>JZKD02S0512861.1:35952-114985 GCA_000966675.3 Picea glauca | reverse complement strand
CATCCCAACTGACTATGTTTTGGCATCCATCATTGCTCGAGTATATAAGGAATCTGACAAATTTGAAAAACTTTTGTTTCACCAAGTCTTAAGGAAAAACCACAAAGAAGCATATAAGCATGCAAACAAGGCTACAAAGCTAAAAGAAGGGGTTATTTTTATCAATGGAAATGAGGGATATCAACCTATCCCATAGTCAAATTTTATTGAATTTAATGGAGCAAGAAAGGGAAATTACACTCGCACATTTGAGCCTCATATCCGAGGCAAGCTCAATAAATCAAAGAGACTATAGTACCTTTGTCGTATGCTTGATCTCATGGCCAAACACGATTTTGAAGATGAGGTTGGTGTTTATCTATTTTGAGATGGGATAATGGAATTGTGGAAAGGTTGGAGTTCAGGGAAATTTGGCTTTCGGCTCTAGCATAGCAGCCATGTCCTGGTAAGCAATATCGTCACTCATATGATGTTGCATTTATTGGGCCTAGTAAGTTTCCATCCTAGATATTTATGTGAAGAAACTATGTCTTTGTGTTTTTTCTTATCAAGCTCACCCCTATTAGAATTTGAAGTTGGCCCTCCTAGAGTGGTAGGAACTTGTTTGTTAGTCATTTTAATCTCTAGTAGTGAGAATGGAGTATGCGAGTATCCTTCTATATTGTGTGGTTCAGAGTTTGCAAGTAACAAGAATTTTGTTTGGAAATATATGTTTATCTTAAAGTGGGCAGGTGAGCAAATTATGTGGTGGAATGTATTTGGAGTTTGTATTGGTGGTGTGGTTGGAATTTGCTTGTTTTCCCTTTCATGTTCTAGTAGTGAGAATAGAGTTTGTGTGTGATCAAGGATTTGGGGTTCTCTAGTCTCATAGCTTTTGGTTGGATAATTGTGGTTGTGGTTTGGTTGGTTGGAAGATTTGCTTGGTTCTTATTGCTAGGTCCATTTTCCTTTGACCCTTCATCTGTCTATCTCACTTTTGCTATCAAGAATCTCGAGGACCTTTGAGAGATAAGGTGGGTGCTTCACAATCATGAGGATAAAATGCAATGTAACATAACCTCCCTCTTCTCAATCACTACCAAGGTTCATGAGAATGAGCACCAGATGGTTATGCAATTTGCTATAATAATGGGAACATTAGTTCAACAAAAGTAGAAAATAGCCTCACAAGAAGTGGAATGTATATTTTTGAGAAACATGGTTACAAATCTGAGTAAGGGAGCCCAATCAAGCACATCAAATCAAATATTGTTTATGAATTCAACTCATGGGGATCTGAAAGAAAGGGACACTATGCATCAACTAGTGAAAAATATGGAGTTTGAACCACAAGGCTTGGTTCCCTCAAATGTCAACTTGGATGAGGTTGTTAGTTGCCATGCATTTCGTTAAGTAAATGTACGTTACTATTATAAGTATTTTATGAGTCTTTTATAATATCTATAGCAGTAAGAAATATTGGAAAAAATTTCCCAAAGACATGCAAATTTTGTATCAAGCAAGTTGTGAACTACAAATCTTGTTTAAATTTTGGACATGTGGCATATGTAATAGTGTTGTTAGCCAAGTTACAAATTTTGTTTTATAATATAATTTCCTCAATTTCGATTTAAAAAAAAAAATATTATATTCCACATTAATACTCATTAATGTTTGGTTGTGGAAGGTCTTGTGTGAATTCTATGACAATAAGACAATACTTACTTATTGTTGATAATAATTTTGAGCTAAGCACTATGACAATATGATAGTGACTCACCAATAATGGTTATGTTATTGACTCAACCAAAAGTTCAGTGCATGTGCGTAAGCTTTTAGCTCCAACACAACGACCATGTCTTGGTAAGCAATATCACTGCTCCAACACAATGGCCATGTGTGTGGAAATTTGGCTTTCATCTCCAACACATCGACTACATCTTGGTAAGCAATATCATCACTCCTATGTTGTTGCATTATTGGACCTAGTAAGCTTCTATCCTAGAGATTTGTGTGAAGAAAATCTGTCTTTGTGTTTTTTCTTATCAAGGTTCCCCCTATTAGAATTTAGAGTTGGCCCTCCTAGGATGATTGAAAGATGTTTCTTAGTCCTTTAAATCCATGGTAGTGAGAATAGAGTATGTCAGTGGCCTTGCACACTATGTGGTTCAGAGTTTGCAAGAAACAAGAATTTTGTTTGGAAATCTATGTCTATCTTAAGGTGGGTAGGTAGGAAAATTACTTGGTGGAATGTATTTGGAGTTTGTATTATTGGTGTGCTTGGAATTTCTCTATTTTCCCTTTCATATCCAGGTAGTGAGAACAAATTTTGTGGGTGGTCTAGTAATTTGAAGGATTCAAAGTTGTCCAGTCTCATAACTCCTACTTGGATAATTGTGGTTATGGCTTGGTGGGTTGTAAGATTTGTTTGGTTCATGTTGTTGGGCTAACTTTCCCTTGACTCTTCGTCTATCTCTCTCGCTTCTACTCTCATGGATCATAGGGACCTTCAATAGCTAAGGCGGGTGCTTCCCAGTCATGAGGATCATATTCAGTGTAAGAAAACCTCCCTCTTGTCAATCAATACCAAGGTTCATGACAATGAGCACCAGGTGGTTACACAATTTGCTACAATAATGGGCACTTTAGTTCAACAAAAGTAGTAAATAGCCTCACTAGAAGCAAAATGTAGCTTTCTGAGAAACATGGTTACAAATATGAGTAAGGAAGCCCAATCATGCACATCAAATCAAAGAATATCTATTAATTTAGCTCATGGGGATCTGAAAGAAGAGGACAATGTGCATTAGCTAGTGGAAAATGTGGAATTTGAATAGCAAAGTTCAGTTCCCTTGAATATCGAATTGAATGAGGTTGTTAGTCACCATGTATTTCATTAAGTAAATGTATTTTATTGTTATAAGTATTCTAGGAGTCTTTTATAGGATCCATAGCAATAAGAATCATTGAAAAAATTTGCCTACAGACATGCAAATTTTATATCAGGAAAGATATGAACTACAAAATTTGTTTAAATTTTAGACATATGGCATATGTAATAGTTTTGTTAGCTAGGCTACAACTTTTATTTTATAATATAATTTCTCCAGTGTCGACTAAAAATACAAAAATATTCTCTTCCACGTTAATACTCATTAATGTTTGGTATGGAAGGTCTTGTGTGAATTATATGACAATAAGACAATACTTACTTATTATTGATAAGAAACTTGAGGTGGGTACTATGACAATATGATAGCGACTTGCCAACAATGGTTATGCTATTGAGTCAAATGAAAATTCAGTACATGTGTGTTTAATATAAGTGATGTTTAAATTTTCCAACCAAATTAATGTTTTTTTGTCTTTTATTGTCAAATAACATATAATTTGATTAAATTTTTTTTTCCTTTTCTGGTCAAATACCATATATTTTTTTCATTAATAATTATAGTTTTTGACTTTTTGAATTAGTTTAAATATATATATATATATATATATATATATATATATATATTTCAAATTTTAACTGTAAGTTGAATATACATTATGTTGTCTCAAAAAACTATAACAAATATTTAAGACCAAAGTATTGCATCATCCATTCTATATCTATTGTATCTAAGACCAAAATATTGCATCATCCATTGTATATGTACCATATAATCATTTTGTTTAGATTCCAATTAGGTGACCTTCACATAAACAAACACAATCAGATCTTAACAGAACTTCTCCTTTACCATAAAGTAAAAAATAAAAGCAATAATTTTCATATCTCTACTTTTTTTCCTCAGAAAAAAAATGTAATTTTCATTATGATAATCAAAATTACATTTTGTAGATACACCCCTGATGTATTCTTGTGATATAGTATGTCTACATACTTCATATCGAGTAGTTCTTTCTTCTTCATCTCGTGGGATTTTATATAGTCATTCCCAAAAATCTATAATGCTACAGTGTACTAAGTATTGTCTTCATAGTATCCTTCTTAGATTTTGTTTCCAAAATCTTGTAAAAACTTTTAACAGTTACATTCATTTACAAAAAGGTTCTTTGTTGTTCCTGTATTTGTTCATTTATGTATTTTGTGATATTCCAGTGGCCCATCTCCATGTATGCACCATTTTTCGAAGCCATGTCCGCTTCTTTATTTTTTTCCCTATAGACATGTTGACAGGAAAATGAGTCAAAAAATTTCTGCAGTGATTTTATGTCTTCCACAATATTGGCAAGTCTGACATTATTGCATCTTTGAGTCCCAATTATATAGTTTATTGCATTTTTTGAGTCTCCAAAAACTATTAACTTTTTGCAGTCCTTTTCGAGTGCAAAAACCATGAGAAGTTTAAGGCTCATAAGGCTCATTAAGGCTCAAAGTCCATTTCCTACTTTCCAGGCAAGACCACCTTCTATCATAGGGAAAGATTTTATCATTGCCTTCCAGATCGTTGAAGCACCTTTGAGGGATTTCTGAGTTCTTCTGATCCAACACTTCAGGGAGTCCAGTTCAATGTACTTTTTAATGACAACCTTTGTCCAGAGACTTTTTGTAGAAAGAAGATGCCATCCCCCTTTGGCAGTTAAGGCTTTGGAGAAAACATGTATATTTTTTAAGCCCCAACCACCTAAATCTTTTGGGACTGCAATCCTTTTCCATCTTACCCTAGGAGTCACATTTGTATCTTTCTTTCCACTCCACAAAAATCTGAAAGACAATTTTCTAGTTGCCTCCAAAGTTCCTTTTGGGATCCAAGACAGTGACATCCAAAATACTGGGATGGCTTCCAATACTGATTTTACTAGCACCAATCTACCAGCTCTGGAGAGCCATTTGTGACTCCAAGAACTTAATCTTTTTTCTAATTTCTTCAGGAGCCAAGACCAATCCTCCTTCTTGTAATCATTTGGTTTCAATGTGAATCCCAGATACTTGAGTCCTTCATCAATCGTTTTCTCTTCAAATGGAAAGAGAAGTATGTATCGTATTTTTTCCAATTCTAATGGACAAGAGGTGGTGAGGGTAGAATTTCCTTTGTTTATTATCATTCTTGTAGCTTTAGAGAAGATTTTCAGAGTATTATTGAGATTGTCTGCTTCCCCTCTAGTTCCTGCAAAAAAGACAAGAATGTCGTCTACAAAGAGAAGGTGAGTTATGTGAAGAGTATTGGAGATATTGATGCATGCGAAAGACCCAGATTGTTTTTCTGCTGCTAAAGCCCTACTTAGTCCTTCAGCGACAAGAATAAACAATAGAGGGGAAAGTGGACAGCCTTGTCTTAAACCTCTTTCAGATCCAAAGAAATCTGTAGCTGACCCATTTATGAGGACTGAGAAAGTTACAGTTGAAAGACAACACATAATCCATCTAATAAAAGGAACTGTAAATCCTAGATGCATTAAAAGCAATCGAATATAGAGCCAACTTACCCTGTCATAGGCTTTGGATAGATCGATTTTAAGAACCACACTCTTTAGCTTCCTGGTCTTTATGTTGTGTAAGTCTTCTTGTGCCACTCCTATTGCTTCGTGAATCTGCCTGCCCTCTAGGAATCCAAATTGTTCCAAAGAAATTTTATCAAATAGTACCGTCTTAAGTCTTCTGGGCTATGACTTTGGAGATGATCTTGTAGATGCAATTGCACAGAGAGATCGGTCTAAAATCATCCAGGGTGTCCGGGTTGTCCTTCTTTGGAATAAGGGCAATGAAGGTTGAGTTTAAACTCAGTGGCATTTGTCCAGTAAGCCTTGTCTCTTCAACTAGGCTTAGTATATCTTGTCCAATAGTATCAAAGAAGCCCATAAAGAACTCAATTTTCCATCCATTTGGTCCTGGGCTTTTGTCCTTTTGAAAGCTTTTCATTACATCCTTAAGTTCTTCTAGTGTTACCTTTTCCATAAGCATTCTATTGTCTTCCTCACTAGTAAATCCTAGAAAGTACTATACCATTTGAATCACTTCTTCTATAGTGGCCTTGTTTTATGCTTTATAGAGATCCTGGAAGAACTTTTCCCCAATTTTCACCATTCCTTCGAAAGTATGTTCCTTTTTTCCATCTTGATCCTTTAACTGCCAGATTGAGTTTGTGCATTTTTTGCCTTTTGCAAATGCTTAGAAAAACTTTGTGTTCTCGTCTCCACTCTTCATCCAGGTGGCTCTGCTTTTTAATCTCCATGTTTCTTCTTTTTCCTTTAGTAGTTTGTTTCTTGTTGCTTCCAATTTTAGCAGATTTAATTTGGCATGAGTTGTATCAAATCCTCCACTCTGTTCTTCCGAGATAAGGTTTAGTTGTGATTCTAGTTCTTTTAGTTCCAAATCCTCTTTTAGTAGTTTTTGATGTGCCCAGGTCTTCATCTTCTCTTTGATGATGTGTAGATTTTTTACAAAGTGTAGACCTCCCACCTCATTTCTCTCTGGGTCATAAATTCGCCAATTTTCCTTAACCAACTTTAGAAAATTTTCATCACTGAGTCAGGTTCTGTTGATTTTGTAAGGACTGGGTGGCTTATCCATCCCAGTTCTTATCTCAAGAAAAATTGGATAATGATCTGAGATTCCTTCGTGTCCTATCCATTGTTTCAATTGAAAGGATTTTTCTATTAGAATATCCTTTATCAAGAACCGGTCCAATCGTTTTGCAATGTTGTCTTCTCCCACTCTGTTATTCCTCCAAGTTGGTTTGAAATTAACCAAATCAATATCCAGAAGATTGAGTTCTTCTATCTTTTGTGTAAAGTAGGTCGAGAGGGGGTCAGATCTCACATGGGTTCTCCAAACTTCTTTAATGCCTAGAAAGAAGTTTAAGTCTCCTCCCAAAATTAAGTGATTTTATTTTAGGAAGGACTTGTTGACGACAACGTCCCAGTAAGAGCCTCTATTGTGATAAGGGCCATAGATGTTCACAATATTAAGGGGATCTTCAAGTTCTGTTGAGATGACTGTGATCCCAAGTTCGAATTCAAAACCCCAAGAGTTGAGAACTTTTATAGTACGACAATTCCATCCGATAGCTAGTCCTCCAGATCTCTCAATCGAGTCCAAGGTAATGAAGCTCCAATCCGGTAAAATAAAAGAGAGTCTGTGATCAACTTCCACCCCTTCCCCCAAAGTTTCTTGAAGGAGAAGTACATCCAGATGTTTTGTGAGAATCATCCTTTTTAGGGCTAGTTTTTTTAGGGGACTAACCAAACCCCTACAATTGAAGGAGCAACACTTCATCAAGGCCCCTTTCCCAGGGTTCGCCTTTCTCTAAGCGCCCTTTTAATAGAAACCTGTTTCTCTGCTAATAAATCAATTCTAGATCTCTTATGTGCTTTTGAGAAGAGTGATTTTCTGCCTCTGTCAGATTTCTTTGCTAGAGTCGGGTCCAAGGCTAAAAATCCTAAGTGTTCTTTGTTCTGTGATCTCAAGAAGTGTCTTCTTGAGGAGGTATCAGTCGATGAAGTGGTGGAATCATCTGAGGAAGGGGTAGGGGACGAAGCAAGTAGGACCGGGGGTAGGAGGGAAGAAGAGGAGGTCGGGGAAAGGGCAGGGCATCAAGGGGGTGAGGAAGGAAGTGGAAAGGGGGGTTGAAAAGTAACCAAGGGAGGGAATAGGGGGAGGATCGGTGAGAGCAACCACTCATGACTTTTAATAGACAAAATATTTATTAAAAAAATAATAGAGGGGGCAGGGTTAGAGGAGGTACCCGTGACCAGGAAGGTAGAGTCTTCTGTCTGGACTAGAGCTTGTTGGGTCGAGCATGTGGTAGCCAGCCTTGAATAGGGTTGGTCCAATTCTTCTGCCATAGCTTCTGTGAGGTATTTCGTTTGACATCCCTGCTCCTTTTGTGGGGAGGGTTCAGGGACTGAAGAGCTAATGTTTTATGTGAATCTTTAAGCCTCCCATATACCATTCCTCTGGTTCTTAGAGGGAGTTTGCAGTTTTTAACCAAATTTC
This sequence comes from Picea glauca, assembly GCA_000966675.3. Lineage (NCBI taxonomy): Eukaryota > Viridiplantae > Streptophyta > Pinopsida > Pinales > Pinaceae > Picea > Picea glauca. The sequence goes on along the minus strand of JZKD02S0512861.1, from coordinate 107,064 downwards.
CATATTGATGACATCTTCAACATCTAAACGATATGTTTTCATAGTCCAGTTTTTGAGAATATGTGTAATCTCCCTAGGTGAGGTCCATCTCTTCCCCCAGACCTTCCCTGACATTCAAATTAACTAGAATTATTGCAACCTTCCTTTGTTTTGTTTCTTCATAAGACATATCCGCATCCAAGAAATCTCCTAAGAAATTCCCAATTTTTTTGAAGTACTCAAAGGAGCATACATTGAAGGGAAGTGTTGGTAGTCTTACCCAGACCAGAATTTTGTCGAGGCGTTTTGTACTTGCATCAAATAGTGGATTCCATGGTTTGAGAAGCATCGGAGAGTTGTTGATACTCCATGCTTTACTTAGTACCCATTTGGAGTGTTCGTTGCTTTGGAAGATGAAGGCGTACCAATTCCTGATTAATTCCACTAGTTCCGACGAGTATCCAAGCTCGTCTTGCCAAGCATCTTGAATCCAATCTTGGATGGTTTTCACCATGAAGACCCTGCCATTCACTCTCCCAACAATTGTTTGTCTTGCCATAAGGGTGACTTGGTTGAACTCCACGTCTTCACCAAGAGCTAGGTTCCCAACTTTCCCTTTGTTCTTTAAATTTTTTCGCTTCAACCTAGGACATGTTTCTCTGCCTCTGACAACACCTTTCGGGGTAGTTAAGTGCTTTTTTATGTGCTCTTTGGTGGAGAAGGGTTGTTCAAATCCACTATTAGAATCCAACTGAGCAGCGATAAAACCCTTATATGAGGAGAAAGGAGCTGCAGAAGGTCCTAACTCAGAGGGAACCAAGGGGTCCATGACTTTGTTGGAGGGGGGTTGAAGGAGTGTAAGATCTGGAGGAGTGAGTCCTCCTATAATGGAGTTTACCCACTCTATATCAGTAGCTTGAGGTGGACTTAGTGGGGGTAAAAAGTTTGCAGGAGTGTTTGAAGACTTAGACAACCATGGTTCTGTGAAATCTCTGAACAATAGTCCGTCGGGAAAAGTGGGAAGAGGGGGGGAAAAGGGTTCGGCCTAGGGAGGAGCGAAGAGGAAGTCATTAATGTTTGTCAACTATTTGAGTGGTCCTCCACCTACCAAAAAATCTGTTGCCAGGACATCTGCCATAACTGTCTCCAAGATGTCGGTAAAATGCGCGGTGACCAGGAAGGCTTCCATGGTCAGGAAGGAGAGGGAGAGACCATCGGGGAAGGGTCAGTCCCGGAGCAGAAAGGAGCGGAGTTTAACCATAGGCAAGGGAGGGGGACAAGTAAAACCGCAACCATGTGTAGGAGATTTACTCCATAACCCTTTCATATCTCTACTATCATCTACTAGAAATCATATAAAGAAGTTTTTAGATCGAATATGTAGGCTTCTTCTCTAAATTACTATGTAGTTAGTGACCCCTATTGCATAGATATCGTTTCTTTGGATGAATAATTTGCTATAATGTTGAATTCTTTGTATATATTATATATGAACATTAAAGTGTTGGTTTACCTCCATTACCATATTTATTATTGAGGCTAATAAGATGTTTTCAATTATGTATTTTTGGTTAGCTTTATAAATTTCAAAATCATCATAAATTTGTGGTTACTTTATAATTTTTCCAACTATTATCTTTAACAAAATCTAAAAGGCATAAACTTAGCTCTATTGTTTGTTTAGTTGAATTGTTGTTGGAACTGAGTTCAAAGGTATCGTAAATTGGTTGCGAAGCTATCTAACTGGGGTTAATATTGATAAGGGAATGGAACTTAGCGGATCTATATCTTAAACCTCTATCGATTGCTACTTGTATCCATAGAATACTAAGGTGAAACTTATCAACCACACTTTTAGTGGTTAACAAAATCTAAAAAGCATAAACTTAGCTCTATTGTTTGTTCCTTGTCATTCATCATACTTCATGAATATATAAAGGGAAGGATCACAAAACAATATAGCCCTTCCCCACATATGTTCTCTTGAGTTAGTTTATCAAATAATACATATCAATAAAAATTAAAACCCAAAATCCAAATCATATACATATACATATACATATACATATACATATACATATACATATATATATATATATATATATAACCGAAACTAAAAAGATATTTTATATTATAAAAAGAGGAGTTGTATCGAGGTAGGAGTTGAGCATTACATCAAAATTGGATCCCAAAAGAGGTTCAATTGTCAAACTATTTTCTACACATATCATTATAATTGAAACTTCTAAAAGTGAACTTGGCTGCAAGTATTCTCACTAGTTGTTATCCTAATAAATTGGTCTAAGAGACAGATAGATTTAAAAAACATTCATAATTTAAGTATGTATGCTATCATGTGCTTCACCTTCCTCAACCGGTCGAGGAGGGTTTAGTTCTTCTTCAATGTCCTTTGGATCTCGAACTTGGTTTATTGTGTCATCTTCCATTGCTCCCAGTTGCCCTTCGCTCTAATTGTTTGAAGGCAACAAAATAGAATTCAAGTCCAGAGCCACCAAATGGGAACTTAAATGCATATATTCCACTTTCGGAGAGTCAACCCGAAGCCTTTGATGATGAATACGAGCCATCACATTGGTCGAGAGAGTGTTGAAGGCTTGTTTTATGTCTGCCATCTTCGTTGAAAGGGACATCATTACGTGATTGTTGGATTGGTTAATTTCCTCTTGTCTCCTCATAATCATATGTACATTTTTTTCTCAGGATTGGCCATTGTGCCCAAACCCCACAGATTCCTTGTCCCCCAACATTGCAACAAAAAACTCGAGAAGCGACAGTGAGAAGAATCCTCTTGGAATATTAAAATGAATAAGCACAAAGAAAAATGATGCCTACCTTTACCATTCAAGTGCCTAGAGAGCACCACCATAACCAAGTCGAAGTTCAGGTCCAAAGTACGTCTAGAAATCCTAACAAAGTCTTCTTGCATTGATGCCACAACCACCACCTCCAAGGTCGACCTCACTCTTCCCTCCACCTCTCTTCACCTTACTCTCACTAATCTGAACCAAAGACCCCCCAAATTTCATCCCTGAAAGCCGCTCTAGGAAGGATCTTACGTCCTTCCATGATCCCATATACACTAACTTCACTACATGCAAAGTAAATTTTACCTCACGTGAAAGGATGATTGACATGTGAGGGCACATGAACCCACCTTACTCGAGTCCTATGAAACCTGCCAACTATTGTCATAATCATTGAATGATGAATGGGTTTAAATATTGGGTTGTGCCTCCAATTCGATTGCATCGCATTCCCTGTTTTGGACCAAAAAGGTCTCAGACCTTCTCAAACATTGGTTCCAAAGACCAATGCGCTAGGAGATTTGAAGAGAACGAACCACCCCATTCAAATGAAGAGCTCCTTATTGGAGATATTTTAGCTTCTTGTTCACGAATTTGCCTCAACGTTGAGCTCTCTTTTGACATGAAAGAAACATATTTGTTTGAAGGAGTGAGCCAATCGTTTGATTCGAGTTAGGAGAGAGATTATTTTGGCACCTGAAAGATTTCCTTTATCAATTACAACTTGAATTACAAACATCAAATCACCTATTACCACTAGACTTTTGATTCTGTCCTCCTTCGCCAAGTTGAGGCCACACCACAATGCATTGGTTTTTGCCAAGTTATTTGACACAGTCCCTAACATAATCGACAACTTCATTTTCTCTAGGATCTTAGATTAGCCCACACCTACCACCCCATAAATCAAATATATTATTATCTAATACTAATATGAGAATTTGTTTTAATTTTCTCTTTATAGAAAGATTTGGTTTTATTATTTAAATTGTATTTAAAAAACTATTTAAATAATAGGATGAAGATTATTTTGATAATTAAAATATAAGAAATAATATGTAAAATACAAATAATAATAAGTTTTTTATTTTGTTTTAAACTTGAAATTATGTGTGGATAACTATTGAAAAAAGAAAGTTATATTTTAATTTTAATTTTTTATACACCAAATTCGTGATAATAAATTCAAAAAATATTAAACTAAATTATTGTAAGAGATATCAATTTAATTATAAAATTAATAATAATAATAATAATTATTATTAATATTATATATATGAAATTATATTTATTTATATTAAAAATATATTTTGATTATTAATGAATATATGATTTGTTTTAGAAATCATAAATTTTAAATATAAAAAAAAATTAATTAATTGTAAAAACATCTATATTTACACAAAATATTTTGTAAAAATAAAACATTTTTAAAAAATGATGCATAAACACCAATGCACATAAGTATTTACGGATTGTGAAATGGAGTGCATTTCAAATCCTAGGTGTTATTTTGACTTATTAATTTTTTTGGGGGAAAAGTTGGGTAGGACGTCCAATTTGAACATTATTTTAACCTAAGCAAACCAACTTCTGTTCTCTTTAAGAAATTACATAGATTGCATTGAGTGCTAGTCTTACCATTTGCACTATTTCTAATGATTTTGGGAGTATGCCCATTATCATTGTAAATAGTGTTTTGTCTTTTCTTTTCACTTAGTTTTAAAATTTTGAATTTTATATAGTTTAATAAATTATATATATATAAATTTTATATATATATATATATATATATATATATATATATATATATATATATATATATCTTTTCTTTTCACTTAGTTTTAAAATTTTGAATTTTATATAGTTTAATAAATTAATTATATATATATATATATATATATATATATATATATAGGGAGTGATGGGATAAATTATATATATATATATATATATAGGGAGTGATGGGGAGAGTAACACCAGCCACCTTGTAAGGGATCCTATGTACCGTGAACTCACACCCTTCAACACACCGCTTGAAGAGATGGCTTGTCACATTTCACATGCTCATAGTTAATATGAAGTGAGAAACCATTAAATTGGTTCATTCTACTAGTTCAATGTGAATTAACACTATTTGATTGATGTGAAGGTTGTGCATAGCTTAGCAAATTAATGTTAAGCTACTAGTTAGACTACCAGTTTGTTGTAGATAAGTTTTTTAGTTTGTTTGGTTGTTATCTAGTTGATATCTTACAAAATATTTTTTTTATAAAAATAAGGCAATCAACCTCAAACACTAGTCTAATATGGTTTCCTTAACAACAAACTAGTAATTAAAAATATGTATTTCTATGAGCATAAATATCTTATAAAAAACATCATATTTAATAATATAAAATTAACAATAATTAAAATATATATTTATATGAATATAAATATCTTACCAAAAAAACATCATATTTAATAATATAAAATATATATTTATATGAATATAAATATCTTACCAAAAAAACATCATATTTAATAATATAAAATTAATCATAATAATGTTGTATTTAACAATGTAAAATTAGTCATAATAATGTTGCATTGGTAACTCAACGTGAGTATCTTATATTCAAAATTGATATATTAAAGAGGTATTGAGAAGCCTCTTTCATTGTCATGGAAGAAAGAAGATCAAACTTGTTTGATTGGTATTTAAATAATTAATTTTTTAATTATTTTTAATTTTTTAATTATTTTTAATTTTTTATATTATGTTAGGGTTTTGATTTAATAAAAATTTATTTTTTATTTTTTACATTGTCATATAATGTAATGATTTTGTACCTCGGATGGGGTGCCACGTGATCAATCGAGGACATGCGGGAGGCTGTCGGGACGTCCATTTATGGCATCAACCGGTGCGATCCTTCCGATTATTAATTGAGCCATGGCCTGCACTCGCCACCTTAAATTGATGAGCCCTCTCGCGCGGAGAGGTACCAGTCGACAGAGCACTAACAACATAGCGTTAATGGCAATCGCGGGCATAGCAATATGGTGTTTTATCGTGACAATGGACAGGGTAGAGAAGCATTGGCCCTTCACAACACTCATTCTGTCCGAGCGGCATTTCCGACCTCCGTCAAAGACAATAAAGGGAGAGGTCGAGCTGCAATTCCGACCTCCATCCATTCGCGCCCCTCTAGGGGCCTCCACCATGCCTAGGCTCAGAGGCAAATCGCGCAAAGGGGCAGCCTGGTATAGGGCTGAATCCCGGCGCAAGCGCATACAGAAATTCGAGCGGGTTCTTGCACTGGCGTCCACCCGACATAAGCGAAGTCCTTGGTCGCCTCCCATGGCAATTGTCGAAGAAATTAGCCTAGAGGAGGCTATGCAGAGCCACCCTCCCATTGCGCAAGCAGAGGAACACAGGCCACCGCCCGAAGCCAACCTGGGGAGACACAACGCCGCTAGCGAGGAGGACCTCTTCCCACCCTGCATCGTGGAGGAGGAAGCCCCGCCCGGCGACACCACAGGGATGGCAGAGGAAGAATGGACACAGACTCGACCAGCAGGAGACCCCAGCGCATATGCAGCGAGGAACTTTGGCACGTGGACTTCTGGCGACAGTGGAGGAATGGATCAGGACACCTTCTCGGAACTCTGGCACCTACCACTCATTTTCGAGCTCCGAAGCCTGCTGGACGACCTAGCCTTTCGTCTCGCCAGAATGGATCAAAGGCTGGACATGCTCTTTGCAGCCCACTCGAAGAACATTCCGAAGAAGCAGTGCCCAACGTGCACGCAAGCGTACTCGATTCCGACAGGTTGGCATCAGACGGGACACAAGCGAGTGAGCTCGAGCAAATAGTTCCACCGGAGCTCTGGTTAGGAGTTTTTATGTTGTTTCGGTTTAGTTAGTTTGTTCAGTTTCCTTATAATTAGACATGATCTCCCTTTTGAAACTTGTTAGCACTGCCGCCCTGGTTTCCCTCGGGCAGGGCATGCAAATGTATCTTTTGAAAACTGCTATGCACCTGGCATAGGAGACCCAACTGTCCTGGTTTTCTACTCAGGCGGGACAGCTGGAGTCATCACCAGTCACTGTACACTCTTGCTTTTTGCTAATATAACAGGTCTCACCTTTTTATTTAAAAAAAAAAATGTAATAATTTTGTAATATTATTAATTTAACCAATGAAAAAAAGTTACAAGAAAATTATTACATATATTTATAAATATATATGTCCTTTTTATTTTCTCAAAAATTTCATTGTTCTCTAATACAATGAATTTATAATAGTATTAATTTGGTATGAGAAGAGGAAAAAAAATGAGATTGGGGAAATTTTTATTAATATATATACTTAATTTTAAAAAAAAATATTGATATAATATGGGTAATGTTTTAAGCGAACTCCAATGCTATTCCTTAAAAGGAATAGTGTTAATTCGTTGTTTGCACTACTACCTCTTAACGAAAAGGTAAGTTTCTCTTTCTCTCACACACACATAACAACAAGAACAATAGAGTCTAAAAAGATCTCCACATGACAACAAGGTCTAGAAAGACCTTCACACAATTTGGTTAAGAAAGCTCTCCAAGTATTGAACATTGCTACAATATGGACAATGTCTTAAGCAGAACAGTAGGACCATGTGAGTCAACACCATTCCTTAAAAGGAACAACGTCAATTCACCTTTCGTATTGTTGCCTCCCTAGAAAGAGCCAAGTGCCACAAATCACCTCCCCACACAAACAATGAACAACATGGTCTAAAAAAGCCACCACATAGTTTAGTTGAGAGACCTCCATGAGGATGAACATTGGGATAATATGAGAAATGTCTTAAGCATAGTAGTAGGACCACATGAGCCAACGCCATTCCTTAAAAGGAGCAATGACAATTTACCCTTAGTGATACTACTATCCAGGGAAGAGATAAGTGTCGTGGATCCCACACATATACACACACATACACGCTAAACAACAAGACTTAGAAATGCAAGGCCTTTAACCATGTAATATAATTTTTATTAGTAGAAAAATGATACAATGTGGATAATGCGAGTTGTAAGAGATGCGTTGAAGAAGTTTTTCAAAAAAAAAAATATAAACAAAAGACATGACGATAGTCAAAATTGACATTCAACTAATATACAATAATTCAAAGAACTATATTTAATAACTATAATAATTATGGTACTCTCTTTTTAACTCATTTTTATTACTTCAACTTTAATGGATTTCAATCAAATAATATTTCACAACGAAAATTCTAATAATACTTTTAATTAAAGTATAAAGCCATATATCCTATCCCATATCATAAAACCATGTTAAAGTGCTTCAATTTCAACACTCTTGTACTCTCTTCATTTCAGTCAAGTGATATGATCAAAAATGAAATCAACAGATATGATGAAGCATGTCAAAGACAAGTTCCAGTGACACTTTTGATTGAAGTATAAAGCAATATATCACATCCCATGGAGCCATGTTCAACTAAACAAAATAGGGCTTCAATTTCAATACTCTTGTCTTCACATAATGTTGAAAGGCAATAGAAGCTTCTCATTCTCATGTTGTAGAATAGTAGCTTTTGCATAATGGTATTTAAGATGGTTTAGTTTTGACTATACTAGTGGTTGTTTAGTTTGCCTTTAGAGGAAAATTGAAAAATGATAAAACAATGTCAGTGTCAATGTTGTCAAAAGTCCAATCTCAAAATCCATGAAAATATTAAAGATTTGTGGGGACGGTGAGATCCAACGCCCCCCTTGGTGATATAACTTTTTCGTTTATCCTTTCTCTACGTGTACTTTTGTTGTAAAATAAATTCAATGGTTGGTAGGGTGGGTATATATTCTTAACTAAGATATCTCATAACAAATCTTTAGGTAAATTGATCAAATTTAAATGTGGAATGTTATTTTAAATTAATAAGTTGAATTTGTACATTAAATTAAAATAACAAGGAAATTGATATATTAATTTAATTAAATAAAAAATTGGTTTTGCATATAATAAAAAAAAATTGTAGTTTTTTTAAAGAAAAATGTATATAAAAATTAAATGGATGTTTTTTTACATTTATGGATAACATCTCTAGTAAATTTGTCGGTATAAGTTAGTGCATTTCACCCAAAGGGATATGAACCGAGCATTTGTTGCCAAAAAACTAGCCAAATGCCCAGTAACATTAATGACAATTGGTTGAACTAAACCGTTGGGTTGAAGAAATGTGTAGTTACAAGAGAAGTTGATAAAGATCACATTGTGTAATCTAGATTCAATTCCAAGTATAGTACAATATGATATAAGACTCTTATTATGTCAATTGGGTGTAGCTTGAGTGGTTGCGAGGAAAATTTGTTTCCTCCCCTACCTAGGTTCAAATCCTACTTTGTGACATGTTTGCTCTTAGTGAGTCAATTGTTGTTGAGATGTTGACCTAGCCTCTAGTCTTAAGGAATATGGTTTACACTAGGTACCATCATTGGAACAAGGGAAGTGTCAAGTGGGTTTCCCTAGGAAATGCATTACGTGGAAAAATAAGAAGAAGAATAAGAAGGTACAATGCTCTTATTAAATTGATTTTATTTTAGCAATCATAGATATAAATATAATATTTGTTACTTAAAGCCAAAAAATCCGGGTCCACGTGTTGTCCTCCAAACAAGGTCTACTTTAAAAATGGGTGTTGAATCTTCTAAGTTACTTGAGCATGCAATAATACTTTCAACTTGAATCTTCACAACTACATGTGTAGCATCCTTCTTTGTGATTTCTCTCCCATGTTCTAATAATTCTCTTTCCAAACTTAAGCTTGTAGCTTGGAGTGCTTTGTTGGGGTTACTGAAGCATTGTGTTTCCAAGAGTGTTGTTTATGACTCTATACGTTGCGTTTAGAAGGTCATGTTTTCTCTGTCAATTTTTTTCACGTGTCTCAACCAACTTTGCAGTCCTAACAAAACGATTTTCTAAAATTGATTCATCTAATCTTTCTAAAGCATCTAATGAAATATCTCTCACCACGTCTTCAAATACTTTATTTCCTTCTACTTCTCTCACGATTTTGAATCTTGGTGTATTTGTATTAAAAGATTCAATTCTCAATGACATTGAATGCAAAGAGAAGGAACCTCGATGGCACCATCTCACTAGTGGGGACTAAGGTGGTTTTGTCTCAATTAGAACTATCTCATCTTAGCGTGGGGACTATTTCTTAGAGTTGTTGTTGTGGTGAGGTGGTAGGGCCCATGTCATCTCATTGGTGCTAAATCTAGGAACAAAAGGATGGAGGAGTGGGAGCAATGTCATTTCCAAGTAGGGAAGGAAAGAGATTGGAGGTGGAGGGAAAGGGGGGATCTATTAGGGACCTAACCTCTCTAACCCCTCACGTAGGTAGAATAATATATTTTCCATGTAATAAAGGCTGATATTAATAAATAAGGCCTAGGAATAAGGAGAATAAGTCAAATGTAAGAAAACTTAATAGAAGCTTCCGCTTCTAGAAAGACCTTCCTCTAGATTGTTCTTTGGGTAGATAGATTTAGTATAAATAGGAATTGAGGACATGAGAAATATTTGTCTGGAGGATTATTGTAATAGAGCTCTGCTCCGTTGGAGGTTGTCCCCTTGAAGAGGCAAGTGAACATTGCTTTTGTTTCAATAAAGGTATCATTTTGATGTGCTAATTCTCTATATTCTATTGTATAGTTGGTAATTCTTGTGATATTCTTGTTTCTATTCAATATAACATAACCGGGTGCTTAACAAGTGCTATCAAAGCACTTTCTTAGGAAAAAATTGTGGGTATTTTTTTTTTCAAGGTAGAGACATATTTTAACGTCTTTAAGCTACAATGACCTATTGTTCAGTGCATAAATCCATAGTTGGGGAAGCATACACACATGATATATAAGAGGTTTTTAAGCTCACATTGTTGGACACACTTGTAACCCCTATTGGTACCCCTTCGAGTGGTAGCGCATTAGACAACACTTGTATACAGACTGGCCTAGGTATCCTGAAACTCGTTGTAGATCAACCAATTGGCCGCCTGACTGCTATAGTGCCACTGAGAACAACACTCTCTAGTACCTGGGTAATCGGGTAGTATGGCTAAGGGTATGGTTTAGCCTCCTTAGTTGGTGCCCTAAGATATTGGGTCTAGTACTACTGTTCGACCCCGCACATATATTAGAGAGCTATAACACAGGGAAAGCCCTTGCCTGTAGGAACCCTGGAAAAAACCCTAACCGTTGGGACGAAAACAAAACAAACAAGGAACAAGCAAGATCTAGTGTCGTGCAACCTTGCCTCCTGCATTTTGGTTGTGAAATACTACACATTTCTTCCTGTTAATAATTTGGGAATTTCACCACTCTTTTCATCTTGATTGCAATGATACCTAGTATTTTTCAGCCTTTGTTTTCCTATGGTCTCGACCCTCTTACTTGGGACCTATCCCATTGGATTCCCCTTTTTTCCCTGATTGTTTTGATACCCTTATCTCATAACCCCTTTTATGTGCAGACCCACCTACCCCCTTCCTATACCCCCTTTCACCATGGCCCACACCTGCAACCAAGATCTTGAAGCATGCCTCAATACATTGTCATCTGATTTCTCCGCGGCCCATAAGGAATTGTGGCAACTCAATGCCAATATTTCCACCATCAATTCTTCCATGAATTCCACCATAGACTCCAAAATGGAAGCCTTGAAACATGACATGGAAAGCTAGCTTGAATCCTTTACGAGCCAACTCTTATCCAAACTAAATGTTCCTGGAGGCTTTCCCTCATCTGACTAACCTTTGCACCTTGAAGGTGATACTTCCTCCACTTCCCAGACTTTTCAGTCCAATCACTTTCAGCATGACCTACGCCTTCCTAGAGTGGATGTGAACAAATTTGATGGCTTAGACCCCACGGGTTCGGTCACCCAAATGGAACACTACTTCTTTTTGCACGATATTACTGATGAGTTGGACAAACTCTCTTATGGTGTTCTCCATTTGGATCTTGAATGCTGACAATGGCGGTGATGGCGTACGAAGACATGCCAAGGGTATGTGGCTTGGACATGGTTTGTTGCAGAGATTTATGAATACTTTGACACCAACACCCATCATTTAGGTTGTTTGACCAAGTTGAAACAAACTGGCCCAGTGGAAGAGTTTATAACTATCTTTGAGCAATTTGATTTCGGAACGAAGGGCATGATAAATTCTTTTTTTAGGGAATTCTTTATCAATGACCTTAAGGATGAAATACGTGCCCATGTCCTCATGGATTTCCCCCAGACTTGGTTGGAAGATACTAAAAGGGCCAAGGAAGCAGAACAAGTAGTCTCATACCAAACTAGAAAAACACCCTTTATTCCTCGTCGTAAACCCTCCCTTCCCACCCCTCCTGCGACTCCCCTAAAGATTCATAAATTGACTCAGGCCAAAATGGTTGAATGCCAACTTAAGGGTCTTTCTTATAATTGCGATGGAAAGTATTTTATGAGGGAACAAGTGTAAGGATCAAAAGATTTTTATGGCTATGACTGAGGATGTTTCTGAAGAGGAGGTCGATGTTTCTCATGTACTCAAGCTACCCCCACCAGCTGATATTAATCCACCCTCCGATCCATCGAAAGTTGAACCACTGATTTCCCTGAAAGCACTCACTGGTTCCTCTGCTCCCCAAACTCTCAAGTTAATCGCCTACCTTAAGAGCCAAAAAATCATCATTCTCGTTGACAATGGCAACACCCATAATTTTATTCATCACCACATTTCCCAAGAAGTCAATTACTATATCCGTCCAATTAATAATTTCCAAATCATGATTGCTATTGGGGGTTCCATGAAATGTGAAGGGCGTTGTGAAAATGTGTGCCTACAAATTGGTCAATACCACTTGAAATCTCATATGTTTTCTATTAACATGGGTGGTTGTGACATTGTCCTTGGTGATGAATGGTTACGCACTCTCGACCCTATCATCATGGATTTCCAAAAATTAACCATGAAATTCCATCAGGAGGGCCAATAACACCAGTTTCAAGGAATTACAGTGGGGTCACTAGAGATCATCAGTTCCCACCAAATGGAAAAGCTCCTCAGAAAAGGTCATTCTAGCATTATTTCCCAACTTCATTCCATTCAAGTGGTTGAGACACCCTCTATCCATCCTGACCTCCAATCTATCCTCTCCCAACACCAAGTTGTATTTCAAACCCCCTAGGGACTTCCCCCTTCTTGAGGTGTCCATGATCATTCCATTCCTCTTGTTCTAGGAAGTCTTCCTCCAAATGTTTTCCCTTATCATCATCCCTTCGCCTAGAAGAATGAAATTGAGAAGACTATTCAAGAATTTCTAGAAGTCGGTGTCATCCATCCCAACACCAACCTCTATTCTTCTCTATTGGTCATGGTACTCAAGAAAGAAGGTACTTGGTGCATGTGTCCTGATTTTTGTGCTCTCAACAAACTCACCATCAAAGACAAATTTCCCATTCCTATCATTGATGACCTTTTGGATGAATTAAGTGGTGCTCAATATTTTACCAAACTTGATCTCTGCTCTAGCTACCACCAAATTCGTATGAAAAAAGAAGACATTCCCAAGACTGCATTTTGAACTCATGAGGGTCACTATGATTTCTTGGTTATGCCATTTGGCCTCTGTAATACTCCCTCCAATTTTCAAAGTTTCATTAATCATGTCTTCTGTCCTTTCCTCCATCATCTTGTCTTGGTTTCCTTTGATGATATCCTCATCTATACCAAAACTTGACAAGTCCATCTTGCCCATGTGGATCAAGTTCTACAACTATTGTCTTAGCACAAACTTTTTCTTAAGCAGTATAAATGTGATTTTGGATCCTATGAAGTTGAGTACCTGTGACATATTGTTGGAAAGGATGGTGTTGAGGTGGATCCGAAGAAAATTGAAGTTATATAGGATTGGTTGCACCCAAAAACTCTTAAAAATCTGCATAGCTTCCTGGGTTTGACCGACTATTATCGCAAGTTTGTTCAAAATTATGGAAAAATTGCATCTCCCCTCACAATGCTCCTTAAAAATAATGCTTTCAGTTGGAATCTAGCAGTAGACCATTCCTTCCAAGCCTTGAAAGCAACTATGTGCACTACTCTTGTCCTGGCTCTCCCTGACTTCAACAAGACCTTTGTACTGGAGTGTGATGCCTCAGGGAAAGGCATTGGGGCTATCCTCATGCAAGATGGTCGACCTTTGGCTTTCACCAACAAACAATTGTTCGAGTGTCATTTGGGCCAATCCATCTATGAAAAGGAAATGTTGTCTATTATGCACGTTGTGGATCTTTGAGATCCTTATCTCTTGGGGAAATACTTCCAAATTAAAAATGATAATCAAAGCCTCAATAACTTTTTGGAACAAAGAATTTCTTCCCCGAAGCAACAAAAATGGGTAACCAAATTGTTTGGATATGATTATGAGATCATCTACAAAAAAGGAAAATAAAATGTGATGGCTGATGCCCTTTCTAGGAAATATGAAGAAGACAGGTTCCTTTTTTCCCTATCTTTCATTGTCGCAGCTTGACTTCAGGAGGTTCATCGGGAATGGTTACAAAATCCCAAACTTTCAAAACTGATCCAAACATTGCAACATGATTTGAAAGCTTCTCCAGGGTACTCGTGGCACCATGATGAGCTTCGTTATAAAGGTCACTTGTATTTAAGAAAACAATCGAACCTTAAATCCATTGTTCTCTCTGAGTTTTATGCTTCACCTACAAATAGGAATTATGGTTTTACCAAAACCTATGAACAGTTCAAACATTCTTTTTTCTAGGACGAGATGAAACAAGACGTCCACACCTTTTTTGTTGAGTGTGATACCTATCAAGGCAATAATGGAGAGACAGTCAAAGCTCCAAGCACATTCCAACCGCTTCCGATTCCACCTACTATTTGGATGGATATTTCTATATACTTCATTGTTGGATTACCTAAATCAGAAAATAATTCAATCATCATGGTAGTTGTGGATCGTCTTTCCAAATATGCTCATTTTTGTGCTCTTCAACACCTATTCACAACATCCACCATGGCTGAAATTTTTATGGATAATATCTTCAAACTCCATGGCATGCATCATTCTATTGTTTTTTACTGTGATCCAACTTTCACTAGCAATTTCTGGCAAGAATTGTTCTGACTCCAGGGAACCCAATTGCATCTCAACACCACATATCATCCTCAGACTAATGGACAAACTGAAGCAGTCAACAAGTGTTTGGAAACCTATTTGAGGTGTTTTGTATATTATAGACAAAATCAATGGGTTCAGTGGTTACCCCTTCATGAATGGTGGTACAACACCTCTTACCATACAACCACTCACATGACTCTCTTTGAAGCAGTCCATGGAAAAAATCCACCCTCATTTATATCATACATGCCCAGTGTTTCCAAGGTTCAACAAGTGGATCAAACTCTTACAGTTTGCATGGCCATTCTCCGTACTCTCAAAGAAATTTTTTTCATGGCTCAAAATCACATGAAACAACAAGCAGATCAGGCCCGTTATGAACATGAATTTGTCGAAGGGGACCATATGTTTCTTCGTCTGCAACCTCAGAGCAGTCTACTTGAGTTGGATGAAGAAGCTTCCATTTGGTTGCACCTACAAGCAATATTGGACTAGTGTGAGCGTCGTCTCCGCCATCACAATATCAAGAAAGTTTTAGTTCAGTGTAAGGACACACAATCAAAAGATGCCACCTAGGAACCGACTACCATCCTGCAACAATTTCCTCATCTCAAGCCTTGAGGACAAAGTTTTTTTTAAGGGGGAGGTCATGTTAGGGACCTAACCTCCCTAACCCTTCACGTAGGTAGAATACAATATTTTCCATGTATTAAAGGATGATATTAATAAATAAGGCTTAGGAATAAGGAGAATAATTCAAATGTAAGAAGACCTAATAGAAGCTTCCACTTCTAGAAAGATCTTCCTCTATATTGTTCTTTTGGGTAGATAGATTTAGTATAAATAGGAGATGAGGGCATGAGAAATATTTGTCTGGAGAATTATTGTAATAGAGATTTTCTTTGTTAGAGGTTTCTCCCCTCAAAGATGCAAGTGAACATTAATTTCATTTCAATAAAGGTATCATTTTGATGTGTTAATTCTCTATATTATGGTGTTTCATTGGTAATTCCTATGATATTCTTGTTTTTGTTCAATATAACATAACCAGGTGCTTAACATGATCATGAGAGAAAACTTGTTTTAGCATAATAGAGGTAGTCGATAGGGGTGTGGAGATGGTAATGACATCAAATTCCTCTAGAGTTGAGATGACAAGGTCAGTAGGAGGGGCGTGAAGAGTGTCAAATGGGATTGTTTAAGGATAGGATAGATACATGATCTCTTGTTGAATGTAATTTTTTATAGTCATAGGAGGAGAAGAGGATTGGGATTGATCCTCAACTATCAAGGGTGGGAAAGAGGTTGTATTGTCATCATATTGGATGTGGATTGTGCATTGAGACAAATAAGTGGTAAGAGGAGCGAAGGATGAGTAAGTAGTTCATGTCCATCCAAGGAAAACAAAGAGGGTGTTTTGGGAGGTTAAGTCAATGGGATTCATATGGTGATTGCATGTGTGCTAAGAGGTGTGGAAATGGGGATACAAGACATATTTGAATATGATATTGTTAACATCATCCTTTGTTTCCGTTGTGGGGATAATCTATGGGTGCAAGTTGGATAAATTAGAGGTTACAATGATGTATTGTTGGTGCAGTATGAATGACATCATTAATGAAGGGGTTTAAGTATTTAATATTTCTTATAATCTATTTCTCTTATTTGACGATTGAATTTGTATGTGATTGGTCCACATTCCAACCCTAATTCCAATTCATATTATTGGGAGCAGTGTTGGAATTTGTATTCATTTTACCCACCAAAAATCTATTTTTTGCCATTCTGGGTTTCTATACTCCCCAACAAAGAATGTTTTTTCTAAAATTGTGTCATTCAACAATGAAGTTTTAATAAGAAATTAACCCTTCAATAATGAAGTTTTGATTTAAAAATTACCCTTTAATAATGAAGTTATGTTTAAAAAATTAACCTTCAATTTCACATACTACGCAAAAGAGGAAAGACATTGAAGAGTATGTGATTTTTTTTTATAAGTAAGTTGTTTTATATATAAGGGCCTTCAAAAAACCAGACCATAGTTACAAAATTTGATAACATCCGGATTGTAGTTACTGAACTGCCCCAAGAGGGAGAAACCAGTTCAGCCAACCGGTTAAGTTTAGCATCTGAGATCCTAACAGTCTTAAAAAACAAAGCTGAGCTGACTAAAATGCAACTAGAGGGGAAACTATTAAAAAAAGAAAAGATCCCTTGAGGGGTTAGACACCTGGCAAGTAATCTGGCAAGTAACCTGGCAGGTAACTTGGCCACAACTCCTCCTCTACAGGTGTCCCTCTGTTTGCCAAATGCATTTCGTCGTCCACAATGCACTCATCCCTGTTGGTAGATGTCCTGGCATCTCCCAACGGAGTGTGCACATGCTGACTGGTGGCTGTGACCGCTTCCATGTCCTCCTGCTGGACCTGCTCCGCAATGACCTCTGCCGCACTCTGCGTCCTGACATTCCCATCGTCGCTTGCTGAGGAGGGCGCTCCTTCTGAAGCCGCGCCCGCTAGGTAGGAGGGAGAAGCGTATTGGAAGGTGGAAAGGAGTTGGAGGAGGGTCGAGATCCTTCTGTCCATAAGCTTCATCCTAAATTGGAGGTCCTCCATTCCCTGACGGAGTTCGAAGACCAAGTCGTAGAGGATGGTGAAATTCTCTTTCAGCTGCAGATCTGGCTTGGAGTCAGAAGACGTCGACGCATTGTTATGGTTGGCCCGAACAAGAGATGGCATCCCCATGGGCGAATTTGAAGAACCAACAACCGGCGCGAGGGGAGGAATGAAATTTTTTGAGGTTGAAGGAGCGGCAAGGTGGTGCAGGGAAGAGCCCGGCAAGGTTTCAATTATGGCTAAGCACTCAAAGCAGGAGACATGCGAGCTGGAGGAATTGAGAGGTGCTAACTCAGGCAGCAAGAGCGGCGAGGAAAGTGTTGAGGGAGAACCAGGAGGAGAAGTCAATGCACGAGGCCGAGGAGGATGCCAAGGAGAGCCCCTTCATGGTCTTTCTCGTTGTCGCGACATGATTTGGCAGTGTAAATGGATTTGGCATTCCAGGCCAAAGGGGAGAGCCTGGAGAAGGCCGGGAGTCGTGAGCACCATGAACGTGCAAGCAAAACCAGGCTAGGGCAGCGGAGGAGCACTGGAGTCGGTTCTCGGGAAAGGGAGAGTATCACAATCAGAGGGAGAAGCCATAGCACCACGCATAATGGAGGTCGGGTAAACACAAATTAATGCCACTACAAACGACGTGAAAGCCAGTTAATGCGAGGTAGAGTCGACGGTGGTTGGCACGAGCATGTCACATGGATCGTTGCCTTGCTGGCTCCTCTGCTCTCCCTCTGTATGCCAGGTGGTCGGCACTATCACCCCATCCGGGGGGAAGAGTATGTGAAATTGAAGGTTAAAGAGATCCTCTTTATTTTCCAAGTTGCAAGAAGAGAATCCCTTCTTAATAAATGCTAGAACACAACCTTCTTGTTGAATGCCAGAACAAAGAGAAACCACACGTCTTTAAGAAATTACTAGGATATACAAAATCATATGTTGAAACAACAAAACATCCATGTAACTAACATAACCTATATTCCGCATTCCGTGTATATACAAAGAACATTAGAGTTTCATATATCATAGGCATAAACATAGTTGAAATTGCAATGTCTAGTAGAAGACAACAAAAAATGGAAAATTACATGTGTTTTTAAATTCTATATAAAATAGAAACAACATATAATTTGATAATTCTCACATGTCATAAAGTCTTATTTCCTTTGCATTGTGTCAGATCTCACAAACTCATTGCCACTGCACCTTTAATATGTCAAAACCTATTAATGATACATGCATTAATGCATCAAGGGTATTGATTGAGACTCTTGTTCTCCTTATATCTTTGATCATTTTTTTTTTAGAAAACCCTCATTCACATGCAATAGTTTTTGCTAGTACAACAATGGCTACTTGCCATAATTTTAACATATTTTGATACCTAGAAAGCCAATGTTTTGTTTGAGAAAATACTTTCCATGCATCTTTCATCAATAATATTTCTCCATTTAAATGAAGCACATCAATAATTTCATATAGCTCTCTTTTATCTCTTTTACAAGCTACAATGTCAAACAATGGTACATTTTGACCTTGATTGCATGTTTTATGCTACAAATACACAAAAGCCTTTTTTTTTTTGCCAGCTAGTTTTTTGTATTAACTTCTATCTTCAAAAATCAAAATACATGCCAGAGGTCCCAATACTCGGACTGCCAACAAAAGAAACCAACCCAAGCACCAAGACCCTAATGTCTGATAGATCCTGCCCTAGGGGCTAAAATTTGAAACCATTTTACAATTTTTATGTTGATCGTCTAAACTAAGACAAGAAGTGATCCTAATAAGTAAAGAGCTATAACGAAAGAAACTATGCATAAGAACATGAGCTAAGAACATGACTAAAGAACAAAACCATACGCCGAATGAACTGCCTTTGCTGTCGCGTTGGGAGGGATTTGGCCATGCAAAGAAAATGATTTGATGGGGAGATTGTGCTTGATGTTGTTGATGCCGCTGGGGACTTGAGACCATGTCAAAATATGACTCAATTTTCTGGTTCATCAGCTCTTGCTGAAACTTCTGGTCTGTCATTTCCCCTCTCAGCTCAAAGATAAGTTATAATTGGTCCTCGAAGAACTGCACAGGTTGGTCTTCATCATCTTTTTGATGGGAAATTTCACCTTCCGCATGGAGCCAGGAACCCTCACTACCCACCGGAGGTGCATAAGTGACCAATGGATCCTTAACCTTCATCACACAGATAGAAAAGGGAGCATCAACATTTTCTTTGCCAAGTTCTGGTGGTAAATCCTCCCATTCCACCACACAATTCCATGACTCAAACTCATTCTGGATGGCATGTGATTCCCGTTCCCCTACACTCTACTCCAATTGCCGATATGCCCTATCAACATAATTGTCCGTTGGGGAGGGATTGCGATGTCTACCATGGAAGTTGTGAAAAGTTCCACTACCTCTGCGCACCTTGCCTATTTCATGAGGCATATTGCTAAGGAAGAGGAAGCCAAATAAATATTCAACTCTTAACCAGTTTGAGCTCGAGGTGTAGGAAAACACAATGGAGATAGCCATAAGGCCCCTCCCTCCTTCGTATTTTATGCTCACCAGCCTTATCGAGGCCTTACGAACTTCGAGAGCACCCAAAGGATTGTCTTGTGCAATAAATGTGACCTCCAACGGAACATAAAGACCATTCATGATTTCTATATAGAGCCTTCCATATACATCTGCCATCGTACTTTGTTGATTGAAACAATGAATAATACATTCTCCCTATTTATGAAATCTTGCATCAATCATTGGTCTGAAAAGAAGCAAGGAGCTTCATGTGTCAACATGAAGGGCCATCCTTTATATGATAATTATGGTCATAATGACACCCCATCCGGGGAATACATAAAAATCCTTTCAAACCAATGCTTTGCATTAATTTCTCTCACATAAATATTTGGCAGATAATGGCAAGGAATAAACAACTTCGGTCCACTAAAGAGGTGAACATATGGAAATATTGAATTGAAGCTCTCAACCAATGCTTGGACATAATTCCTTGTAATTTGTATGCAATTCTCGAGGGAGCCATCGATGCAAGTTTCAATTGGTTGTCACATTTTCTCATCATGGATTGGAATACACAACAAATTATGTCTATGGGTAGTCTCCCCTTTCTCAACATTTTCAAGGAATCCATCTTTAGAGTCTTCCAAAAAATTAGTAAGATGTATTGCACCTTCTGCAAAAGAATTCAACCTACAAAAATATATTTTAAGAGTATTTAATGTATGGTCAATAGTTATTCCAAGCAATGTGGCATCCACATTATCTTCTTGGAATTTTTTGTTTAGATATTCAACTCTATCAAAACATCAACAAGCATATTCAAACAAAATTGAACCGAGAAAATCATTGTCTTATGATAGCATGGGTTCTTTCTTTATTTCTTCCACAAGCTCAAAATAACATGCATTAATATAACAAGTCTTTCAACTACTTAACCCCTAGATAGCCACCCACAAAGTTACCAACTTGACGAGAATTCTCCAGAGTTCTCAATTTTTTGGAGGTCATATTTAGTGGTTGTTTTTACTCCCGTTTCAAAAAGTGGTGCTACTGATAGCACCCTTTTTTGTGGTTAAAGTTGTGACTTGTTTGAAATCATGGTTTTGACAACCGATGTCATTGCGGAAAATGACGCTTGAACCAAAAAGTAATTCTTCTAGTAGAAAAAAAACTGAAGTTAAAATTACGACTTAATTGAAATTGTAGCTTTGAAAACTAGTACCATCTCAAATAAAAATGTAAAAATCGACTCCTAAATCAAAAGCTTGAAAAATTGTTTCTTAATTATTAATTATTTTTTAATTTGCATTAAAAATGAAAAAAAAAACTCATAAACAAAGGGAAAAAAGAAAAAGATGAAATAACCTTTTAACATAAAATTGTATAACACATATTTCAAAAAAAACAAAAATAAAAAAACAAGTTTTAGAAAAAGGTTAAAAAACCACGTGAAAAGTGAAAAAGAGAGAGAGAAAATAACACATTTCAAAAAATGATAGTTTGCATAACACCATTAAAAAAAATTATAAAAAAAAAACCTTTAAAAAACTAAATTTAGAAGAAAAAAAATCTAAAAAAAAAAAACACCTTTAAAAAACCAAGGTTAAAAAAGTGAAAAGGAAAACACAACTAAGATTTAAAAAAATATCTAAAAATTATTTTAATAAAATTTGTTTAAAAAAAAAAGATAAAATGAAATAAAAAACCAAATTTTAAATTATATATATATATATATATATATATATATATATATATATATATATATATATATATATATATAATAAATAAAAAAACAAAAAATTAAAAAAAAAAAAAAAAATATATAAAAAAATATTAAATTATTTATTTTTATTTTTAAAAAAAAAAAATAAAAAATAACTTTTATAAAAGTATTTAAAAAGGAAAATTAAAATTTGAGAAAAGCGAATCAAAATTTAAAAAAAAATAAATATTTGAACGAACAAAAAAAACAAATATTAAAAATATTAAAAGAAAAGGAAAAAAAGAGCAACACGGTGGGGAGGGCGATTTCTAGAATCAACCATCCCCCTCGCAGCCACCCCTCCCTCACCCCCTCACGCACTCAACCCCAAATTTTCCTCCCCTTTCCCCCATCTCCCTCCTTCCCTCCTACACCCTCCCGCTCCCTGCCCCCTACCTCCCAGCGCAATCAATGGACAATGACCTACATGTGGCGGGTCCGAAAGGGGGATCAGGGATGGGGGAGGTGGAGGGGCGTTGCATGTGTGAGGGGGTGAGGGAGGGTGGTTGCGAGGGGTACAGATGATTATTAGAATCACCCTCCCCCCTCTTTTCTCATTTTTGTCTTTTTTTTTTAATATTTTTAAAATTTGAACGTGCAGGTTTTCACAATTGGCCATAATAGTGTGTTCATCTGGAGATTTAATTGTGTGACTTTTGAAAATATCGACATTTTGAGTGGACACTCCACCCATCATCAAGGACAAATTAGTTGTAAGAATGATATAAAAGAGTTTGTTGGGGTTATGATTAAATATGGTAAAAATGTGGGGGGGACAGGCGATTATGAGAATCACCCTCCCCCCTCTTTGCTCATTTTTGTCTTTTTTTTTTTTAATATTTTTAAAATTTGAGCGTGCGGGTTTTCATAGTTTTCCATAATAGTGTGTGCATCTGGAGATTTATCTGTGTGTGACTTTTGTAAATATCGACATTTCGAGTGGATACTCCACCCATCATTAGGGACAAATTAGTTGTAAGAATGATAGAAAAGAGTTTGTTGGAGTTATGATTAAATATGGTAAAAATAGTAGCCGTTGGAGAGAATAAACAAAAAGAATTAATAAAACAAACAAGGTTGGTTTTTAAAATTAATGAAATAAACGAGATTGATTTTAAAATGATTTAAAAAACGCATGACTAAAAATAAAAGCATAAAACTTTTTGAGTGTATAGAATGAGCGAAATAAAAGTAAATGATAAATTAAGAAGGAACAAGGTAAGAAGGATAATAAAGAATGGAAAAATTATAAATTTTTCAAAGGAGGAGGATATCCTCGCAACAAGAGATAGAAAAGATACAAGAGGGAAGGGATAAAGGATACATGAAAGGGTAGGGGAACAAACAAAAAAGAGAGAAGAGGTTTATTGAATTAAATAATGGATAATAGGTTTCCATGAATGGCTGAGTTTATAGCCATCTTCCCTATTAAATTTTTTGTGGTGCTTTTCAATTTTAAGAGCTTCTCGGATGATACAGGGGGAGTAATAAGGTGCTTGTAGTAGTTGTCAAGGCCACAGATTCAATTAAGTTGTAATTTTAATTTTTTTTTTTTTTTGGGTGCGACTAAAAGCATCACTTTTTGATTCGAGGGTCATTTTCCATAATAGTATCAATTGTCAAGGCCATGATTTCAAACAAGTCACAATTTTAACTACCCAAAAAAAATTGCTACCGGTAACACCACTTTTTTAAATGAGAGTTGATTTTGGTGTTTTTGACCAAAAAATATGGATTTTTTGGGCTAGAGTTCTCATTTTGAGGTCACAGTTCTCATTAAGTTGGTAATTATGTTCATCTAATCCCATGGATTTGAATAACCTCTAAGTAATCTAATTCCATTGTCTCTAGTAAAGCAATGAGTTCATTAATTTTTTTTGTTGAACATCCAACCCATGAGTACACTTTATTTGCTACTTTCTCAACATATAAAAACTCTAGCATCTTCTTTGAAGAATCTTATGTTGTAAGAGTCTCACGATTCATTCTTTTTGTTTGTCTGTCTGTCTTTGTGTGATATGTTGTACTAAAGTTCAGTTGTGTTCCCAAAGCCTCTTGGAAACTGGTCCAAAATCGTCTTGTAAACACTGATCCTCTATCGAATATGATCCTTCTTGGTACTCCATGTAACCTCACAACATCGCTAACAAAAACTCTGGCTATATCTAGCATCTGATACATCGTACACACTGGAATAAAGTGTGCACTCCTCATCAAAGTGTGAACTACCACAAAAATCGAATCATGTCTCCTTACTGTCAGTGGCAATCCAACAATAAAATCCATCGAAATGACCTCCCATTTGGATTCCAGAATAGCATGTGGTTGTAATAGTCTTCCTCGATGTCTATGTTCAAACTTCACTTGCTGACATTCTAGACATCTCGCCACGTAGTTAACTATGTCCGCTTTCATTCCTTTCTAGAAGAATAAAGGCTTAAGGTCTGCCTTCATCTTTATGACTCTCGGATGAGCCATGTACACTGCTCGATGAGCTTCTCTTAAGATCAAACTTCTTAATTCGTTGCTAGGCGGTACGTAAATTCTAGCGTTATATCTCAATAATCCGTCATCGTCCAATGAATAGCCTTCAAACTTCAACACCATCATGGTATTTTGTCCAATATTATCCTTAACTTCTTTGTACCAAGCATCGTCAATATGTAAAGCTAGAATATTTTCTCACTGATTCGTCTTAAGAGGTATTACCGAGAATATGTGTGGTCTTTGACTCAACGCATCTGCCACTCTGTTCATCATTCCTTTAATGTAATTAATCTGAAAGTCGTATTCGCTAAGTAATTATGACCAATGCCTCTGTCATGCTTTCAAGTCACCTTGAGTAAATATATGCTGCAATCCATAATGATATGTTTTTAATTCAAATTTTCGTCCAATCAGATAATGTCCCCATACTCTCAAAGCATATACAATTACTAATAACTCAAAGTCGTGCATTGCATAGTTCTTTTCACGCCTTCTCAATTTCCTTGAGATGTAAGCAATCACTTGACCGTATTGCATCAAAACTCCATCTAAACCTTCCTTGGATGCGTTTGTGCATACCAATAATTCTTTGTCCATGTCGGGGAATTTTAGTATCGATGTTGTCCTCAACCACTATTTGAGCTTTTGAAATGCTTCCCCGCATTTCTCAATCCATAATAACTTCTTGTTTTTCTTCTGCAATTCTGTGATTGGATTTTCTATCTTTGAAAAACCTTCGACGAATCGTCGATAATATCCTGCTAAACCCATAAAGCTACGTAATTCTTGTACATTAGTTGGTGCTTCCCATTCCACTATAGCATCTACTTTTGTTGGACCCACAACAATACCTTCACTAGATATGATATGTCCCAAGTAATGAATCTTTGATCAGTAAAAAGAACATTTCAATAGCTTCTCATACAATTTGTTTTCTCTTAGACATTGTAGGACCAATCTCAGGTGTTCGTCATGCTCTTCTTTCATCCGAGAATAAATCAATATGTCATCAATAAATACTTGGATAAACTTGTCCAAGTATTCGTGGACCACCCCATTCATCAAACTCATGAATACCCCTGGGCCGTTCATTAATCCAAATGGTAAAAATTTAAACTCATAGTGTTTGAATCTCGTATTAAATGTGGTCTTAGGTATATATTCCTCCTTAATTCGTAACTGGTGATATCGTGATCTCAATTCAATCTTCGAAAACATTGTTTCTCCCTTCGTCTGATCAAATAAATCATCTATTCTTGGCAACATATATTGGTTCTTGATCGTTGCTCCACGGTAGTCAATACAAAGTCTCCACGATCCATCCTTCTTCTCATGAAAATAACTAGCACACTCCACGACGATACGCTTGGACGTATAAGTCCCAAATCCAACAACTCCTTCAATTGCATTTTCAACTCCTGCAATTCCGATGTCAACATTCGGTAGGGAGTTATTGCAATAGGTTCAATTCCAGGTTTTAGATTTATTTTAAACTCCAACTCTCTTTCGGGCGTTAAACTTGGAAACTCTTTTGGAAATACGTCCGCAAACTCTTGTACTACAGGAAGGTTTTCTAATCCTTCCGCCATGCCCTTTTTGTTTAGAACTAATATTGCATATAACTTGCATCCTTTGTGCATACTCTTCTGCAACTGTAGGGAAGAAATAAACCTCAAGGAAACTCCTTGGTTTCTTCCTACGATTACTCTACTCTGTCCCAAATCATCCGCAAACTTAACCATTTCGTCTTACAATTAAGTATCACATCATGCGATTCCAACCAGTCCATGCCTATCACCATGTCATAAGATTCTAAGATTGCGACGTATAGGTTGGACTTCGTTAAAAAATCTCCCAAGTTAATGCTACAGTCTGTAACATTTCCTCCAACTTTATATTTCGCACCAGATGCCATTTCTATGTATTTGAACCTGTCCTGCTTGAATGCCTTTACCTTAATTCTCTTTAGTGCTGCACTAGAAATAAATCTCTTTGTAGCACTTAGATCTATCAAGATACTAAAATTTTGATCGACGATTGTACCCAACGTCTCGAGCACAATGGACTAGTTCTTGGATTGGTGATTATTCACCATTGCATGTATCCCGTGGGCCTTGCCCAAATCTCCAATCGTAGTGGGTCCTGATGATCCGACTGCTCTGGCCTTCTCAATTGGACAATCTCACTGGTAATGTGGTTCTCCACATGTCTAACATCTAGTCTTTGGTCCAATGCTCTTGGTCCCCGAAGTAGAAGCTGCTGGCCTAATAGTCTATGATCTTGGTCTGTTCTTCTAAACATGCCTAAAATGATGTTGTTGTTGCAGACGACGTTGTTGCTGATGATGTGGTCCTCTGTAAGGAGTCTGTCGTCACGATGTCGAGAACATAGATCCTATGGGCGTGTCTCAATGCCCGGATGTCTAGAAGGAGTCTTTCCCTAACCCCCACTGTTCATCTCTTCATCAGCCATGAGTGCCTTCTGAATTGTATCGTGCAACGTCTGAGGCATCAATATTCTTACCTTCACACGAATGTTGAAGTTAAGGAAAAACACAAACTTGTTGACCTTTAACTTCTCTATGTTCTGATGTGGAGCATACTTAAGTAGCTCCATGAACCTGGACTCATACTTCGACAATGTACAACAACTCTGTCGTAAGGCATTGAAATCATTAACCTGGCACTCAATGAATTCCTCCGACAAGTACCTCTCCCAGAATCATTCCTCGAACAATTCCCATGACACGTCTTCAACGACCATGTTTAGTTGAGGTACAAGTGTCTTCCACCAAAGTAGAGAACTCCCTTTCCATTGGAAGACCGCCATGTGGACCTTCATGTTGGAGGTGTAATCACGAAGTGTGAAGCACATCGCCATGTCCTCCAACCATGACTCAACGACTAAGCCGTCCGTGGCACCCCAAAACTTGGGAAATTTCACCTTCTCAAGTTCTCTTTGTATGCTACTATGACCTGCTAGAGCACACTGTGAATCCTCATTGGGCACAAACGCTCTACCCTCATCTCGATCCAGGCGGTTGATCAATGCCTCTGGCATCCTCTGGAAGGATCTCATCATACCTACCACATCTCCCACAACAATCTGCTCTTGCACAATAGTCTGATCATCTCTCTGAGGGTTATATCCCTCTAGCGTGGATACTATCATAGAAGGCACACCTCTTCCTCCCACACCACAACGTCTACTTCCCATTCTTCCTCTAACCATGATTATCTGCAAGGACAAATACAAAACTTATTAGTGATACATCATTAAGCATCTTATTTAACACAATGGAAGGCGCAACGGTCCAATGTCACAGGGTTGAACCTGCTCTAATACCATATGTAATGAGCCCTCCATTACGAAATCAATGTAAGTAAGTACAATAGTGGTAATTTTTTTTTTTGATAACAACAACAGTTAGAACAAGTGATAAACGACAATAATATACCTCAAAATATACACATTCTATTCTCATCCACATCATTATACAGTAAGAATTAGACACATCATCGTTGTTACTAATAACTCAATCATATCACATAAAGATAACAAAGATACCTACCCGCCAACCTACCCTGCAAGGTTAGGACCTCCAAGACACATAATCAACACTCATGTCCAGGATTCATCCGATTGATTTTGACCATTTAAGGTCTCAGGACTGGCGATTGTTTTGAGGAACAAGGAGGTATCTAATTCCCTTATCCAATCCTAGTCTAATAACAAACCTAGAATTCAATGTTAAATAATTAAAAATAAATTACTTGCTCAAGAATCGAAAAATTCAATATATTACGATCTACTTAACATACCATATTGAGTCTAAAGCTCTACTGAAGACATAACATAAACTACAAGTAGAATTTATCGCACCCACTAAAAAAAAGATTTGCGTGACTCGAACTTAAAAAAATATTAGAGGCGTAGGTGATTCATTTCCGAATATTCAAATATCATTGATTAATGTCATCAAGATCTAAGATAAATAATTTCTGAATACCACAATGATGTCAACAAAAAAACAAAATAACTACATTAATAAACACAATTCCTTTACTAATTAATTTATTTATTATAACTAAAATTTAAATTATTATTCCATTCCTAAGACCCTAAGTCTCCTTCCATAAAAGATTATTTAAGAATTAATTTTAAAGTCTCTTTCAAATAAAAATTATTAATTGGTCGAATGAAAATTCACTCTAGAACATTCTTAAATTGTTTTCATTCAATGAAAATTCACTCTAGAACATCCTTAAATTGTTTTCATTCATATCGTAAATGTATTGTAATAAGTTCATTATCATACCTATAGAAGGGTTTTCTTAATAGAAATTCTATAACAAGGATATTTATAAATGTAGATGTTTAAATGTATTCTTTTTACATCTTTCATCACAAGTTTACTATTCCTAAAGCATAGTAATTATATCCTTTAATAAGATATTCAACAAATATTGATATCAAATATTACTGATTATTAGGTATCCTTCATACCACCAAAAGCCATCCATTTCGACCCTTAATTTATTTCAAATTAATTTTTTATAACAAGCATTTGAATCAAGGAGATGTTATCTCGACGCTAAATGAATACATCTCGTTAAATAACAATTTATGACAATGCGATGTGGCCTTCAACTTATCAATAAATCTAAGTTCTTTATTTATTCTACACGTACTAACTAGTTGGTTAACCCCAGTCATCCTTAAGTTGAGTCGTTTTAAGTGGAGGTTCTTCGCTAAGTGGAAGTGTATGAAGACACTGTCATAATAATGAGACAAAAAAATTCAACTTAGAATGCAATTAAATGCTACCACATCCCTACAATCTTGGTGTATAAGTTACAAATAAATTTTGTAGGGACCATGCCAACTCAGCTTCGCAATGCATAAAATTACCACATCGTCACTACATTATTTTATATTCCATGTATGCAATCTAAATAAAAGTGTGGTACTCGTTGTTGGGTTGAGAAAAATGTATAAACATTCTCCTTGTTACTTTGGTTTGTGGAACACCCTGTCAGGAGTGGGCTATGGAGAAACATCAAGAGGCTATGGCTCTATAACGGGCAAAGACACTGGAACAAGCTAGGATGCTACCTTTACTACGACCTTGACCTCTGTTGCAGGGTGATCAACCTTCCTTGCATCGTATCAAACAATCTCTCAAACAGGAAGGGCTTCTGGACAAAATGGATTTGCATATGCTAGCAACGCCCCTTCCGGTTCTAGGGGCATAAGAGATAGAATGGATAAATATATTCTTTGTTGATTTTTCTATTAATTTGAAGTAATTAGGGAAGGAAATGGTTAAAAATCTCTTAGGAAATATTATTGAATGATATTAGATATTTTCTGAAATTTGGTTTGAATTGTTTTGATTTTATGTAGAAATGGACAATTGTTGTTAACTAAAGATAATTAAGAAGATCATGAAGATGCACAAACCATTGAAGATCGAAGAAATCAGACACAAAATGGTTCAAAGTAAGATTGAGTTTTTATCTTGCAATCTTCATAAATAGTAAAAGCAATCCCGAGGATCTCTCGATCCTCAGGATAACTTAATTTACTTATCTCATTGTAATATATAAAGGATAGTGAATGATAGAGAGATACCCAAGCATTCAGATCTCTTAATTGTTGACACTCTGTACAAGCAATCCCATTGTAAATGATTTATCAATTATGAAATTAATGAAAGCTTCAAGCTTTTTGATCATTTCTGCGTACTGAGTTTTTCTTAGCAGTATCTTTTGAAGACCGTGGGCCCAGTCGATGGGAGCTACTGTCTCTTCTATAATCTTATCAATTATGTTATAGTTTTGTGATTTGAATTTCCTTTCAACATTTAAGATAAACTCATTAATGTGTTGATTCTTTTATGAATTGGTTATGTTGTTCCATTTGCAGAGGGTAGATATTCCATTTGGAGATTATTGTTTGATGTTCCATTTCCATTTGCTGTCAATTTATCGCTTGTGAATTCCTTTCATTTAAATTCGCATTTGTTGTTCCTTTTGTTAAATTCACATTTGTTGTTCCTTTCGTTTAATTCACATTTGTTGTTCCTTCTTAAATATTCAGTAGATCGTTGTCCCTTTCCAATAGATTAATTAGTTTTTGAGAGATTGATTCATTAAGTGTTTTCGTAGATTAAATTACTGTTTCTTAGATAAATGAATGAATTCAGTAAATTGATTAATGATTTGATTCATGGTGTGTTATTATTCAGACTATAATTCTGTTGATTGAGTTATTAGTCTCAGAGTTTTTAGTTAATGTGTGAAGAACTTGATTATTGCAGTATTTTAGATATACTTAGATTTGTTGTAACTGAATTATCTACACGATTTAAACCTCTACGACTATCTACATAGACTTTACTAACATTATTAAAAGATAAGACGAATCATCGGTTGATAAAATTAATGTCAGACTAAGGTTGTTTTTAGGACATATTTAGAGCCCAACATTTTGTCGATGTTTCTGGGGAGAATGTCAAAGATAGCATAGGTTGTGTCTCTGAAGGATGAGGTATTGAAAACGAAAGGTAAGAACCTACATAGGAAAAAAGTAAAATGCTTGTGCCAACATCGACCTTTAGTTGATGCATAGAGGTTATATAGGTGCATAGAATTTGTGTCAGTGTGTGTGACTAAGAAGAAAGAACCTGGAAAACAAAAACCCTTACCAAAAACTAAAAAAATCCCAGGGCACGGTGCCCCGTGGAAGGAGCACTTTTATAGACGAAATTATCCGAAAAGATGAACCTCAAGCCTCGATTGGACCTCGAAAAGGTTCTACTCGAGTCCCTCAAGCAGCAAATTCACCAACTGCATCTCATGCTGAGGTTCATAGCCGAACCGAAGGAACTGAACAAAGTTTCCAAAATACACATACTTCACTTTTCAGTCCTTTAGGCGAGGGAAATTCTTGTAATTTGAAAGAAGGAGAAGGGGAGACCAGTGGAATTGTTGAAACAAACCCACCACCACTTGAACCTGGATCTCCTGTGATTCTGGAAGGAGAAGGAACACTTGAAATCCGAGACATAGGTAGCGTGATTAAATATCCTAAGGGACCAAGTAATCAATCACCTCGAATAGAACCTCCAGACCAAGAAATCCTTGAAGATTATTGGCACATTTTAGACCAAATGTCACATCAAAATCATCCGTGACCTCAGACTTCCACTTTGGAGTATCTTATAGTTGATTTGGTTGCTAATGCCCCAATGAAAGCCATTCCACTACAAAATCTTCCAACCTTCAATGGATTGGTCTCAAAGGACCCTGATGCGTTCTTATTCAAGTTTGATGTCCTGTGTAGAGGATATGACTATACCTCTGAACCCCATAAACTAAAGCTATTTCCTTCCACTTTGAAAGGAGCAGCTTTATGATGGTTTATGGGACTAGGGGGAGGAACTATAAATTTATGGGATGAAATGAAACACAACTTCCTTATGAAATATCAAGACTACTGTAGAACTAGGGATTTAAATGGTGAAACCTTTAAAATGATTGCAAAAGAAAATGAAAAACTAGAAGAACATGTTGAAAGATTTCAATATAACCTGCAAAGATCACCTTATGGTACACTACCAGGTGAGGTACTTAAAGTCACTCTAATAAAAGGTATGAAGGATGAATGGGTAGAGATGTTAAATTTGATGGGAAAAGGTGATATTTATCAAGAAACATACGATGACATTGTCCAATTGTGTATCAGGTGTTTACGCAGTATTACACGAACCATAATGGGAATACGAGCCCCCATCACCAAAAGTAGAAACATTACTAGCGGGTGTGTCACCCGAGCAGAAATTAGTAATCTTTTAGAAAATTTTAAAACGAACATTTTGGGTACTCTAACTACACAATTGGATGTCCTGCAGGTTAAACAGAAACAAGCGGAAGCAGAACAGTCGTTGGCTATATTTTGTCCATGATGCAGGAGGAAACATGGTTTAAGGGAGTGCCCCTTGGACGTGGTTCGGACCTGTGCCATCTGTGCCAAAGACCATGCGATGGAGAAATTCCCATCGCTTCCAGTATTAAAGTCTCTATTTAAAGAAGTAGAAGAGGAAACATAACGAGTATATATGATGGCTCAACGTCGTCAGTGGCAGGCTTGCCCCCCCAGGTACACTACAAGATCCTTCTTCTTTCTTTTCTGGGAAGTATAATCAACAATGTAATTCTGGAAACACATGGCAAGGACAACCATTTGCTAACCCCACTTGGAAGTCCCAATAATATCCTACTGCACCCTGGCCAAATCAACCAGTTGCTAATCCTACTTGGCCTAACTTGCAATACCCTACCCCATTTTGGCAGAATTCAAATAATAACCCCTATCCTTCACAGTGGACTAACACAGTTGCCCAAGCCCCCAATTGGACTCAAAACTGGTACTGCCCCATGGGACTGACCAATCAACCCATGGGAATGTCTCCTCAAGCTCAACCCACTTTACAAGCTCCACTTCAATTTCCCCAAAATCCCCAACTGCAAATGTGCCCTCAATTACCAGCTCAACCCAACCCGAATCCTAATAACAGACCAGTCCAACTCGTGCAAATTGTCGAGAATTTGGAGGGTGAAACAAACTCTATAGGGTGCAATGAACTCTGGTTGAGATCAGGGCATGTAATTTCTCCCGAGGAAAGTGACATTCATCAAGAACAAGAGAAAGAGAATGATAGACAACCAACAATAAAACCATCGACTGTGGTCATAACAAAATAAATAGAATAGGGGGAAAACACAATTGAGCAACAAAATCCTGACAAAGACGTAATTTCCCCTCCCCCTTTTTTCGAAAGGCTAATGATAGCAAAACCAACTGTATATCCTAAATTTGATATCATCGGGGAACTAAAGAATCTATGTGTTAAAATTCCACTCCTAGAGGTTTTACAAGATATTCCTATTTATGCAAAAACAATCAAATAATTATGTGGGAAGAAGCTCAGAAGGAAAACTAAGAATCCATCAATTGTCCACGTGGTAGGAACTTTGTCTGATCTTATTCTAGGAAAGCAATATCCAGTCAAATACACAGACCCAAGGAATCTCATGGTGATGATTCAGATACAAGGTTGTTTTTTTCCAAATACACTGGTGGATTTGGGGGCAGCCATCAATATTCTGACCACCGAAACCTGTAATGTTTCAGGTATCACCTCCATCGAACCTACTTCAACTATGTTAGAACTGGTTGATAGATCAGTGGTTAAACCAGTCGACACATTACAGGACATAGAAATCTTGGTTGACTCTTTGGAATACCCAACTGATTTCCTAGTTGTCAACCCAATAAGTAGACTTGATGGACACCCATTAATATTGGGACGACTGTGGCTAGCAACAACAGATGCATACATAGGATGTCGTGCAGACAACATGACAATTTCTAGAGGAAGTGCTATAAAAAACCTTATCTTGTATCCTCCAGCTAAACCAAGTCTTCCTATCATACATCAGCAGTTGCAACCACCTAGATATCCAGAAGAAAACCTATGATCTCCTCTCACACTAGAAGAAGCTCTCGAGCTCAAAAATCAACTAGAAGATGATGTGATCAACAACTTCATTAACAACCCAACTGTTATAAGTAACCGAACACGTCAAATGCTAAAAGTTGTTTTAAATAATGAAGCATAGGGAGATCCTTTGGAAGAATTGATGGAGCAATAGATTCCCACTACTGCTGTCCACAACAACATTACAGTTGAAATCACACCAGGAAGATTTCTGAATATTAATGCCAATTTGAATAAGCAACAACAACAAAAATTGATTTAGATCCTTTCTAAATATCAACAGGCTTTTGCTTGGGAGTATCCTGACATGAAGGGAATTGATCCCCAACTATGTACACATCATATCTATATTGAAAAAGATGCCCGACCCATTTGAAAACCCCAATGAATATTAAACCCTCATCTCAGGGACATTGTCAAATAAGAATTACAAAAACTATTGGATGTAGATTTCATATATCCTATTTCAGATAGCCAGTGGGTCTCTCCACTAGTAATTGTCCCTAAAAAGAATGGGAAGTGGCGAATCTGTGTAGACTACAAAGAACTCAATAAAGCTACCCAGAAGGACCATTTTCCCCTACCTTTTATTGATCAGGTCCTTGATACTTTAGCAGGGAAGCAATTTTTCTCCTTCCTAGATGGCTTTAGCGGTTATAATCAGATTCAGATTGCTCCAGAAGACCAAGATAAAACTACATTTACATGTCCCTTGGGTACCTTCGCACATCGAGTATTGCCCTTTGGATTAAGTAATTCTCTGACTACATTCCAGAGAGCTATTTTAAGCATATTTTATGATTTAATTAATGAAGGACTTGAAGTTTACATGGACGATTTTACTCCTTATGGCACTGACTTTGATCAAGCTTTAAGCAATCTAGAGAAGGTACTGGAACGATGCATTGCTACCAGGCTATGTTTGAGTCATGAGAAATGTCATATGATGATGACTGAAGGTGTGGTACTAGGGCACTATGTTTCTACAGATGGAATCAAGGCAGACCCAACAAAAATAGAGGTAATCCTTAATTTGCCTACACCTCATACACAAACCGAGGTATGTAGTTTCTTTGGCTGTGCAGGATATTATCGCAAATTCATGAAAAAAATTTCAAGAATAGCTGCACCTTTACATGCTTTAACTAGTAATGTGTAATTTCAGTGTCTAATAAGTGTGATGTTGCATTTGCAGAGCTCAAAAGACTGGTTTCAATAGCACCGGTGGTGAGAGGACCAAACTGGAAATTACCATTTCACATCTCTTCAGATGCATCGGATATTGCCATAGGCATTTTCCTTGGATAGGAAGAAGACAAGAAACCTCATGCTATTTATTTTATTAGCAAAAATCTTACTCTTACTGAATTAAATTACACAGGAACAGAAAAATAATTTTTAGTCGTTATACATGCTATTAATAAATTTCACCACTATATAACAGGCTATCTAGTAATTATGTATACTGATCACTTTGCTATTAGATATTTAGCCAACAAACCAATTACTAATGGACAAGTTACTTGGTGGTTGTTGCTATTGCAGGAATTCAACATCACCATTATGGATCAACCGAGAAGAGAGAACCTTGTTACAGATTTCTTGTCTCATGTACCCAAAACAGATAACTCTTTAACAGTTGAATACCAATTTCCAGACGAACACTTGTTCACTGTCACTATTAAGATTCCTTGGTACGTTGATGTGGTGAATTATCTGGCAGTTGGGAAATTTCCAGCACACCAATCATCAAGAGAAAGGAAATTAGTTGTTCAGCGTAGTGCACGGTTCACCTAGATTGGTGGATATCTTTTACACATAGGGTCTGATCTTCAGATCCAAATATGTATCAGAGACGATGAAGTTTACGATGTCTTGAAGGCATGTCACGATGAGCCCTGCAGCGGACGTTTTGCAGACCGCAGAACTGGGCATAAGGATTTATAGATGGGCTATTATTGGCCCTCAATATTTAAATATGCAAAGAAGTATGTCCAGGCCTATGAAAACTGTCAGAGGATGGGCCGACCAGGCCATGCTGATGAAATTCCCCTACAACCACAAGTGGTGATGGAACCTTTCGAGAGATGGGCACTGGATGTTGTTGGCCCCTTCAACAATAAATCAAACCAAAAAGCTTATATACTAGTTGCAACAGACTATATGACCAAATGGGTAGAAGTGGTGGCCTTGCCAAACACAACCGAGGAAGAAGTCATTAAATTTCTCTTTGAACTATTCGTACACTATGGATTAGTTAGGGAAGTAATCACAGACAGAGGGTCGCAATTTACAACACATAAAATCTTGGCCACTCTTTGCAATTATCACATTAAACACAGGGTTACCTCCCCATACCATCCACAGGAAAATGAACAAGTGGAAAGTACGAATAAAGTCTTGGAGGCAATCTTGACAAAAACAGTTTCAACAAACCGTCAAAATTAGGCAGCCGAGCTTCCAAATGCCTTATGGGCCTATCGCACAACATGGCGTAACACTACTGGCTACTCTCTTTGTCACCTAGTCTTTGACAAAGAACATATATTTCCAATTGAATTTGAGATCAAGACTCTAAGAATGGCCCAGGAAATTAGACCGGATCTTACAAAAGCACACACGCAACACTTACAACAACTCAACGAGTTAGATGAAGTACACTTGTTTGCTATTCAACGCATAGTTTCTATTTAGCAGCAGAGAGCTAGCTGGTTGGCACGATAAGCATATCAAGAAGAAATCCTTCTTGAAAGGTGATTGGGCGATTCTCTATGATTCCAGATATCAAGATTTTCCTGGGAAATTGCAGACAAGGTGGATAGGACCATATGAGATCAAATAATTTCATGATAATGGCACTGTCAGTCTAGCTACCATCGACGGGTCTGGTTCTCCTTTTTTGGTAAATGGACATCAACTATGACTCTACCACCAACCGCTTTCAAAAGAATCCTTTTGCCAAGAAGTAAGTAATGATCCTACTGTTTAGATTTTAGTTGGTTGGGAAGGTAACCCGACATCTTCAACTCCATGAAATTGTTGTCTTTCCAGCACTGTACATATTGTATATATTTTTCTTTAAAGATTTGATTGAGTTTTTAGGTTTTTACTTTCTAGGAAAGTCACTATAAAGAGATTTGGAGAACAAAAACTAGAAAATATGATTGCAATGAAATATAATTATCACTCTTTTATGTTCCTTATTCAAAACTTCAAATTTCTCTTGTCTCACTTTGAAAAATCAATCGAATATAAACCTTGTTTTATACAAGAGATGAATATGTCATGTTCCACAGCAAGAAGTCGGGCGACTACACTAAAATAATGTGTGGCTGTAGTAAATAGAAAATGAATGCATGACACCGTAAACCATCCAATATACTCCAATCATTGAATAAACCTACCCGTAAAATTAAAAATTAGTTGATGACTAATCAATCCTAGATTCGCTAAAACAAAATTGTCCGCGGGAGGTATCCAATTACTTAATTATATGGTTAAATTTGAACATCATCGTTGTTGTTCCCTTTGTTGCGATTGTTGTTCCCTTTGCGGGTAGTGTTGTTCATTCGAAAGTAACAACTGCTATTCCCTTTGTTACGATTGTTGTTCCCTTTGTGGGTAGTGTTGTTCATCCGAACGTAACAACTGTCGTTCATCCGAATGTAACAACTGTCGTTCCCTTTGTTGCGATTGTCATTCCCTTTGCGAGTAGTATCGTTCATCCAAACTTAACAACTGCCACTCCCTTTGTCGCGATTGATGTTCCTTTTTTTTTGGGTAGCGCTGTTCATTCGAAAGAAACAACTGTTGTTCCTTTTTGTGGTTGTTCTTGTTGTTGTTCCTTTCCTTTGAAAGTAACGATTTTTGTTTCCACCAACAACACGTGCTTCTGATACGTTTAGCCACTCCTTTGGGTATGAACTTCACTAACTAATTTTCAACATCATCACTTCTAATCATCATGGCAACGATTTGTCATTTTCTTTTTGAGGAATATCTAGCATACCTTGTCAAATTATTCATGGATTGATTTTTCTGAATTATCTTAATATTGTTCATAACCCTTAACCACCATTATTCGTTTCTTTCCCCTATATATATACATATACTTGAATGCTAATTTGCCTTCACATCATAATAAGGAGTCTAAGGCACATTTTCACTTGGCATTCTTACACTTCTTACGCCATCCTACACTCTTAAGGAGTAGATGAGCCTCCGTTAATAAAGCCTAAAAAAAGGGGGAAATAATAATAAAATAAATAAATGTAAATAAAGAAAATAACCTTATCCCAAAAAGGATAAGGGGTCTCATTATGAGCCAACCTACCACGATCATAAGAGATTAACATAAGTGACATTCCCACTATGGCTACCACACCAGGGCAATGGCCTTTGGCATTTAGGGTCAAAGGACAAGAGGTCTCATCATGAGTTGGCTTGTTCACTTTGTTACGATCTAGTGAGTGACATTATTGATATCTGGCTACCAAACCAGGATAGTGGTGTTTTTTGGGAGAAGACTATTCAAACTATTTATTGAGGATACTGGCTCATCTATGGGTTAAAAGGCAACCTTGTCGAGGCTATGGACGCCCACTGGAAACAGTGGCTTTGCCTATGGTATTGAAGTTTATCTTAATACGCTAAGTTTTTATTGTGTTCATAGACTTCCTTTCTTAAAAAAGAGGCTATCATTCCAGCTATATTCAACACAAGGGAAAGTAACAAAGTTATGACATCTGGCATATTTATAAAACGTGAAGAAATTAGGACAACTCAGAATATTCTTCCTTAACATATTGAATATTGGTATTTGAACTTGTAGTTTCCACAAAAGGTGTGATTATCGTTCACGATTAACATTAAATTGATTTGAAAGTTATTAATGGTCGTTCTCACAGTGACGACAATGTAATAATTATCCCTCACTTGACTTACCGCCATCATTACGTTCACACATATCGACGGTCGAGGTCGACCTTTTCATTTATTAGGGGGCAGATATTCTGCACGATTATCGATAGACCATAATGATTACAGATAATGGGAAAATTCATATTTCTATATACCATTGATGTTCTGTAATTTTTACCATTTCTAGTAATTTTTTCTCACAGGATGGTCTAACTAAGTTTGTAGTTGGGAACAATATCTGTGCTGACTTGTTTATAGAAGACATGGGTGGCCAAAACATTCATCACGAGCCTACATTGCTGTAAGTAACTGACCAAATAAGGGAAATTCTACACCGTCTAGGGTGGACGCAATACTTTAACAGACTGTAGGGATTCGATATAAATGTCGCGCTAGCATTTTTCCAAAACTTATAGGGGGGAGTCTCAGTAATTCGAGGCATACAAATACTAGTTACTGATGCCATTATAGCTGAGGTAACATGCCTTCCAAATGAAGGAACTCAGTGGATCGGGAAATAGACAACACTCAAAGAAGATGTGGAGTCCTTCGCAGAACCGGGGGAAGAATTGGACAAAAAAGGAAAAGGCCTCAACCCCTCTGCTCTTAGAGAACCCTGGAGGGAGCTAGAAGGCATGGTAAAAATATATATCACATGCGACGAATGATACAACGTGGTGATACCTTGCCACCTCAAGCCGTTGACAGTATTAAAACAACGATTAGTGATAAATTTACCATTCTTTTTGAATATCGTGCTGCATGAAGTCGCTGGAAGAACCCAAAAAGCCAAAGACCCTGCCAATGTAATTAGTCATCATAAGTTAGTAAAATTGATAGTAAACAGGGCCTTGAACCATACACAAATAACTTGGGGGGACTTAATTGAGCCCAATAGGCCCCTGCAAATTGAGCAACCTGAAGTCCACCATGAAATTCCTCCACAAGGAATTGAGGCAACCCAGACATAGGGAGATAATGCCCAAATTGAAATTCCATCACTGCAACCAGAAATGGAAACGAAACTTATTTAGTTGGCAGAAACTCAGAGCATGCAAGTAGGAACATCAAAGAAAAAGATATAGAGAACAATTTCTGTTCCTGAAACCTCCACTGTAAAAATAAGAATGGGTAAAGATACAACACAACCTGAAATCACTCAAGAAACTGTACAAACAAAACAACCATCACATGAAAGCCCTATAGAAAAACATGATGATTTCTTTAGAAGTTATGAAGAAGAGATGGCCCAAGTATTGGGAAATTTAGGGATATCACTTATTGAAGATACAGACAGGTAAGGAGAACCCCAAGCTCCAACTTCTTCTCATTCAAACCCTGTCTTTGATCTTCCTGATATGGAGATGCCATCTCCCGAGGGAGCAGAACAACCAAAATCTCAGTTCGATGAGAACAATCCTTTAGAGCAACTAGAGCACCCAAAGGATACAAGGAATCAATTACTAGTTGATCAAGGTGGGGAAGACCTTGAAATTCCCCTTAGACAGAAAGAAACAACAGGAAAAGGCAATAACAAAATCAGAAAATTAGAACATGAAAACAAGACATTGAGGAAAAGGGTCAAGAAAATAAAAGTATTAAAACAAAAAGTTGGAAAATTGAAAGAAACAATTAGACAACTTAAGAAGCAGTTGGAACTAGCTGAAAAATCCCATGAGAAGAATAAATCTAAGAGGGCTAGAGTACAGGGAAGAAATCCACTTCCCAAAAGGACAACTCACACTAATTCTATTAAAACACAAAAAACAATTCATGCTCCTTTGGAATCAGTTGAAATAGAAACTCAGATAGAGGTTCCAACAACAGTAGAAACAATTGTTCAAACTGAAGAAGTATTTCATTCCCCTGAACATGATGCCATTATTAGAAGGTTGGAAGCAGAATTGGAACAATTACGACAAACCATAACCCAATGTCGAAGTGAAATGGTGACAGTGACAAAACATTAGAAAGTTGTCAGACAACTCCGAGCCATATCGGCAACTAAGAATGAGACCTTTGTTGAGATAAAAAAAGCTAAAGAAAAGGTGAAGAAGGTACAGGGCCAACTTGATGGAGCTTTGGAGAAAATCAAGAAATTTGCTTTGTTTATTTTGATATTTTAGTTTGCAGGGCCCCTGCTACTAATTATGCCCTATTTCTATTAGAACGTTATTTGTTATTAAAAGTAAAAGCTATTAGGGAAGGCACAACTTCTGAGTTCACCACTGTCTCTAATTTTGTTTCATGTTTTAAAGAAAAAGAAGATGTGGTAGAATAATTTTTTGTGTGAACTATATCTTTACAATTTAATTCTAGAAGAAAACATAGAAGAGAACCCCAATCCATTCACCAGGGATATCCAGTTTCATGCCTTCATGTCTTTTGCCAAAAATCAAATTAGTTGGGCTAAATCACACAAGGTCTTCATGAAAAGGGAGAATGGACTAGACTTATGGATCAGAGGGGAACCTCCTAAACCCTTTGATACCATTATGCAACATAGAGCATTCATGAAGAGGGGGAAGGTTGTTGAATCTTTATTCCCCATCCATAGACATGTTGTACATTTAGGGCTACAATATTTTGAAGAGATTAAAGAAGAAGCCCTTTTTGCTGCCAAATTAAGATGGAATGTCTCTTCAAATGAAGTCAAGAACAAAGAACCATTTGGTTTCAGGAATTTTCAAGCAGTCGCTCTCAGGTTAGAGAGGTATGCCAAAATAATCATGGAAGAGGGACCTTCTTGGATTGGATGCAGGTACAGTCCCCTCATTATTTTGTATCCTCCATAGGGTTATCATAGTGTTAATGAAATTCGTAAGAAAATGGAATATGCTTCTTTTGAAGAGCTTAAAGGTAAGCATGGGTTCTAGAGACCTAGGGAAGAGACCTCTCCACCTTTCAGTATCACTGCTTTGCATATAAACTCTCTTGTTGCATGAGGACATGCAAAAAGGTAAGCTGGGGGGTATGTTGGGTTGAGAAAAAGGTATAAACATTCTCCTTGTTACTCTGGTTTGTGATATATTCTTTGTTGATTTTTTTATTAATTTGAAGTAATTAGGGAAGGAAATGGTTAAAAATCTCTTAGGAAATATTGTTGAATGATATTAGATATTTTCTGAACTTTGGGTTGAATTGTTTCGATTTTATGCAGAAATGGACAATTGTTATTAACTAAAGATAATTAAGAAAATCATGAAGATGCATAGACCATTAAAGATCGAAGAAATCAGGCACAAAACGATTCAAAGGAAGATTGAATTTTTATCTTGCAATCTTCATAAATAGTAAAAACAATCCCGAGGATCTCTCGATCCTCAATATAGCTTAATTTACTTATCTCATTGTAATATATAAAGGATAGTGAACGATAGAGAGATACCCAAGCATTCATATCTCTTAATTTTTGACACTCTCTACAAACAATCCCATTGTAAATGATTTATCAGTTATTGAATTAATGAAATCTTCAAGCGTTTTGATCATTTCTGTGTACTGAGTTTTTCGTAGCAGTATCTTCTGAAGACCGTGGGCCCAGTCGACAGGAGCTACTGTCTCATCTGTAATCTTATCAATTATGTTATAGTTTTGTGATTTGAATTTCCTTTCAACAATTAAGATAAACTCATTAATGTGTTGATTCTTTTATGAATTGGTTATGCTGTTCCATTTGCAGAGGGTAGATATTCCATTTGGAGATTATCGATTGTTGTTCCATTTCCATTTGCTGCCAATTTATCGCTTGTGAATTCCTTTGATTTAAATTCACATTTTTTGTTCCTTTTGTTAAATTCGCATTTATTGTTCCTTTTGTTTAATTCACATTTGTTGTTCCTTCTTAAATATTCAGTAGATCGTTGTCCCTTTCCAACAGATTAATTAGTTGTTGAGAGATTGATTCATTAAGTGTTTTTGTAGATTAAATTATTGTTTCTTCGATAAATGAATGAATTCAGTAAATTGATTGATGCTTTGATTCATGGTGTGTTATTATTCAGACTACAATTCTGTTGATTGAGTTATTAGTCTCAGAGTTTTTAGTTAATGTGTGAAGAACTTGATTATTGCGGTAATTTAGATAGACTCAGATTTGCTGTAATTGAATTATCTACACAATTTAAACCTCTACGACTATCTTCATAGACTTTGCTGACATTCTTGAAAGAGAAGACGAATCCTCGGTTGATAAAATTAATGTCAGACTAAGGTTGTTTTTA
The DNA here is from genome assembly GCA_000966675.3 of Picea glauca. NCBI lineage: Eukaryota > Viridiplantae > Streptophyta > Pinopsida > Pinales > Pinaceae > Picea > Picea glauca. The sequence continues at coordinate 63,975 of JZKD02S0512861.1, read as the reverse complement.
GGATATCTTTAAAGCCCATCACTCATTACAAATTGTAACACTGAAACTTGCAATAAATGCTTTCGATGTTCATGAGAATTTTCGACTTCGGATTAGAGATAAATTGTGCAGAGACTAGACAACTCCTATTTTTGGATTTGCAGTTAATTTATAGAGGGACCCAACAAATTTCTAAGTTTCGACAAAGCAATTTAATTGATAGGACCATTTGAGTTCAGTTTTAGTACTGCAAACTAGTTATGCAATGACCATCACAGATTTCCATTCAGGTTTGCAATTAAAGCTTACAACGACCCTAACAATTTTCGATTTCAAAATGCATCATATTGACAATAGCTATACAATCTATTTAAAAAGGATCTCCGATTTTCACATGTCTTGATAACGCTTATACGAAATTTCTATATTCAAGAACTACAATTAACTTTAGCATCGTTAATAACAATTTAATTTCTATAGCTGCAAACTGATTTAAGTAGAGACCATCAAAATTCGATTTGGATTATGCATTCTAATTGTGCAGGGATCCTACAAGTAATATGTCAGAATGCACTAATTATTCAATGATCTTATAAATGTTCATTCAGGAATTGTAATTAAAATCTACAATGACCAAAAGAATTTAAAAACTTTGAATTGTAAAAAAATAATTTACAACGATTCTAAGGTATTCTGAAATCCTGCATTGTAAATAAGTTTAGAGAAACCATCATACTTCTCAGCTTCAAAACTGCAATTAATCTAGCAACCTTCTTCAAGATTCGTTTCCCACAACAATAATTACAATGATTTTAATAATCAATTCTCCAATAGTATAAACAAATTTGGCAGCAACTAAACGAGTTTAAATTTCTGTTTTGACAATTAGAACTTAAAATGACCATAGAAAAAAATAAAATTAGGATTTATAATAATTGACAGTGAACCATTACAGATCAGAATGAGGGATTGTAAATTCAATTGGTAGTGAATAAAGGAAATTTAGAATTTCTGGGTTACAAATTAATTTGACAGCGAATCAAGGATTTTATGAATTTTGGTTTTGAGATTTAAAATAGTAGCGCATAATTAAATTTCTAAATTCTGGGTTGAAAAATAAATGACAACGAACCATCTAAATTCTAATTACAATTTACAAAAGTAAAAAAATACCGTAACCGATGTTGATGGAAATTTGAAGATGTCCTTCAACAAATTGCGCTCCTTCTTCACTCTTGCTTGCTAATCACAGAGACTTCACTGGTACCTCCTAGCCAATGCTAGGGGTACTCTTTCCCCCCCTTAGCTCCCAGAGCTGCAAAGGGGCCACACATAAGAAACCATAACACAATAGCTCTCAAGCTTGCCTTGCAAGGAAGGACTTCCCCTCTTTCTCAAGCTTGAAATCCCAACTCTCACAAGTAAAACGCAGTCCACAAAATTTTGGCAACATAACATTACCAAGAATAAGTGATATCTTTTTCCCTTCTACCACATTTGTTTTATAGAAAAATCTCCATTGACACATGTCATCATGCACAAATAATTAACTTTTTAGATTAAATTAATTATGATTATTCACCCACACACTTATCACCCTCTCCCCAAGTTGCACAAGTAATTACCATTTTTATTTTATTTAAAATTTATTTTCCCTCACATTCCCCAATGCATTCCTATTTTCTCTCTTAGTTGTCCCTTTGTTCCTGAAATTATCATTTAATGGCTGTCCCCTAGCTAGATCTTAGCTAGAGTTGGTTTATGAGTCTTCTTTTAGTTAGACTTAGTGGTAGCTTGACTCAAGATACTATTCTTTGTGTACACCTAATCTCTCATGTTTTATTTCTCTCTGTTTTAAAAATCCCTTTTATTATTTTCATGCACATATGTGCATTTTATCCAACCTTTATATGTTTATTCACCTTTTTTCGAGAGTTTCATTTTATCTCAATCTTTTAATTTATTAATATTTTTAATTAGTCCTTTAGTTAAACTTAGACTTAGAATTAGTCTTAGACTTAGGCTTAGAATTTTGTTAGGGTTTATAATTAACAATTTACTGTTTAATTTATTATTTTATTCTCACAAGGTCTAACCATTTCAATGTTTTCTAGGCCACCTAGATTTATTGACTCAAGTTTTTAATTACACAACGTGCCCTTCAAGACGCACCTCCGTGCTCCAAGGGTGCCACTCTCCTTTGATTGGTTTTGGAATTTTGTCCAACCCTAGGATTCAACATCCCATTTGGTCGACCTTGTGAGAGACAAAGGGCTTCTAAGGAATAAGGACTCTGCCATATTGCGCACCCCTTAAAAATCTTCGTGAGTGACTATCTCAGTCCGCCCTCACGACATCGTGGACCTCTCAAACTAGGTAATCATTAAACTATAGTTCAAGCCATGACGAGAGTGATAATAGGCTGTGACATGGACGCTGCCACACCTCTCCCTCAAATGTCCGATTTCTGTGCATGGCCCCTTTACTCCTTATGTGAGTTGGATTAGCAAGCATTTTCAAGCCTACATCCACTCACAAAACAATTTCAATAATCTATATACATAAATTATATTGTCATTTATCATGTCACATGTGCGTAAAATGAAATACTCAAACAATACAATCCACTCCCTAACTCAATCCATAGTCCAAGGAAGTTCATTGATTCCATCGAAATCCATAACCTGTCATGTGTCCTGGACACTTAGGGAAACACGTCAATAACATTTTCCAATACATATATAATCAAAATAACAATAAGTCACAACAGATCATCATCATCATATATAACCCATAATCAAAATGAAATCATAATATACCATAACCAGATCACTTGCATGCAAGTGTCCTCAAAGAATATGTCAATAAACGTGTGCTTAGTGGAGCGGGATGTTACATACACCCCCTCTTGTTTTAAACTTCATCCTGAGGTTTGTATAGTATATAAATGAAAGTAAGCAAATGTATCTAACATAGATCTAAATGTTTGATCTATCAAATGAATAAGGAAACTGTTGACACATCTTGTATGCGTCCTCCTAGGTAGCCAAGTGTGGACTATAGTTGTCCCATTGGACCTTGACCTGATCGAATATTCGACATCGTAGCTGTTGAATGAGATCCACCATGAGAACACCCTATTATGACACCTGCAAAGAACTCAGGTCAATAACATGTGACAGATCACCAATATAATGTTGTAAAATAGATTCATGAAATACATCGTGCATACACCTCAAAGAATCAGGAAGGGCTAGTCAATAAGCCATGGGTCCTTTCCTTTCCACAACCTTGAACGGTTCCACATACCTAGGAGAGCGTTTATCACCCTTCCCAAACTTGCTTGAACTCTTGTGCGGTTTTACCCGCAAGAAAACTCTGTCACCAACCTCATAACTGCGGTCAATGTGATGTGCATCAACATAACTCTTCTTCCAATCCTATGTCTTATTGATTGCATCTGTTCTTCCATTTCGTGAATCACTTCTGGTCCTACTAGGACCCTATCCTCAAGTTGATCCCAACTAATCGGCATCCGACATGGTCGCCCCTAAAGAAACTCAAACGGTGCCATCTTAATTGTACTATGGAAACTGTTGTTATATGAAAACTCTACCAGTGGCAATGAGTCTTTCCAACGTTTCTGTTGGTCCATTACATACATACACAACATATCCTCCAAAATCTAGTTCGTTCTTTCTATCTGTCCATTTGTCTCTGGGTAATATGTTGTACTAAAGTTTAGTTGTGTTCCCAAGGCCTCTTGGAAACTGGTCCAAAACCATCTCCTAAACACCGATCCTCGATCAGACATGATCCTTCTTGGTACTCCATGTAACCTCACAATCTCACTAACAAAAAATCTGGCTATATCTAGCGCCTGATACATCGTACGCACTGGAATAAAGTGTGCACTCTTCGTTAGAGTTTAAACTACCACAAAAATCGAATCCTATCTCCTTACCGTTAGTTGCAATCCAATAATAAAATCCAACGAAATGACCTCCCATTTCGATTCCAGAATAGCGTTTCACTGTAACAGTCCTCCTGGATGTCTATGTTTAGCCTTCACTTGCTGACATTCTAGACATCTCGCCATGTAGATAACTATGTCCGCTTTCATTCCTTTACAGAAGAATACAAGCTTAATGTTTTCCTTCATCTTCAGGACTTCTGGATGAGTCATGTACACCACTCGATGAGCTTCGCTTAAAATCAAACTTCTTAATTCGTTGTTAATCGATGCATAAATTCTATCATTATATCTTAATAATTCGTCGTTGTCCAATGAATAGCCTTCAAAATTTGGCACCATCATGGTATTTTGTCCAATATTATCCTTAACTTCTTTGTACCAATCATTGTCAATTTGTAAGGCTAGAATATTTTCTCGCAGATTCATCTTAAGAGGTATTACCAAGAATATGCGTGGTCTTCAACTCAACACATCTACCACTATGTTCACCATTCCTTTAATGCAAGTAATCTCAAAGTCGTATTTGCTAAGTAATTCTGACCAATGCCTTTGTCACGTGCTCAAGTCACTCCAAGTCAATATATGCTGCAATCCATAGTGATCTGTCTTTAATTCGAATTTTCATCTTATCAGATAATGTCTCCATACTCTCAAATCATATACAATTTCTAATAACTCCAAGTTGTGCGTTGCGTAGTTCTCTTCATAACTTCTCAATTTCGTTGAGATGTAAGCGATCATTCGACCGTCTTGCATCAAAACTCCGCCTAAACCTTCATTGGATGTGTCTGTGCATAATGTCGAGCTAATTATATGATATTGATTTCGACATAAAATTTTCAACCCGGGGTTCGTAAACTTAGAGATGCAAGCACAATATATGCAGGGCTAAAGCAATCTATTCTACTCTAACATTCGAAAGGAAACACTTTGACTAAAACTAAATCTAAAATCTAAAAAGTATGAAATTGCATCAAAGGAAATTAATCTAATAAACCTTGCAACTGAAACTATCTCTAACTATGAAATAAACTGAAATTGAATCTAACTTATGAAAACAATTGAAATTGAATCTAACTACGAAAATATGAAAGCTAAAATTAATTTATGAAAACATGGAATTGCATAAATCAAATCTAATAAAAGCATTGAAAATTACAAATAACAAAAGGCAAAATGAAAAGCATGTGAGCTCACATGAGAAACTAAATTAAGAAATCAAAACATGAAGAAATCTAACTCTTTATTCTAAAAGTATCAATCCAATTACAAAATGATGAGATCCAAATATGACTCTCAAAATGACAAACTATTTCATTGTTTCTCTATTTCTAGAGAGAGGCCTCTTCCCCAAATGAGGAGAGAACCCTCTTATTTATACATGAATGAGGATAACAAACTCATAATTACAGATCCACTTTTCTCTCAACCTATCCCTTCAAATCCTCCACAAATATCTTGGATAAGATATTCTATCCATGATCTTCTCCTTGAAGTTAGCTTGAATGATTATCTCCAAATCAAAACTTGAAGATGAAATTCGAATTTGAAGATAGGTGGTGATTTTTGACTTTGTGAAAATCTTCAAATATGCCTGTAGTCATCATAAAACTCATCCAACTTTGAGATATAATAAAAATATGTTAATTTTCTAGTATTTAATCACAAATTCTCTTTAAAATACTTGAAAACAAATAATTTGGAAAATGGAGATGTAAACCCATATGTTTGTATGAAAGTGATGATAATTATGGTTTTATGGAAGGATAAGATAAGAATGAGGTGATAAATGGTGTATGATCAAGGAATAAAAGGTGTATTTATGCGGTCCAACACATACCAAGAATTCTTTGTCCATGTCGGGGACTTTTAGTATCGACACTGTCCTCAACCATTCTTTGAGCTTTTGAAATGCTTCCCCTCATTTCTCAGTCCATAAGAACTTCTTGTTTTTCTTCTGCAATTCCGTGATTGGATTTGCTCTCTTCAAAAAACCTTCGACAAACCATCGATAATATCCTGATAAACCCATAAATCTATGTACTTCTTGTACATTAGTCAGTGTTGGCCATTCCATTATAGCCTCTGCTTTTGTTGGATCCACAATGATACCTTCACTAGATATGATATGTCCCAAGTAATGAATCTTCGATCGGTAAAAATAACATTTCGATAGCTTCCCGTGCAATTTGTTTTCTCTTAGACACTGTAGGACCAATATCAAGTGTTTGTCATGCTCTTCTTTCATCCGAGAAAAAATCAATATGTCATCAATAAATACTTGGATAAACTTGTCCAAGTATTCGTGGAACACCCCATTCATCAAACTCATGAATACCCCTGGGCCATTCGTCAATCCGAATGGTAAAAATGTAAACTCATAGTGTCTGAATCTCATCTTAAATGCAGTCTTAGGGATACCTTCCTCCTTAATCCGTAACTGGTGATATCTTGATCTCAAGTCAATATTCTAAAACACTGTTTCTCCCTTCATCTGATCAAATAAATCATCTATTCTTGGCAATAGATACTGGTTCTTGATCGCCACTTTGTTCAATTGACGATAGTCAATACAAAGTCTCCACGATCTATCCTTGTTTCTCATGAAAATAACTGGTGCACCCCACGACGATACGCTTGGACGTATAAGTCCCAAATCCAACAACTCCTTTAATTGCATTTTCAACTCCTGCAATTCCAGTGTCGACATCCGGTAGGGAGTTCTTGCAATAGGTTCAGTTCTAGGTTTTAGATCTATTGTAAACTCCAACTCTCTTTTGGGCAGTAAACCTGACAACTCTGCTAGAAATAGGTTCGCAAACTCTTATACTACAAGAAGGTTTTCTAATCCTTCCTCCTCGCCCTTTTTGTTTAGCGCTAAGATCACATATAGCTTGCATCCTTTGTGCATACTCTTCTGCAATTGTAGGGAAGAAATAACCTCAAGGACACTCCCTGGTTTCTTCCTACAATTACCCTACTCTGTCCCAAATCATCCGTCAAACTTAACCATTTCGTCTTACAGTTAAGGATCGCATCATGCGATTCCAACCACTCCATGCCTATCACTATGTCATAAGATCCTAAGATCATGACATATAGTTTGGACTTCATTACAAAATATCCCAAGCTAATTCTACAGTCCATAACCTTTCCTCTAACTCTCTGTTTGGCACCAGATGCCATTTCTACGTATCTGAACTCGTCATGCTCGACTGCCTTTACCTTAATTCTCTTTAGCGCTGAACTATAAATAAAGTTCTTTTTAGCACCTGGATCTATCAAGATACCAAAATTTTGATTGACAATCATAACTGATGTCTCGAGGACAGTGGACTGGTTCTCGGCCTGGTGGTTATTCACCGCTACATGTATCCTGTGTGCCTTGGCCAAATCTCCAACTGTAGTGATCCTCGATGATTTGACCGCTCTGACCTTCTCAATCGGACAATCTCACTGGTAATGTGGCTCTCCACATGTCCAACATCCAGTCTTTGGTCCAATGCTCCTGGTCCCCGAAGTAGAAGCTACTAACCTAGGAGTCTGTGATCCTGGTCTGTTATGCTAAACATGCCTAAAATGTTGTTGCTGTTGCAAAAGACACCACCGCTATTGCTGTGGTCCTCTGTAAGGATTCCTCTGCTGAGGAGTTTGTTGTCAAGATGTTGAGAACATAGGTCCTTTGGGCATATCTCGATGCCCAATTGTCTTTCTGGCTGGTTTCTAATGTTGTTGCGCTCCTGATGTCATCTGTCCATTCATTATAGAAGGAGTCTTTCCCTAACCCTCACTATTCATCTCTTCCTCAGTTATGAGGCCCTTCTGAACTGCATCATGCAACGCCCGAGGCATCAATATTCATACCTTTGCACGAATGTTGAAGTTAAGGCCAAACACAAACTTGTTGACCTTTAACTTCTCCACGTTCATATGTGGAATATACCTAAGTAGCTACATGAACCTGGCCTCATACTCCGACATGATACGAATACCCTGTTATAAGGCATTGAACTCATTAAGATGACTCTCATAATTCGTCTAACAAGTACCTCTCTCAGAATCGTTCCTCGAACAATTCCCATGACACGTATTCAACGACCATGCTTAGTTGAGGTAGGAGTGTCTTCCATCAAAGTAGAAAACTCCCTTTTAGTTGGAAGACTTCCATGCAGACCTTCATGTTGGAGGTGTAATCACGAAAGTGTGAAGCACATCGCCATGTTCTGCAACCATGTCTCAGCGGCTAAGCCATACGCGGCGCCCCAGAATTTGGGAAATTTCACCTTCTCAAGTTCTCTATGTATGCTACTACTACATGCTGGAGCACACTGTGAACCCTCATTGGGTACAAATGCTCTAACTTCATATCGATCCAGGCAGTTGATCAATGTCTCTGACATCCTCTGGAAGGATCTCATCATACCTACCACATCTCCCACAACAACCTGCTCCTGCTCAGTAGTATGATAATCTCCCTGAGGGTTAGATCCCTCTGGCGTGGATACTATCGGTGGAGGCACACCTCTTCCTCCCACACCACGATGTCTACTTCACTTGCATCCTCTAATCATGATTACTTGCAAGGACAAATCCAAAACTTATTAGTGATACATCATTAAGCATCTTATTTAACACAATGGAAGGTGTAACTGTCCAATGTTGCAGGGTTGAACCCGCTTTGATACCATATGTAACGACCCCTCCGTTACGACATCAATGTAAGTGAGTACAATAGTGGTCATTTTTTTTTTTGATAACAACAATAGTTAGAACAAGTGATAAGTGAAAATAACATACCTCAAAATATACACATTTTATTCTCATCCACATCATTATACAGTAAGAATTAGACAAATCATCAGTGTTACCAATAACTCAATCATATCACATAAAGATAACAAAGATACCTACCCTACGAGGTTAGGACCTCCAAGACACATAATCAATGCTCAAGTCTAGGATTCATCCGATTGATTTTGACCATTTAAGGTCTCGAGACCGACGACTGTTCTCAGGAACAAGGAGGTATCTAATTCCCTTATCCAATCATATTCTAACAATCAATCCTAGAAATCAATGTTAAATAATTAAAAATGAATTACCTGCTCAAGAATTGAACAATTTAATATATTACGATATACTTAACACACCATAATGAGTCTGAAGATGTACCGGTGACATAATAGAAACTACAAGCAAAATTTATCGCACCCACTAAAAAAACGACTTGCACAACTCGAACTTAAAACAATATTAGAGGTGTAGGTGATTCATTTCTGAATATTCAAATATCATTGCCTAATGTCATCAAGATCTAAGATAAATAATTTCTCAATACCACAATGATGTCAACCAAAAAAACAAAATGACTACATTAATAAATGCAATTCCTTTACTAATTATTTTATTTATTATAACTAAAATTTATACTATTATTCCATTCTTAAGACCCTAAGTCTCCTTCCATAAAAGATTATTTAAAGATTAATTTTAAAGTCTCTTTCAAATTGTTCCAATGAAAATTCACTCTAGAACATCCTTAAATTCTTTTCATTCATATCATAAGTTCATTATCATACCTATAGAAGGGTTCTCATAATAGAAATTGTTAAAATTCTATAACAAGGATATTTATAAATGTAAATGTTTAAATGTATTCTTTTAACATCTTTCATCACAAGTTTACTCTTCCTAAAACATAGTAATTATATCCTTTTAATAAGATATTCAATAAACATTGATATCAAATATTACTGATTATTAGGTATCCTTCATACCACTAAAAGCCATCCATTTCAACCCTTAATTTATTTCAAATTAAACTTTTATAACAAGCATTTGAATCAAGGAGATGTTATCTCGGCGCTAAATGAATACATTAAGTTCCAACTTGTTATATAACAATTTATGACATTGCGAGGTGGCCTCAAACTAAGCAATTAAAGCTTACAATGACCCTAACAATTTTCGATTTCGAAATGCATCATATTGACAACTATACGATCTTTTTAAAAAGGATCTTCGATTTTCACATGTCTTGATAATGCTTATACGAAATTTCTATATTCAAGAACTGCAATTAAGTTTAGCATCGTTAATAACAATTTAATTTCTACAGCTGCAAACTAATTTAAGTAGCGACCATCAAAATTCGATTCAGATTCTGCATTCTCATTGTGGAGGGACCCTACAAGCAATATGTCAAAATGCGCTAATTATTCAACTATCTTTTAAATGTTCATTTAGGAATTTCAATTAAAATGTACAACGACTAAAAGAATTTAAAAACTTCGAATTGTAAAAAAATAATTTACAACGATTCTAAGGAATTATAAAATCCCGCATTGTAAATTGTAATATCTCTAAGTCAAACCTCAACTGTAAATGTAATAATGTATTTAAGTTAGTGAGCTATTTTATATCTTTTTGGCATGCATTTTCCATGGTATAGTGCGTACATGTACTGCGTAGTAAAATGATGAAATTGGCACATTCCAGGATACCACGAGCAACATCTTAAATGCGTGCGATATTGAGGCCAACAAGCCTTTATGTATATGTTTAGTTTTATAGGCCGATGAGCCGGTTATTATAAGCTAGGAGGCTTATGTTTGTATTAGGCCTGAGAGCCTAGATGTTAAAGGCCAATGCGCTTACTTTTGTATGTCTCATAATTAATATAAAACACATCGCTGCGCACTAACCGACCACGATAAAAGAGAAGGGAGACTAAACTCCACTGATTAGGGAAAGGGAGGGGCCTAAAAGTTAAGGAAAAGGGCTAAGCTAGGGAGCTTAAGCCAAAAATGAATATTATATTAATATTTCTTAAATCATAAAGTATGGATAATTGTTTTATCCTAAGTTCTAAAGTTGGGGACAAGTGGGCCAAAGTAGCTCCCAACATGACAAGTGTCAAGTTGGGGACATGCATACATATTGTTGGGATATAGTTCATTATGACCATCATTCCTTCCATCAGGGAATCATCCATTCAACCATACCATGATCTTTCACTCACACAGTAAGCTATCCTCCATACTTCTTGTCACTATACCTGAACTTGTATCCATAGCCATACTTGTTTGTGTAGCTGGTTAGCTGGGGTGCTGGACCGAAGAAGCGGGTTGTCAGGCCCGTGGGACACTGAAGAAGTGGGTTGTCAGGTCCGTGGGATATTGAAGAGGTGGGTTGTCAAGCTCGTGAGCAATTTCTCTCTGGGTGAGATAATTGCTAGGAATTGATTTCCTGAAGGTGCCAAACTGCCGCTACAGGGCTCTGAGACTTCCTGTCCGGCCTGTTGCTGAAGCCTTGGAAGGGAAGTGGGGAAACTGAAGGACTATTGAGCAGAGAAGGGGCTCACTTCCTGGGGTGGGACAAACATGTGGGGAATGAGGGACTGTAGGCTGTTAGTTTGAGTTGGCACCTATGACAAAGTCTTTCCTGTTGTCCATGAGCCTTTAGCCTGGTTGGGAATCCCTTTACCTGAGTGGAGTTTAGTCCAAGCTCGGGGGTGACTCACTGTTGAGAGTGATGAACAGTGTGGTCTAAGGCTAGGAGGTTTGTGGAAGGTATACACACAGTTGGTGACATTCTTACCAAGATAAGTGCCAATTGTGTGATAAATTTACATGTTGCATTGTTATTTACGTGCTTATTTTTATGGGTTATCATATGTGCGGTTATAACTATGTTTATTTTTATGGGTATTTCCTATATATGATGCATGTATATGTTTACTGTTATTTCAGTGTGAATCCATGCATTTACAGATGAATTTGGCTGTTTACGTTTTATATATGTGCTTCCGCAAGAGTTTTGTGTGTATATATATTTTAATTGCATGCAGATCGAAATTTTTTGGTGGAATAGCTCAGTTGGATACTAGGTATGTTACAGTATGTTCCACAGAGAGAACATAAATCATTCTCTGGCATAGCGTGGCCCGACATGGATGGTCGGGGACATTACAATATGGTATCAGAGCTAAGAAAAGCGTCTGAGTAGTGGCATTGCTCGACCTGTTGGTGGCCAGGGATGTTACATAAATAAGTTTAGAGCAACCATCGTACTTCTAAGCTTCAAAACTACAATTAATCTAGCAACGTTCTTCAAGATTCATTTCCAGAGCACAACAATAATTACAACGATTTTAATAATCAATTCTCCAATAGTATAAACAAATTTGGCAACGACTAAATGAGTTTAAATTTATGTTTTGACAATTAGAACTTAAAATGACCATAGAAAAAAATAAAATTAGGATTTACAATAATTGACAACGAACCGTTACACATCAGAATCAGGGCCTGTAAATTCAATTGACAATGAATAAAGAAAATTCAGAATTTTTGGGTTACAAATTAATTTGACAGTGAATCAAGGATTTTATGAATTCTAGTTTTGAGATTTAAAATGGCAGCGCATAATTAAATTTCTAAATTTTGGGTTGAAAAATAAACGACAATGAACCGTCTAAATTCTAATTACAATTTAGAAAAATAAAAAAATATCATAACCGATGTTGATGAAAATTTGAAGATGTCCTTCAACAAATTGCACTTCATCTCCACTCCCGCTTGCTAATCACAAATAGTTTAGTGGTACCTCCCAGCGAATGCTAGGGGTACTCTTCTTCCCCCTTAGCCGCCCTAGCCGCAAAGGGGCCACACACAAGAAACCATAACACAATAACTCTCAATATTGCCTCGCAAGGAAGAACTTCCCCTCTTTCTCAAGCTTGAAATCCCAACTCTCACAAGTAAAACAAAGTCCACAAAATTTCGGTAGAATAACATTACCAAGAATAAGTGAGATCATTTTCCCTTTTACCACATTTGTTTTATAGAAAAATCCCCATTGACACATGTCAACATGCACAAATAATTAACTTTTTAGATTAAATTAATTATGATTATTCACCCACACACTTGTCACCCTCTCCCCCAATTGCATAAGTAATTACCATTTTTATTTTATTTAAAAACTAGTTTCCCTCACATTCCCCAATGTGTTCCTATTTTCTCTCTTAGTTGTCCCTTTGTTCCCCAAATTCTCATTTAATGGGTGTCCCCTAACTAGATCTTAGTTAGAGTTGGTTTAAGAGTCTTCTTCTAGTTAGACTTAGTGATCTTAGTTAGAGTTGGTTTAGGAGTCTTCTTTTAGTTAGACTTAGTGGTAGCTTGACTTCAGATACTATTTTATGTGTACACCTATTCCCTAATGTTTTATTTATTTCTATTTTAAAATTCTCTTTTATTATTTTCATACACACATGTGCATTTTATCCAACCTTTATATTTTTATTCACATTTTTTCTAGAGTTTGATTTTATCTCAATTATTTTAATTTATTAATATTTTTAATTAGTCCTTTAGTTAAAATTAGACTTAGACTTAGGTTTAGACTTTTGTTAGGATTTATGATTAATAATTTACTGTTTAATTTATTATTTTATTTTCACAAGTTTTAATCAGTTCGATGTTTTCTAGGCCACCTAGATTTATTGACTCAAGTTTTTAATTATGCGACGTGCCCTTCAAGACACACATCCGTGCTCCAAGGGTGCCACTCGCCTTTGACTGGTTTTGGAAGTTTGTCTGAACCTTGGAGTCAACACCCCATTCGATCGACCTTGTGAAAGACTAAGAGCTTATAAGGAATAAGGAATCCGCTTTATTGCACGCCCCTTAGAAATCTTTGTGAGCGATTGTCTTAGTTCGCCCTCATGACATCATGGTATTCTCAAACTAAGTAATTTTTAACCTACAGTTCATGCCACAATGGGAGTGTTAGTAGGTTGTGACAGGGACGCTACCACACCTCTCCCTCAAATTTCTGGTTTCTGTGCAAGGCCCCTTTACTCCTTATGTGAGCCAGATTAGCAAGCATCGTTAAGCCTGCATCCACTGATAAAACAATGTTAATAATCTATATACATAAATCATATTGTCATCTATCATACGCCACATGTGCGTAAAATGAAATACTCAAACAATATAATCCACTCCCTAACTCAATCTGGAGTCCAAGGACATTTATTGATGCCATCAACATCCATAACCTGTCATGTGTCTTGCACACCCAAGAAAACTCGTCAATAGCATTTGCCAATACATATACATCAAAATAACAATAAGTCACAACACATCATCATCTTCATATATAACCTGTAATCGAAACGAAATCATAATATACCATAACCATATCACTTACACACAAGTGTTCTCAAAGAATATGTCAATAAAAGTGTGCTTAGATAAATTTAGATACGCTAATTCTATCTCACATCACATCCCACCCCAAATTTGTTTAGCTCACCTCTTGTAATTCAGGTTCCTTTATGTTCATAATTAGAAAGATGAATGGGGAACCATAGGTCTTGCAGTCCCGGTCCATAGAACTTCATATAAGTGTATGGAAAAGGTCGATAATTACTTATTGTTTATATAGTCTCAAAGGTATCTAAATTTAGAATATCAAATAAGTCTTCAATTCTAGATTATACTTTATACTACAAAAATAAATTTTTTTAAGTAGAATTTAGGGTTTAGTGTGAAAGTAGGCATGAATTGTCGAAATCTCTTAGTATAAGGTATTGTTATCTTAGTCACTTATAAGTATTAATGGTTGAAATCTCCTAGTATATGGTATTTTTATCTTAGCCACTCACAAATATAGATTACTTAGCATACATGCATGGTCCAACATTTATAGTAAATATGAAGATAATGGAATTTGTGTTGTTTTGAGGCAAAGTTAGTTAAGGTCAACTAGCCAACAATAGTTGGATTAATTTACAAAAAATAATGAGGTAGAAGTTTTACTCTTATCAATTGTAAGAAGAAACTAAAAAATCAAGTAGAAATTTCTTAGACAAAAGGTTGGCAAGAATGTGTTGGAGTATAGTTACACTAACAAGTTTTGTCACAAAACTTATCTATTTAATATAGAAAAAAACTACAAAAATGTAATGGCCCTCCTAGTGGCCAAATTTTCCTTGCTGCTGTAATTAATTTGTATTTCTAGGTGATGACTTTCATCAAACACTTGGTTGGAATACAAAATTTCTACTGTATAGACCTCCTTTCTGCTTGCTCTAAGTTATTTATGGGGTTCTGTTTTTGTCAAACATTTAGTAGGCACTCTCACTTCTACTCTAA
Organism: Picea glauca; assembly: GCA_000966675.3. Lineage (NCBI taxonomy): Eukaryota > Viridiplantae > Streptophyta > Pinopsida > Pinales > Pinaceae > Picea > Picea glauca. The sequence continues at coordinate 48,858 of JZKD02S0512861.1, read as the reverse complement.
CCAACCTGTTACACATCAAAATTCCTCACTTCGACAGTGTCATATTCTCATTGTCATAAGTGTCACACTTTTGTCACAAGTGTTGCATTCTCTTTTTGTAAGTGTCACATCATGAACGACACCATGAAAACACTTGCTACAAACCTTAAAACATGTTAGAAGAAGAAGCCCCATCATCTGAAAGTCGGATCAAATGTTTTTATATGGGAATTTCTCATCTTGGAAACTTTTCGGAATATCAACACTCCCCTGCTCATACATAGGGAGCTTTATCTCTCCTTGTCCATCTCAGGGGGAGCGTTGTAGCACTTTGTTTCCCATTCTAAGGGAGTGCTGAGTTAGTTGAGGAAAACTTGGGAGAAATCCAATTTTCTTCTAAAGACAATTATGCATGGATCAAGTTGGTTTGGCTTGAATCTAACTACAGGACTGCACCTAAGGGATATATCATAACTATTGGAGCCATCCTCAACTAATTCCAAATATACCCAAGGTGGTTGAGCCTCTCAAAGCCTATAAATTGAGGCATTCCCATGCTAAACAATGAGAAAAAATTAGAAAAGAATTTTTGTTTTGATCGTGGATATTTTGAGCAAGGGTTGGACAAGGAGGACTTGGAGAGGCTGCTGCAACATCATTTGAAGATTGTAAGTTTCTTCTTGAAGTTCTCCTCTAATATACTTGGCCTATTTTCTTCAAGCATGTGGTTTCATGTTCTTGTCTATGTTTAATTTGATTTGCATAGATGAATTTAATTTCCCTAATCCATTAGAGTAGAAGGAAGTTGCTTGTTTCTTGCTGTTCATTGTGGTTATTGATTTGCGCTAGGAATTTGATCAAGCTTGTGGATAGGAGAAACTAGGACAAACGCCATAAACACAGTACATCCTACTTTACCTTCTCCTCTCTTTTTTGATAAACAAAATGAGTTTAAATGAATGGTAGTGTCCAAATGATTGTTTTTGTCTTGGTATAGGGGTCAGTAATCTAAGGGAAAGTTCACCTGTTCGCAGGGGAATATTGTTGCTATCGGCCCCTTTGCCAAATGGGGTATCGATTTCATGCAATGTAAGCCTACCTCAGCCAGGGGGCACGATTATATTATTATTTCCGTCAATTATCTTACTAAATGGGCTGATACTATGCCTACATTCCTTAACGATGGTTGAAGTACAACACTTTTTGTGTTCAATCACATCATCACTTGATTCAGTGTCCCACAAGCTATTGTAACTGATCATGGATCCCATTTCCAAAATGAGATGATGGGAGAATTTCCCACCAAGTTAGGTTTTCACCATGAAAATTCATCCCCTTACTATCCTTAGGAAAATGGTCAAGTTGAAGCCATCAACAAAGTCCTAAAAACTATGCTTCAACACATGGTGGGAGTGAAAAAAACCTCTTGGCATTTACATCTCTTCTCCACACTCTGGGATTATCGAAATTCAGTTAAAACTGCCACTGGATTTACATCCTTCCAGCTGGTATATGGGATAGAATCAATATTACCAATCGAATGTGAGATTCCCTCTTTGAAACTCACTGTAGAACTCCTACCCCATACTTCTGCTGAAGAGGAACGATTTTTATATCTAACCAATATGGATGAAACCCGTCGCGATGCTGCTCTCATCAATAAGACATATAAAAAACACATCAAAAATCAATATCATAAGTCCATCCAACCTTTCTCTTTTGCAGAAGGAGATCTAGTCCTGGTTTATGATCAAGATCATGAAAAACTTGGGGCAGGAAAGTTAGAACCCATGTGGTATGAGCCATACATCATTAAACACGTGTTACACAGAGGCGCTTATGAGTTAGTGGATTACGATGGATTATCTCTCGATGAGCCCTGAAATGGGCTTTACCTCAAGAAGTATTATGCATAGAATATCTTTCATGTGTGATTTGTACATTATTGTACTAGATGATTTCGATATGGTGTGTCTTTTATTTTGCATGCATGATTTTTTCCCCAACATCTTATACTTTTCTTTGTGATTGAATGCGCAAATGACATCATCCTTTCCCATGTATTTTGAGTTTGCAGATGGTGCTAGTCAACATACCCAGAATATCACTTCTGCATCTTGGTTCATTTACCACTCTCACGAGTTGGTGAGTTCAGGAGGAATTTGCCTCAGATCTGCGACCAATAACGTTGCAGAACACCATGCTATCATCATACTTTTAACTAAAGCTTCATATCTAGGTATATTTCAATTGATTATCAACCTTGATTCTCAACTCGTGGTCCGCCAATTAAACCGTGAGTACACCATTAGTAATCCATTTTTGCTCCGTATCCATCTAAGGGTTCGTCGTCTCGAAAGATCTTTTGAATTTATAGAATATAGACATATATCGAGAGAACTCAATATGATTATGGTTTTGTTAGAACATTATATGTTATATTGGTACATTGCGCACAGATAAATATTTGGGACATAAAGCATATAAATAAAAACATCACATAAAACAAAAAATACAATATAAGTAGCCATCGCAAAAAATCGTTTATATATAAGTTTGATAGCAAAAGTTTTGTCAAAATACATTGTCCAAAACACACATAGTAGGGTAAAACATGGGCCTTTATGCCCATAGAATCATCATAAAGTAATAAAAGTGTCAAGAGACTCTACTCGTCCCCCTGCACCACATTGTGCTCGACATAGCACACGACTACTCTTGCCACTCACCGTAGAAAATGACTGATACCCTTAGGTACCCAAACTATATGTCTCTAGAGATGTAAGGGTACATATCGTATCCTCATGAAAGGAATTCCCATGGTCAAACCATGAAGGTTCCTCTCCACCTCTTGGATTCCTCCTACCCTGATATCATGCTCTACCACTCCCTGAGCATCTCCAAGAAGTCCTAATGCTGGTATCTTTTCCGGATGTGACGCACCTCTATTTGCATGATGAAAAAAAATGACTTATATCCCTCGCCGTACAACCAAACATATAAAAAACCAAAAATATTGTTACAAGGTTATGATCTTTTATACCTGATACATCCCACTGTGTACCCTCGGGAAGAACTAAATATGCACTGCCCCTGAAGTACACCCCAACATATGGGAAATACTATATCACCACAAGATGCCTCCTCCACCATGCAAAGAAGTCAACAGTAAATCGAAATGTCGAGGGTTCATGCCCCAACCTAGGGGAAAGACTAGTCCACAACTCCATATGGGGCTCAGTTACGGGGTGCTATCAATGCAACTTGCAATTGCATCTGTGGAACTCGCTCTTAGAAAAATGAAACTAAGAAGGATCCATACCCAAACTATTTATGCCTGCTCGTTCGACATTTGGAGATCTTTTAATGTTTCTTAAAAACCTCGCACTCTAGTTAAATAGCCTAGACCCCAAGCACTGAGTGGCATAGGATATTTGGGACTTGGAAGCAAGATGGGAACTAGTACATCCTACTAGTTTTATGATAACAAAGAGGATGGATCGAAGAGATAATTCCATCATGTCTTTAATGACAATCCTCCCTCCTACCAAGCGTGACCCAAGTATACAATATTGGGCAACATATGCCTCTGTTGACCGTGGAGTGGACTGATGTCCATAAAAAAGAATAGGTGATCCTCTCCTTGAGATCCCTGTTAGGAAATATACATCATCCATGCCAATCTCAAGCATGTGTGGTCCTATTCAGAATGCTTAATCGTCATTATCCCATAACCAAATCAAATACTCAAGTAAAAGAACTTCTTTCCTCATATTTAGGAGCTTGAAGTATATTAGCAAGCCACAACTTCACAAAGATGCCCTAGCTTGAGGATCTTGTAGGGCACCCATGTCATCAAATTCATGTTCTCGTTCTTTCCAATCAATCATGATTGGTTATGTGCAAAACCTACAAATTGATAAAATAATCACATTAGCTAAATTTTCAAAGGAAAGAATTGTCTTTTTTTAGCCTAAAAATAAAATAAAAACTAATTTTTACGCTTAGAGCTCCTTAGAAGGAAAGAACAGAGCGTTAGCGCTCCCCAAATGCACATACCAGGGAATTGAAATCTTGATCAATGCTTCCCTCGATTACTTGAAGGAACATCGATCCAGTTCGACGCTCTAGGGATTTCCAAGGAGCCCGAGCTCTTAAATTAAATGCTGAAATAAGATTAAAAAAAATGTAAATGAATGAGAAAGGTCAGAGAACTAACCTGATCTATACAGATTTGCAAATGGTCGCCCACAACTCTCGTAATCAACACCAAAAAATCACTCCAAAAGAGGAAAAAACTCAAAGGGAAAAGGAGAATAGTAAAACAAAAGGTGAAAATGATTTTTTTCCCTAATTTGATTTTTAATATGTCCAAATTTAGTCATTTTTTCCTCCTTTTCACATTTTATAAAGTTTTTTTTTGAGTTTTTGTCATTTTTAAAGAAATTGCTAATATCTTTTTCCCATAATGACTTGATTATGCAGGAATTTAAGTAGAGATTCTTTGATGACCTTGTAACGCCAATGAGAAAACTTTGTCATACTTCACACTCATCAAATTATGAAGAGACGTCTGTTGGGTGGTAGGTTATCACTTTTTCGGTCCCAACAGACCAACTACGAAAAATGAACACTCTAGTCAATATCGACTAGAAGAGTTCTCCATCGTATCGTTTTATACTTTTTCGGACCTCGAAGACTAAAATCATGAAAAAGGACAACCTTGGAATTGCCTTTAAGTTCTTTTCAAACTCTCTAAACATGAAAAACCACTGACTTTTCCTTCTCTAGACTTGCTAAACTACACATTAAAGGACCCATATAGGGACAAACCCTTCGTTCTTCTAGTTCATTAAATAGAGGAAGAGGAACTATTCGAAGGTGAGTTATATCAAGCATGTGTTATCCTCCTCGAGCTCATTAAATAAAAAAGAGGTACTCATCTATCTAGATGTGGGAAAAAGTTGAAGGAAGTGAGTCATGTTTCTTGAAAAAATTTCAGGCAGTTATTGTAGTCGCCCTTGAACAGGAAACTTGTTTAAACCTCCACACTTCACACTTCACACTAAACCAATACTATGAGTCTTTCTACTCCTTTGACCCATCCAAAGAATGCCTCAGCACTCACTACATTATGTTTTGGTCCACTTTGAGTTTATGCTGCTAAGTCTTACATCGTGCCTCAATGTTCAAGGGAATTTTCTCCCTCAAAAGTCAACCATCCACAAAGTTACCAGTTTCCATACCCGTGTCAGTCCATTTTTCATCCACTATATCTTTTCACATTCCTGTGACAAGTTTCATTTCAAATCACGGGGGATACATCAATGCCCTCATTCGACGAGTCTTTTCCTGTCGACTTCAACAAATTATCCGGGAAATAGACTTAGGAACACATCAATAACTTGGGACTTGCATGCCTCAATGAAATTCCTCCTCGCATTCGACAATGAGTATTTATCAATGACCCCTCACCGACTAATTCCACGAATGTTCAACTTCAATTCATTTTTCACATTATTTGGATTGTACTTTAAAATAACCTTGAAAATCATCGACATCAATGGTGATTTATCTCGCACTTGTTAATGGTATACCTCAATGACTGATAATCAAGTGGTTTCTGTCATGTTCAACATCAAATAATCTATTCACATGGATAGATTCGTACTGTTATAAGGATTGGGACGAAGACCCTGGGTTGAGTATTCATCTGCATATACACTTTACCTAGGTTGCGATGGAGATTATTCGACTGATATACATGCTTTAACATAGATCCACTTTGTATTGGTATTTGGCTATGCTATTATCACATTGTATCTCCACTATGTATTCTTTCATGGATACAATCAAGTCAGGTCATAGAGAGATGCATCCACATTGTATCCTTGATGGCCATCTCCTTAGTCAATATTATTATGGATCCACAATGTATTTATTGGTGGCCATACTTTGAGTCACTTGTAGTCCGAGCATAGGTATGCCTGCCTCGGGAATGGAACACATATTAACATTGTTTGATGGTTGTCTGCATCTTCTACCAGGTTCCCCAATTCCATACCCTTTCTTCAACGAATCTACAAAGTGTTTCAACCATCAACGTTCATCTTCTTACTTGACACTTTGGGGGGCAATCTGTTACACATAAAAATTCCTCACTTCGTCAGTGTCACATTATAATTGTCGTAAGTGTCTCACTTTTATCACAAGTGTCATAAGTGTCACATTCTCTTTCTGTAAGTGTCACATCATGAACGACACCATGAAAACACTTTCTAAAAACCCTAAAACATGTCATAAGAATAAACCCCATCATCTGACAGTCGAAACAAATGTTTTTCTATGAGAATTGCTCATCTTCGAATCTTTTCGAAATATCAACGCTCCCATGCTCATACATAGGGAGTGACAATGTTCCTTTTCCATATTAGGGGGAGCGTGTAGTGCTTTGTTTCCCATTCTAAGGGAGCGCTGAGTTGGTTGAGGAAATCTTGGGAGAAATCCCATTTTCTTCTAAAGATAGCTATGGAAGGATCAAGTTGGTTTGGATCGAGTATAACTACAGGGATGCATCTAAGGGATATATCATAACTATTGGATCCATATCCTCAACTAATTCCAAATATACCCAAGGTGGTTGAGACTCTCAAAACCCATAAATGGAGGCATTCCCATGGTAAACAAGGAGAAAAAAAATCAGAAAAGCATTGTTATTTTGATTGTGGATATTTCAAGCAAGGGTTGGACGGGGAGGACTTGGAGAGGTTGATGCAACATCATATGAATATTGTAAGTTTCTTCTTGAAGTTCTCATCTAATATACTTGTCCTATTTCCTTCAAGTATGTGGTTTCATGTGCTTGTCTATGTTTAATTTGATTTGCATAGATGAAATTGCTTTGCCTAATCCATTATAGTAGAAGGAAGTTGCTTGTTTCTTTTTGGTCATTGTAGGTATTGATTTGAGCAAGGAATTGGATCAAGATTGTGGATAGGAGTAGCTAGGACAAGCATCGTAAACAAAGTACTACCTACTTTACCTTCTCCTCTCTTTTTCGATAAGAAAAATGAGTTTATAGGAATGGTAGTGTCCAAATGATTGTTTCTATCTTGTTATAGGGGTTAGTGATCCAAAGGAAAGTTCACCTGTCTGCAGGGGAATATTTCCGCAACACAACCCTTGCTGCCATTAATAGATCTTATGATGGTGTTTGGTTGTGTTTTCATGTATTCATTGGTTTAGGAGTTTTGACAAACAATTTGCGACATTTCAGAAATGCACTTGACACATGTATATCTAACAACAAACAACTATACTGAAAATGACATAACAAACAATAGAAAAATAGATCCAATGTGATTGCTTTATTATTATTTGAAACTGAACTGTTACATCAACAAAAAATCATAGTTCCAAGTGGGAATTTATAGCTAATAGATGGCACACCTGGATGTAAGTTATAGGTAGTTTGTTGGGATGTAACAATGGCTTAAATTCCCCATAATATTGTTGCAAAATATCCTCCAGTTCACCAGATCTGGGATGCTCCAAGTAGACACGACCTCCCTTGAAGAAACTCGCCCCCTCAACTAATAAATCATCCTATAAAGGAGTAAACTCGGCTCTGGTAAGTAACTTGGTGTCAACAACTATAGACTCGACCCCCTAGACAAGGTCTCATCCCAACTGAGGAGAATTTGACCCCTCAACAATAGATCTCGACTTGGATTCAATATAATTCGGCCTAGTATGGAAATAAATCACCCACAACCAAGGAAACTCGACCCACTAATGGAAACCCGACCCTCTATGGTAAGTAAAACCGTCTTCAAGCAAAAAATACCTCTCCAAAAGAAAACTCAACTACCAAATAATGAAATCTTGGCCACAATGAAGCACAATAAAATATCTATATGATCTTTCCTCTATGATAAGCTAGGTTGGATGGTTTCACCACCGATCCTAATCTCTATCTTAGGGTTTATCCCAAAACCATACAAACCCCTAGCTCCAAGATATTCAAGCCAAAAAGGAAAATAATCAAATGAATAGTGTTTAATGGCCAATGGGTGTGCCCTCCTCCTCTTATAACTCTTCATTTACCCTTCCTTGACCCTTTTACCTTTTTGTGACCTTTTTAACTTAAAATATTAAAGTGATCTTTCTAATGTTTAATTGAATATTAGTCGCAATGTCACTTTATAACCCTTTTTCCATTTTTCCTAATGTCACTTTATAAATATAACATTTTAGGCCTAAGTGATGTCAGATAACCACCTTGACCCCCTTTTGTTTGTTGTCTATAGCTTACAGGAGTCTATAAGGATACTACATCATCCGCATGGAAGTGATCAATTGGAAAGGGACATCACAGTCCTCCCTTCTCGATATTTTTTTCTCTCAAGCAACCACAAACCAAGATGCTCCAAAATCTGCTCACTCTCCCATGTGGCATCCCCTACCGGCCAATATATCAACCTGATACGATACTCCCTGATCACTCTGCTCCTCAATATCCTCTCACATCCAAAACCTCCTTGGGAGTCGGTATCATCTGTCTCCTTTCATCTAGTGGCGGTAACTCTTTGGAAGTGGTAATCCCTGACAACAATACCTTCTCAAGGCATGATACATAGAGAATACTACAAATCTAGCTACCCTCTGGTAACTCCAACTCATAAGATACCTCTCCAAATCTCTGGATCACCTTGTAGGGACCAAATATGCGTGAGATCATCCTCTCAATGCCACCTCTCCTAAATGAAAATGGTCTATGTGGCTACACCCTCAAGAAAACCATGTTCCCAATCTCGAAGTTGTGCTCCACCCTGTGCATGTCTGTATACATCCTTTGCTAAATTTGGGTGGTTCACAAACTATCATGAGTGGTGTTGCAACAATTCTCACCTAAATGTAACCACTATATCCATAGCCTCACATAGTCACGTAGATACCTCTACACCCATTGGTTCACCATCTCTTCCTGACCATCCATCCAAGGGTAGAAACTAGTACTGGAAGTCAAACATGTGCCTACAAATCTGAACATCTTCTGCCAACATGCGCTAAGAAACCTACGATCTTGATCCCTGATAATGACTCTGGGCTACTCATGAAATCTAAACATCTCCCCAAGAGATAGATTTTTGACCCATCCTACACCATTCTTCGAAGAAATCACCAGGAAGTGCATGAAGTCTAATAATTGGTCAATCCCTTCACACATACAATCTACGCTCTACACCCTCAGTAAACCTATGATGTAATATAGCAACACGCCCTCCCAACTTGGCACTGAAATGGGAAAAGAGTGCATCAACCCTACTAGATGAGTATGCCCCAATGTGATCTACTTAAAATTCATACACTCCCCCATATGTTCCAACACAACATCCACAAAGTCCCTCCATGTGAACCTCTCTTAGATCTGCCTGTAAGTGGTAAAGTCACCAGGGTCCCAAACTAGCCTATAATATGTGAAGCACCCTCCACCCATAATACTGATATGTAAGGTGATAACACAAGAACCCACCTACCTACCCCTGATAAGCCAAGAAATCCTAACCTATATAACTTGGTAGACTCTTCAGAAGACTTCTCTTCCAAGCAACCAATTGTATGCACGCTAAGAGTAAAATTCGGAAAGCAAAGACTGGCCTTCTCATCTGTATCGATTGTAGATCTTTAAAACACTGTAATCCTAGGGTCCCAAGCTAATATCCATGAGGAACCATCATGCTAATTACGCACCCCTCTAATCATAACCATCTAATCACCATGCTCAGACTGTGCTCTCCTCTCCTGGACCCCCAAGTTGAAATCCATGAAAGGAATGAACTCACTATCCTGGATCATGTCTTGCCAAGGAATCTTAGTGAAGTTGAAGTCTTCCAACCCGTAGATAGACTCGATCTTGGGTATCATGAGGGAAAATATACCTCTCCATATAGAACAAATCTCAACAACTCCTCTCATAACATCCCCACAATGACACAGACCAATCACTGGCGCAACCTTATCGATCATCATCATCATCTGAAGTAGTCTATCACTCCAATGATTGCTATGATCCCACCACCAAATTGGAAGTACACCACTCTCAATTCCTGCTAAAATCTCTGTGAACCAATCCAACATAGTTTGGATCTCCTCCTGTGCACTCTGTGCACTGACCAGATGGTCCAAATGAAAGATCTCTCTCATGGCCATAATGCCTCCTATCTCATCCAACTGGATCTAGTGATCCTCTCATGTTCTGTTGTATACCATGAGGGCATCAAATAATAACAATAGATTCCTTTTCCACTTCCTACAATACTTGAAAGTGACTAGTGCAATGGTCAACCCCAAGGGCATGACCAAGAACTAATAATGAAATCAAGAAACATACATGTGGGTATCCTAGTCCTTGTCCCTCATCTGATGATATCCTAGATGAAGATAGATCATTAAGGGATATACTACTCTCTGAAGCTCACCCATCCCCTCACCAATCCTGGGTAAACCAAACTCAATGGTATGCTCAAGGTCTTTGTTAGGAGGTCTCCCTGGAGGAAATTCTCCAAAACTACATTGCACACCACCGTGTGCTAATGTATACCCCTATATACTACTGCATACCACTATATCCTTCTGTACTATTATCCCATAGCCTAAGGATAACCGAGGAGATCATGTCTCAAGGCCCACAGGTTCCAGACATGGAGTGTCGAGAGTTGGATGACCTAAGGATAGCCCTGGAGGACCCCTATTTTCTTCAATTACAATCCACATGTCACCAACAACAACATCCATCACACTAGCATGGTCTTGAAGTGGTAATGGGTCTTGCTCCATGAGGTAATGAGTCCAGGTATCATGGTATGTATCACTCTGATTTTTGAAGCACTTGAACATGTTGTATTGAATCCTTCTTCATTTCATGACATTTTCTTGGAAATATTTTTCTTTGCCTTGTTTAAACTTGGGAGGGTGACACAATGCCCTAGTAAGTTGATTTCCCTTTAGTATGGTTTTCTACTGGGTGGATCTTTGAAGATTCATTGTCTGTTCCCTCCATACTTACCACTTTCCATCTTTATTTCTTCCATATCCCCATATTTTGGGCATTGGGATTGGCTACACTAGGAAGGGTTGTACCTTACCTTGTGGGAAGAAGGGGATAAAGAGACAAAGGGTAAAAGTAGCTAGAAAGAGTTAAAATTCAATTTTGAAACCTTCGAGATGATTTTCCCAGGGATCCTCAAGAAATAAGTGAAAATATTCTCAGTAAGAAAAGGGGACCCACAAGATAAGATGAACACTCAAGGTATTAGTTGATGGATAAGAGGTCTCATCACGAGCTGGCCTATTATGACCATGGACATGTAGCAATATGACATTACCACTTATCTGGTCACCAAGCTAGGGTAATGGCTCTTGGTTGCATAGCTAATATAAATGGGGTCTCATCACAAGCCAACCTTCTCATTTCAGTAAACTGATTTGTGGATGACACTGTCACCTCTAGTCACCAAGCTAGGACAATGGCCCTCAACTATTCCATTGTAGCACAAGAACAAAGATCAAAAGAAAGAAAGCTAAGAATAAATTTTAATGAATGAGCTAGGAAACAATTGCATCCATGGAAAGGTGCAACTCACCCTCCACAAAGGCACCCACAGGTAAGACTCTACATTTCCCTATTATCACATGCACCCCATGCCCAAATATTTACCCCATGCTACCTCATACACTTGCATGAATTGGACCAAAATCCACCTAGAAAATACCCCAGAATTAAGGGGGATTAGCCCAATAGGACACCCTGAGACCCTCTCCAAAGCTAAACCTATCAAATTGCATAATGTATTTGAGCATTTGTTTGGGGTTAAGGGGGGTTTGATGCACATGTTCTAGTGATTTAATTATTGGATGTGATTTACATGCTGGGATCCTTGTGACTTATGGACCCCTGGAGGGATTACTTGTTGTATTTGCAAGACCTTTCTTGGTGAATAGGTACATGGAGAGATGATTATCTCGGACATTCATGAGGGATCAAAATTCATTGATGGATGTTAAGACCCCAGCCAGGGGCAAGACAGAGATGGAGGGTTTCTACCAAGAAGAAGAAGGATGATTACCTTTGGAGGCACTTTGGTGGACCTAGACCAAGGGTAGTGTTCCCTTCCCACCTGAATGTTGGCCTTTGGAGGCTTTGGATGTCATCTACTTGTTAGGATTGCCAACTTGGGGCCAGTCCTGAGGTTATTGGCACATGTGGGCAAGGATTTTGGCCTTTGGAGGCCCAACGTTTCACTTCTTGTGCCCAACATTTCATCATGGAGGCCCAACATCACCCTAAAAGGGCATGAAATCACCCTTAAGAGGGTATTTAAATGTAAATTGATTTTATTTTGTCCAGAATTTAATTTTTGTAAGAAACTAACGAGATTAGCCTGATTTTTTGACCTAAAACTTAATTAAGGTCAAGTTTTTGTATAAATAAACAAAAGTGACATTCATTTTCACAACAACTTGTCATGGGACAAGAGGAGGTCTGAAATTTTGCCCTAGTTGGGTGTACTTGGCTGAAATACCGAGGTGCTACTCTTCTTGGAGGCTTGTTTTAGCACTTGAATCAATTTTTTGAAGTTTTATGGTGATCTTGCATGGTATATTCATGATTATTATTGGTGCAAGTTAGTAAAATATGCATTTTTCATCTATTGAATGGTTAATGGTATGGTTTTATTTTCTCATACAAGATTATGAAATTGCATCATGTATTTAATGCTAGAAGTAAGAAACTTAAAAGTGCCAACTTTGTTACTTTTTATTTGCCTAGCTTCATAAACTGATCTAATGATTAGTAAACCCCTAGGGCCCTAAGTGGTAGCTCCCTTGAGGTCTTTACTTAGTTATTGTGCTCAAGATACTTCT
>JZKD02S0512861.1:21123-35942 GCA_000966675.3 Picea glauca | reverse complement strand
ATGTGCCATCAACCTGTCCATCATGTGCGCTAGTGTTATGGGCATCACAGGACAATTCTAAAGATGTACTATATGTTGATGTTTCGTCATCCTCATTATGCACATTCTCCACATGACTATATGCATACAAGTCCACCTGTGATTCTGCCAAACCCCCATCATGAGGTGAGTTTTTGGCTTCATCAACCTTTCTATATTTGGAATTTTTTCCCCTTATTCTCAATTGATAAGCATGGATACTTCCACATAGGGTGCTCTAAAATCCTTGTTAGATTATTTTGATATCCCTTCAAGGTTTGCGCAAGTTCTATTATGACTTCCTCCTTTGTCTTCATCCTCCTTGATTCCCTACTATGACTATTGAAATTTGAGAAATTTAAGTGTTGGTCACTCAATTAATGTAATCTGAAATGTCCTTGCTTTGAATTCCCCTTAGGATGGTAGGAAAACCAACTATGATACCACTGTAGTGGACCTCCTAGTGGCTGTAGAAAATTTTCCTTGCTATTGTAATTAATGTGTATTTCTATCTTATGAATTTCGTCAAACACTTGGCTCGAATAACATTTTTCTACTATATAGACCTCCTTTCTGCTTGTTGTAAGTTATTTCTAGGGTTTTGTTTTTGTCAAACATTTAGTAGGAATCCTCACTTATACTCTAACCAACCCTTGCTACTGTTAATGAATTTTATGATGGTTGTGAATATTTTCTAGGTCCTAACAAGCTACCAACTAGGTCTCTCTTTGACCTCAAGTTGGCTCTAAGTTTCAACTGTCAAACAAGGGTTTGATTCTTTTTTATAACAACAAACTGTTCAATAACTTCTTTGTTGTTCCGTTACGGTTACATAGGCCATTAATGTTCTCTAGCATGTTTTTTTTTCACAAGATGTTAGCACATGCACACCTAGAGATATTTTGGAGTTGAAATAATGTTGTTCTAAACACTAGCATACATGAAAATGAACACATGTATTTTTGGTCAACATGACCCTGGATAAACCCCCCTTGGGGAAAACTATTTTGAGATGAATGTATATATATGGAGTACTTCAAGCATGAAATACAACAAGGAAGATAAATACAGAGGAACCTGATACTTTGCAAGCTCCTCTCAATCTTTGCAATGGGTTCCTTGGGATATGCGCCCCTAGAAGAGTGCACCCCCTCCTTCCTTGAATTTGATTGAAGATCCTTGCACCCTTTCTCTTTCCCTTTGCTTATTGAAGAAACCTTGCACACAATATTCCCTTTGCATGCACTCTCAACAACCCACAAAACAGATTCAAGAAAGCTCCTCTTCAAATGCTTCCTGCTAGCTTGTGCCCTCACTGCAAGAGTGCGCCCTCCCACTAGTAAATACACTCACAAAAAATAAATGAAGCTCCAACCTGACTTGCACCCTCCATGAATATGTGCACCCAATATTTCTACTCCAACATATGCATCCTCACTTCTCTACTCTTCACCAAAGTCTCAAGGTGATCAAGTGAACAATTATTCTCTTTTTTTCCCTTTGCGCCCTCCTTAAGGATGCATAAAGAAACCTAAAAAGTGAGTGGATGAAATAATATCATATCATCCTAATTCAATGGTTGAGATCACCTCAAATGAATCTCAACTCAAAACCCACTTTACTTAAGTTTCCATAGTTTCACTTTATGTTGCTCAATTCACCCACAAAGTGAATTAATTGTCATTTTAGGCTAAAATGATCAAATTTCACTCTTGAATTAAATCTCCTAAGTCAAAGTGAAATTAGACATAAAGTACATGGTACATGGTACAAAGTACTTCACAGATGTATTTAGAACCTCACAAACACAAGGGGACCACTTTCCAAGGTACCAAAATCTCAACACTCCCTCTTATCGAGGAAAGTGCCCTTCACCCCCAATCTCATTTCTGCTGTGGACATGGTTTCCTAATGGAAAATACTTGGTGAGTATGGCTATACCCTAATCAATGAAAGTAGTGTCTAACACATATCTGCTCAATATGCATGATCTATAGATGGAAGTGTCTCTCCACCTATCCAACATCACCTAGATCTTGGTATCAAGCCAAATATCTCCACCTTGGTCTCCCACCAAGAATTTCTACCTCCTAGCATATCGCCAATGGTCACTACTCTTGGAATCTCACCAAGAGTCTCTCTTGGAATCTCACCAAGAGTCTCCCCCTCTTGGTATCTCACCAAGAGTACCAGGATCTCAACATCTCACTAAGATCCTCAACTTGGCCTCTTGCCAAGTAGCTTCCACCTGAAGTGGAACCAAAATATGATCTACCCATCACCGTAGCCAAGTGAGGATCAAGCCTCCGTGGTGCCCTGCCACTCCTCCTCATCAATATCTGATTCTCTGAATCCCCTGCACCAACCCTCTGTCTCATAAACTATGGAACTAAAGCTGTCCCGGGTGGACCAATCACCCCTGATGATGGTGTCCATGAAAAATGAGTTTGAGCTCCCTCTGAATCACTACTATAAGTCAGCATGTCCTCCTTAACTCTGTCTCCCCACCTGACGTCGGATGGTGTAACAACAAACAAGGTAGTAGCAAATTCACACTCTCTCGCAAACTGTTCATCGAACTCAAGCTCCTCTGTTGTCGCTGCTAAAATATCCTGCAACTTCTTCTTCTTCTTGGGACACTGTCATGCATAGTGACCTATCTCCCTACAAGAAAAGCATCTCACTAAGCTCGTGTCTCTCTTCTACCCACTGCTTCTCTCTCCTCCCTATGTTATATAGCTTATGGTATTCATGTGCTAACATCTTATGATAAAAAAACATGATAGAGCACCTTAATGGCCTATGTAACCATAATGGAACAAGAAAGAAGTTACTGAACAGTTTGATGTTATAAAACAACAACAAAACCTTGTTTGACAATTGAAACTTAGAGCCAACTTGAGGTCAAAGAAAAAACTAGTTGGCAGCTTGTTAGGACCTGGAAAATCTTCATGGTATCAGAGCTGAAATAATGTTGTTCTAAACACTAACATACATGAAAATGAACACATGTATTTTTGGTCAACATGACCCTAGATAAAACCCCTCCGAGGAAAACCAATTTGAGATGAATGTATATATATGGAGTTATTCAAGCATGAAATACAACAAGGAATATAAATACAAAGGAAACTGATACTTTGCAAGCTCCTCTAAAGATTTGCAATGGGTTCCTTGGGATATGTGCCCCTAGAAGAGTGCACCCCCTCCTTCCTTGAATTTGATTGAAGATCCTTGTGCCCTTTCTCTTTCCCTTTGTTGATTGAAGAACCCTTTCTCACAACCTGCCCTTTGCATGCACTCTCAACAACCCACAAAACAGATCCAAGAAAGTTTCTCTTCAAATGCTTCCTGCTAGCTTGCGCCCTCACTCCAAGAGTGCACCCTCCCACTAGTAAATACACTCACACAAAATAAATGAAGCTCCAATCTTCCATGTGCCCTCCATGAACATGTGCACCCAAGCTTGATTCTCCAACCTCTGAATCCTCACTTCTCTACTCTTCACCAAAGTCTCAAGGTGATCAAGTGAACAATTAGCCTCTCCTTTGTCCTTTGCACCCTCCTTAAGGATGCATAAAGAATCCTTAAAAGTGAGTGGATGAGATCATCTAATATCATCCTAAGTCAATGGTTGAGATAATATCAAATTAATCTCAACTCAAAACCCACTTTACTTAAGTTTCCATAGTTTCACTTTATGTCCCTCAATTCACCCACAAAGTGAATTAATTGTCATTTTAGGCTAAAATGACCAAATTTCACTTTTGACTTAAATATCCTAAGTCAAAGTGAAATTATAAATAAAGTACATGGTACATGGTACAAAGTACTTCCAACATGTGTTTAGAAGCTCACAAACACAAGGGGACCACTTTCCAAGGTACCCAAATCTCAACAGGTTGTTGGTTGTGTTTTCATGTATTTGTTGGTTTAGCAGTTTTGACAAATAGTTTGCGACAATTCCAAAATGCACTTGGCACAAGTATATCTAACAACAAACAACTATACTGAAAATGACATAATAAACAACATAAAAATAGAGCAAGTGTGATTGCCTTATTATTATTCCAAAATGAGCTGTTACATCGACAAAAAATTCACAGTTCCAAGTGGGAATTTATAACTAATAGATGGCATAGTTGGCTGTAAGTTATAGGCACTTTGTTGGGCTGTAATAGTGGATTAAAATCCCCATGATCTCCCTATGAAATATCATCCAATCCACCAGATCTAGGCTGCTCCAAGTAGACACGACCTCCCTTAAAGAAACCCACCCCCTCAACCAATAAATCATCAGAGCAAGGAGTAAACTCATTCTTGGTAAGTAAATAAACCTTAGCAACTATAGACTCGACCCCCTAGACAAGGTATCAACCCAATAAAGGAGAAATCGACCCTTCAAAAATAGATCTCGACCTGGCTGAAAGAGAATTCAGCCCAACATGGAAATAAATCACCCCCAACCATGGAAACTCTTCCCACTAATGGAAACTCGACCCTCTATGGTAAGTACGACCCTCTTCAAGCAAAAATGACCTCTCCAAAATAAAACTCAACTACTAAATAATGAAATCTCGACCACAATGAAGCACAATGAAAGATCTGTATGATCTCTCCTCTACGATCAACTAGGGTGGATAGTTTCACCACCAAATCCAATCTCTATATTAGGATTTATCCCAAAACCCTAGCTCTAAGAGCTCCAAGCCAAAAATGAAAATAATCAAATGAACAATGCATAATGGCCAAGGGGTGCACTCTCCTCCTCTTATAACTCTTCATTCACCCTTCCTTGACCCTTTTAGATTTTTGTGACCCTTTTGACTTAAAATATTAAAGTGACCTTTCTAATGTTTAATTGACTATTAGTCACAATGTCACTTTATAACCCTTTTTCCCTTTTTCCTAATGTCACTATAGAAATATTACATTTTAAGCCTAAGTGACGTCAAATAACCACCTTGACCCCCTTTTCTTTGTTGTCTATAACCTACAAGAGTCTGTAAGGCTACTACATCATCCACCTAGAGTGATCACTTTGAAAGAGACATTAAAAGAAAAGAAAAATGCAGGCAGACATGTGGGAATCTCACTCTTTTTATTTGCCAATTCCCTAATGATCGAGACTTGATCCTAAAACTTGATCTTCAATTGTATCTAAAAGAGCATGTCACCATATTTTTAGTAGATCAATGGAAATAATGGTATTTCCAGTCGACATAGTTGGCTATGGTTTTGGAAACAACACTTATACAAGGAATTCGACAAGGCCTACTTTGTAGGCTTATATGGTGCATATGATTAATAAAAGGTTGGAAAAGAAGGTGCTAGTATGAGCCATACAAAATATTCAAGTCTCGTCCAATACAATGCCTAGCTTTGAAAACATAGAGGGTCAACAAAATGAAGGTGATGACTTCCCTAATGGATACAAAGTAAAGGGTTGGAGACTAAGTTGAACAAGGATGATAGAGAGAAGGCTAAGAGGTGGAGAACCTGAAAGTTGGGAGTTAGGAGTTGGGAGTGAGTTCTCTAGGAGCTAGGTTGTTTGACAATGGGTTTCTCAAAGACACTATAACACACAAGTGGTGTGGGTGGCTCCATGCAAGGATAGCTAATATCTTCGTTAACCACCACAAACCTCCATGCCACTTGGCTATTACAACTATTATGTAAAATTTTGGACTCAGGAATGGCATCCAACACATATCTTGGGATGCCAACAAATCAAAGTTCATTTATTTTGCACATGTGGTCTACCTACTATTAGCTTAACAAAAATTAATGATGTTTTATAAAAAAATATTAATCATAAAAAAATGTTCCCACTAATTACTCACCCATTCAGTGAGATGGCCTAATAAAATTTTAACTATGGTTGACAAGCAAAATGTCCTACGATGAACATTGTGCATGTCAAATTCCAACCTTGATTGAAAATATAGGTGAAGGAGAGAAGCATTAAATCTCTTAGGAATATTGTCACCATCTAAGATTCATAGCATAGTCAAATCATTACTACGTTGTTGATTCAAAACATAAGGTCCAAACCATAAATAACTCAACTTACTAGGATGATTTTTTTTTTGGTTTGAATCAAAGTGTAAAACTACATTGTCAAAGTTCAATTTCTTGGATTTCCTTGATACATTTGATCTGAATGTATCATTGCATATTTAATCTAATTTTTTAAGTTCAACCAATTAGGGTATCAAGGTCCATATTAGTAATCACGATGCATATAGAAGGAATGACAGATTCGTTCAAAAAAACCAAAGTACCTCTTGCAAAATGTCAGACTTGATCTAGAAAATAACTGTTCTTAAAATTTCATCATTGACACATTTGTATAATACACCTATAATAAGTTGGAAGGGAAGACATTGCTAGACGAGTTTTCAACATTTTTTTTCATGTACTCTTAAGGGAAGGTCCCATTAGTAAAAGAATGGTAAATATATTACATAAATGGTTGAGCATCTAGGAAATCATCTTGGATAAGGGTGGTCTCACTTAAGGTGATGTGTGAGAAATGGTTGGTAGTAACATGGCTATTGTTGGGATTGACAAAGAGAAGGAATTCAATTTCTTGTAGTAATATTATTAATTGACATGATATTATATATAAGAAGGATTTATTAACGATATACTTAAGGGTTTAATGATTGACATAAAAAAGGAAGTTTTAGGTGAGCAAAATATTATGTCAAGGTCTTATTGTTCAATGTTGGTGTAATTGCTATTGTTGAAGTCAACTTTCAAATAGCAAATTCAAGGAGATGACCGATTTGATCATTAGAAGGTTGGTTAAAGACAACTCTAATAGTCATATTGGAGGCTTTAGTATGAATATACAAGGTCCACTCCCAATAAATTATTTTATAAATAATTTCCCTAATTTTGATTAAAAAACAAAAAAAATTATATTCCACATTAATACTTATTAATGTTTGGTTATGAAATGTTTTCTCTAAATTCTATGACTATAACACAATAAGACAATACTTATTATTGATAAGAAGTTTGAGGTGAGTATTGTGAGAATATGATAATGACTCACCAACAATGGTTATGTTATTGAGTCAAACAAAAGTTCAATGCATGTGTTTATAATATAAGTGATCAAATCTTTCCAATCAAATTGATATTTTTTTTTGACTTTTTTTTATTGTAAAATAATATATAATTTAATTATGTTTTTATTTTTATTTTTATTTTCAAATATTATATAATAAGTATTTAAATTTAAAGAAAAAAATCATTACAATCGATATTTCAATTGTGAAAATTAAAAAATGCATTGTGTTGTCTAAAAAACTCTACATTGAATATTTAAGACCAAAATACTACATCATCCACCTTGATTAAAAAAATAATTTGTTTATATTTTAATTAGACAATCTTCATAAGAATAAAATACAAACATATTATTACAAAGCTCCTCTTTATGATAAAATATATAAAAAACCCAACCATTTTCATATCTCTAGTATCATCTATTATACAATATAAATAACTTTCTGGATCGGATATCTAGGCTCCTTCTCTAAATTCTTGTATAGCTAGTGACATGTCTTGCATAAATGTTGCTTCTTTGGATAATTGATCTGCCATAGCATTGAATTCTTTGTATATATAAAGAAATGAAGTAGCATTAACATGTTTGTTTGTCTTTAATACTAGATTTATTATTGGGTTAATAAGATGTTTTTTATTCAACACTTTCTATTCGCATAATTTATTAGAATTTTGAAATAACTATAAATTTATATTTATAGTTACTTCAATTTTTTTTCAAATGTTATTTTTAACCAAATTTAAAAAATATAAAATTTAATTTACATGTCAAATTTAATTGTGGTTTAATTATGGTTTTTTAGTCAACGATTAAAATATTAACTCTATAAATGACAAATATTTTAAAAAAATATTTTAAAAAACATTAACTTACTTAAAAATGACCATAAAAATATATAAATTTATATTAAAAAAATATAATTTTTTTATTAATGAATATATAATTTGTTAAAAAAAAACAAAAATATTTAAAATATAATTGAAAAAATTTACATAACTTGCCTTGAGTGCTAGTCTTACAATTTGCACTCTTTCTAATAATGATTTTGGTAGGATGCCCATTATCATTGTAAATAGTGTTTTTCTCGGGGTTTGAAATTTTGAGTTTTGTATGGTTTAATAAATAAAAGATGATGCAATAGTGGATATAAGAATATATACTTATAGGAGGTTTGGGTGGCCATACCCCATTTCATTGTAGTCATTTAGATGATAGACTATCTTTTTCAGTTTTATAGTTTTAAGAGACAAAAGTTTCATAAATTTATAGACAAATTGATGCATCGCTCCTGATATGGTTTTCCAAGTGGTAGTGACAAAGTTTTTGTACAATATTTTAATGACAATATAAATATAGAGGTAGCTTACAAAAAAAGAATATACACTTAATGCAAAATAATTGTAATACTAGTTTATTTAACAACAAAAATTAGTAATAATATCCTATTTAATAATGTAAAGTTAGTTATAATAATATTACATTGAATGTTTTCCCCGGGGTGTAGATTAGTTGGCAATGGAAAACATTGTTAAGTCACTTCATATGTGAGGTCGTTGATTCAAACTTCGACTTACCTTGTGTGCCGCATGTAGGGTAACGTGGGTATGTGTGGAAGTTATAGTGGTAGCCATTGGAATCGACCCCGTATCACATAAATACGAACTTACCCTAGTTATCAATTCCACCAGATATAAAAATAAAATAAAATATTACAATTAATGTTTATGTATACACATTGTTTTAAAAGAAGTAACTCATTGTGAGTATTTTATATTCAAAACTTGTTACTTGAAATAAATTTTATACACATTGTTTTAAAAGAAGTAACTCATTGTGAGTATTTTATATTCAAAACTTGTTACATGAAATAACTAGCATACCCTCAAAATGGGGGAAGGGAACGCCGAACAAAATGAAGATTATATATGTTCGAAAATACATTTTTTTTTTAAACTACAATAGGTTGTAGTATTATTACTCACCTTCTTTTTGTGCTCTTTTTATAGTCCATATATTCCATGGATGTTGTATTCCATTTATAGTTATCTAACTCTTCTTAATATTAAAAAAGAAAAATGTTGGCCCTCGACCAAGTTTTGAGGAAACCTTGGTCAGGTTTGGACCACCTTTTGGACTTCGACGCAAGGGTTGAAGATGGAGCGCCATGGTGGAGCCTAGATCGCGGATCTCACTTGTTATGTGGACCCAACAATGGGTTCATTAGGGTTTTGTAATGGGTTATGGGATGTCGGCCCATGGGTTTACCCATGTTTAGGCCTTTTTGTAAGGAATTGTAAAAGTATAAATAGATAAGAATGTATGGTAGAAGTACACAAGATAGAAGCTAAGCGATGTAAGAGTGAAGTCTTGGTAGCTAAGTGCAAGTAGTTCTGAGTTTCTTTGTGAAACAAAATGCGTATGTAAGGCTCTGTGCTCGATAGTGAAGTTGTCTTTGTGCCTTGACCTAGTTTTGGGAAGGAGGATCTGGTGCACAGTGCACAGATCTTGTGCAGATGTCTTGCCTGATGCGAAGCTCAGCTCTGTGGCTTAGTGCGCAAGAGAAGATGAATGTAAGAGATTGAAGAATAATAAATAAGACAAAGTAGTTGGTGGATGTAGCCCCACACTGGGGTGAACCATGTATATCTTGTGTCTCTGATTTGCTTTGTGCTTTGTTGGTTATGTTATGAATATGATCATTGGCTTAAATGTTATGTATGATAGATAGATTTGTTGTTGCTTAGTGCTTCACTTGTGAATGAATGCTAGATCTAACTTAAGGCTATGTGATAAGTGGTAGAAGTACTTAATATTTATTGTTACTACGCCGATCTACCTTAGGGTTTGTTCTGCGATGTTAATGAAGCTAATGAATTAATGCATATCATATTCTAAGTGTTGCTAGAGTACTCTACGAAGTTTTGTTATCACAAATTTGTGTCACAGCTCGGTTACATACACTTGTGTTATGTAACCCCCTCTGCTTCTACCTCGGGTGAGACTTCGCCTGCTTTGCAGGTGTTGCCGAAAGGGTCGGTAGTTAGGGTTTTGTTGGTGTGTTTTTGAAGTGTTGAACTCTGGGTCTGCCCCTGTGCCAACAAATGGTTCTGTTGTCGTGACCTGAAAATGTGATTGTTGGGAATTGAAGTAAAGAAAAGAGAAGCTCTGTGCATAGATCTGTTGCTGAAGTGCACAATAATCTACTTGAAGTGTGAAGTTTTGTGCAAAGAAAGAAATCCGATCTGAAGAAAAGAGGTAATATATTAAAAGAGGTAAAGCTTTGTGCTTTGATAAGAGTAATATAAGTGAATTTTTTTGTTTCGAAAGAATGAATTTAAGTCTGTTTAATAGATTATGTCCTCCTTTGAAGCTAGGGTGCAGTTGGAAGAAAGAGTTGATCTAAGTAAAGCTAATAGAAATGAAGAAATATATGTTATTCCTATGCATAGAAAGAAATTTTGGACTAATAAGTGGATGCAAGAACCTAGAAAGAATTTTTGCAGATTGCAGGTCCAACAGTGTGATCCCAGTGCAAAGTACAGGAAAGGTTGGGGAACATACAAGAGAAAGAGAGTATTGACACTATGTTATACCTGCAGAAGACTGGGGAATCTTGCTAAGGAATGCCCTGGTACATGTCCTATTTGTCTTTGTTGTAAAATTGTTGGTCATGAGGTTGAGGATTGCCCAAGAATGATTGTTAAAGTTGAAAGGATGAACATAAGACAAGAAAAATATGAAGGAAGTCAAGAGGAAGTCAAGAGACTAAGGGTATGTTAGAGAATCACAAAGAGAAAGAATCAAAGAAAGTTCAGACTACATTAGTACAGTTGAAAGAAATGATGGATGTTCACAAAGATGTCAGTTTACCAGAGATACTGAAAGTAAAACAATGCATAAATGCAAGAATATGAGATTTTGACATAGACTGTGTCTTGGATGAAGAAACACAAGTAAATATTATGACAGAAGAAACTTGGGAAGTTTTGGGAAAGCCTATTATGGTACCTTCATTGGGAAGGATAGGCTTGTTTAAAGTAAAAATGATAACCCTATGTGGAAGAGTTACTAATATATCTATTATTGTGCATGGAACATCGACTGAAGAGGAATTTGAAGTCATTAAGTTTTTGGAGAACAACGCCCCTTTCCCACTTTTGTTAGGAAATACTTGGATTGAGAAGGATCAGATTAGAAAGAAAGCAGAGGAAGAAGCTACAGAAAATAAAAAGCAAGAAATAAGGGATTTCATAGCTAGAAAAATAGATCGACTAATAGAAGAACGAGAAGATAAGTCGAAGCAATAGAGGCAAAAGAAGTCACTGTCGAAGTTAAAATAATGCAATAAGGTTTGAAGGATATATCCATGAAAGAAGGAAGAATACCCACCCTAGAATTAATAAGAGAAGGGATATTAATTTTGAACCCTTTGAGAGCACATCAATAGTGCGAAGTCACTACGCTAGGAGAGGATAAGAATAAGAATGGAAAAAGGAATTCAAAAACAATTAGAGAAACTCAGATTACAGGAAAGAAGGCAAGGAAGCTCAATAAGAAGAAAGATAAGTTGGAAAAGTTGTAGGAAGCTACAAAGAACAGATGGAAGACTTCGCAGGAGGTAGGTTTGTAGGACTCGCCGGAACAACATAACCACGCAGAATGGGACTTCGCCCTAGCGAAGCTATATGACCGTTGGAGGTGCCCCACCCATTAGAATGACACTCTGGAATGGCTAGAAAATGAATTTATGATATTTTCGACGTTTATACCGTGCCATAACGTACATATACGCATTGATGGAGGCATTCCTACCCGTTGGAAGAATCCATTACGACGCTCATTTATTTAACCCGTTGGACGTTGCGCGAGGACCACCTTTTTCCACCCGTGATTCTCTGAGTCAAGAAGAGAATTGATTGTGTGTCGAGATGTGTTATCAGAGGTTAGACATCGCCGCCTGTTCATCTATCCCACTTGTCCGTTCGCCTACCCTAACGTGCCTATTTAAGTGTGAGAATGTCAGGCAAACACATTGAGTTAGAGAAGTCTGTCAAGGAGGTTCTTAAGAAGTTCATGGATGATAGAGCTACATTTGAAGGAGTACATGCATCGTCGACCAGGGGACTGCAGGCTTCCCCTTCAATTGGATGACATTCTGGCCGTACCAACCTCGTGATCGAGCAACGAAGTAAGCATCGCGATGATCTAGATAATGTGAAGCAGATCTCGTTGATCTTACCAAAGTATATCCCTCCTTTGGCTAGCGCGGTTAATCGTGAAAACATCCCACGATACTATGAGTACACCCTGATCACCGCATATATCCCGAAAGGAATATGTGTAGTTGGGAGTTAGTTAGGACAGATCTCACTACTGAAGAACAATGACTTCAACCTTGAATATAGAAAGAACTATGCTATGATCTCACCCCATAGATGCTTGACGAAGACAACTGGGAATAATCCTCACTTGGTCTCCCAGCCATGGATTAAGGAGCTCGCGCAGTCCACTGTGTTAAATGTGACAAAGATTCCCCATGTTTTCCATCACCAGGAGGTTAACGCTTGCGTTAAACTCCTCTTGTCGTGCTACCATGGAGAATACCTATGGATTGACCGACATATTACTGTGGATCTGATGCTAATCTTCTTCATTATAGGACTAATCATGAAGGGACCCAACCCTCAACAGTTTTATCCAGGGAAGGCCTCAGACCGCTCCCTAGCATAGCGCATCAAGGAGGCTTATGGAGAAGTCAAAAAGGGAAAGCGAGGCTACAAGGTAGCCTCTATCTAGGATGGCGCAATTTGCCTCACTTTCCAACTCATAGATGGAAAACTCATCAGAAAGAACCGCCCCACACAAGTCGCCGTGTTCGTGGTGGACCTCGTAGGAAAATGTGTGGAGGGAATGCAGATGAATTGGGTGAGTTACCTCGTCAATGAACTCAAGAAGGACTGACGTGAAGCTTAGGATCAGGTATATGAGTTCCACTTCAGCTGACTTCTCGTGTTGATCACATTTGTCGCTGGAAAATGCCCGAGGGAGCCACCTTTCCGAAGATTGAACCATTGGAGCCGTTGGCTGCTAGGTTTTCTACCTTGTGGCACACCAACGACATGTCGAAGTAATGGAAATTAAACACTGTGTTCCATGCATATTATTAACAACTGAAGGTTTCCATTGAAGCATTTCTGTGCATGACACCGTGCACCATGCACCAGTACAGACCACTAGCTAAGTTCCGTGCAGATCGACATTTTATCTATATCACTGTGTGCAGAGATGAGAGGAAGGAAGAGTTACAATCATATTACAAATTGACAAATGAGGAAATGGAGTAGATCACAAAGGAATGGTTGGAGGAGTTGCTTGTACCGGTTGATGATGGATAACTCTATGACATTGACATCATAGGAAGCCGCTTGGTCACCCGGGTCGAGCATGTCGGATAGTCCAATAGGATGATGAAGAAGAAGAAGCAAGAAGACGTCCAAAATATAGAGACCGATGAGGAGGAAAACGCCTCTAAAGAAAATGGATCTGGCTTGCCCGCAGGAGGAGGAGGAGGAGAAGACCAAGCATATGGACAGGGAGGAGGGGATGAAGGAGAAAATCAAGGAGATGGCGAAGATACATCTCCGAAAGATACCCCTACTGAAACACCTCAAAAGAGGAAGATTTCGCCACAGAAACCTTCAGCAAGAAAGAAGACACGCACTAGCAAGCCCCAGTTAGAGGCCACACTCACTGAGGATGATATCAGTCTAGTCCGCAAAGCCATGGAGGATGCTTCATAGGACATCCTGCAAAGATATGGCGCAAAGCATGAAGATATATATGGCAGGATCGAAAAGGAATTAAAGTAAGTACAACAAGTGATTTGTTTCATCTGCGCAGTACCTACTACACCCTCCTCACCACATGTTGCAGAATTGTGGGATGAACCAACCCAATTGAGAAGACTAGCAGATGCGACAGAGGTTCAACTTCAGAGAATCCAGGAAGAAAAGGAGAAGGCTACAGAAGCCTTGAAACAAGAGAAAGAGGAAGTCTTAGAACAATTACACGTAGTGCAGTACTATGCAACTTCTTATGAAAATGAGAAAGAAGAATTTCAGGCGATGGTCCAGGAGGAAAAAGTACAACTACAGAGAGAAAAGGAGCAGTTTCTCATAGAACGAACGATGGTTAAGGAAGTTGTTAGTAAAGCACTTCACTCTGTGCCAGGCTTGGCACAAAAGGAACATGAGTCAGTAGAGGTTCAAGTGGTGAAGCTCGCTGAGGCCATCCAATAGCTTCAAGCGAGGATAACAGAGTTGGAGGTACAAGCAGTACCGAGCACCCCGTAGGAGGTGCGCGACCAGAGGGAGGAAGCCTCTAAGAATGCAGTTGCAAGGATCAGAGCCCTCACCTTAGATTGCAAAAAACTGAGCAATAGAAGTTCACATACTTATGAATGCCTCACAGAAGATCTAGAGCTAAGGAAATTGGAAGCATAGTTACAGGAGGTGCAACAACATGAATCCTCTGTGTAGGCACAGATGAAGCTGCTCATTGCAGTCGAGAGAATGAAAAGATCATAGGAGCAACGCACGGTGCATGATCCAGATTATTTTCGGCATGAAATGAGAGCGGAGATATAATAAAGAAATGCACAGAGATATTGCAGATATTCAATAATATAACAGAAATGTATCAAATATGCAACCATAAACAC
>JZKD02S0512861.1:3217-15272 GCA_000966675.3 Picea glauca | reverse complement strand
GTCTAAAAAATTAAATGATCAAAAAAATTCCAGTTTTGAACATTTGGAGGATGATGGTTTTTTAAAAACAAACATAAACCCATGCCTCATAAAAAAACACAAAAACGTAGCATAAGTGTTGATGAAATAAAAGCTTTGTATCCTATCATTCAAACATTTTGCGTTTTCATTTGAACTTTTAAAATTTCAGAGCAGTTTCAAGTTTACCTTAATATTTCGATTTTGTGGACTGAGTACTACTTTAATGAAAAAATCCTTCTCTGTCGTGCTCTAATATTATTGAAACCCCTATAAAATTTGAATTTTAGTATGCATCTGGATTTCTAGTTATATGTCGAGATTTTGAACAAGCTATGATATTATTATCAATCTAGATGCGACCAAATCTCCAACATGCAGGTGTAATTAAAGATCCAATCATTTATTTAAATTTAGAGTTTTGAATGAAGAAATATTTAATGATAGGAATTTTTTACTCTTTCAACGAATTTGAATTTCATTGAAAATCTAATTCTTCAGCGTGTTTGCATTTCATTGAAAATATCAGATCATGTTCGAGGCCTTGTTTTAAATTTGGATCTTTTCCACTGATATTTGTATCGACGAATTTCTCTGTCATGCTCGAGTCTTGGCCCTCGACCAATTTTTGAGGAAACATTGGTCGTGTTTGAGCACTTTTGGGACTTCAACAGGCTGGTCGAAGATGGAGCGCCCAGACGGAGCTGAGATCGCGAGATCTCACTTGTTTTGCGAGCTTGTGGACCAAACAAAGGGTTTACTAGGGTTTATGTAATGGGTTATGGGATATCAACCCATGGGTTTGCCCATGTTTAGGCCTTTTGTAAGTGTATAAATAAGAAACTATGTGATGTAAGAAGGTGGTGTTGAGGTGGTCTATGTGCACCATATGTTGTAAGAGTTACTGATTAGCTTAGTGCATGAATAGTTGGCTTTGTGCAGAGTATGTTAATACTTGCAGAGCTAAGTGAAAGTATTTTGTAGGTTGTTTTGTGCACAAACGTTGTATGTAAGGCTCTATGCCTTGACCTGATTTAGGGAAGGAGGATCTGGTGCTCTGTGCATAGATCTCCTGTTCTCGGTGGAGTTGGCTATGTGGCTTTGTGCACAAGAGTGACTGACTGTAAGAAGATTGAAGACTAATAAAGAAGAAGAGAAGAAGTTGGTGGACATATCCCTACACTGGGGTGAACCACGTATATCCTGTGTCTTGATGTGCTTTTTGTGATGTTGTTTATGTGTTTATCCTCTTAGTGCTGTTGTTATAACATATGATGAATGGATCTAATGTTGTTTCTTAGTGCTGAATGGTATTAAAGACAAATGAATGCTAGATATGAACTAATGCTATGTGCTAAGTGGTTGAAAGTGATTGATCTTTATTGTTACTGCGGTGATCTGTAATAAGGGTTTAATCTGCGATGTGAATGAGACTCATGAACTAATTTATACTGTTGTCTAAGTGCTCGGCTAAGTGTTGTAATCACAGATCTGTGTCCCATATTGGTTGTAGACACCTGAGTCCTGCAACCCCCCTGCCTCTATCTCGGGTGAGACTTCATCTGCTTCACAGGTGTTTCTGAAAGGGCCGATAGTTAGGGTTTTGTTGGTGCATTGTGAAGCATTGAACCTTGGGTCTACCCCTGTGCCAACAAATGGTTCCGTTGTCAGGACCTGAAACTGTGATTGCTAGGAATTGAAGAAAAAAAGAAAGCTCTGTGCGTAGATCTATTGTTGTAGTGCGCAATATTCTACTTGACTTGCGAAGCTCTATGCTAAGAAAGAAACCCGATCTGAAGAATATATGTAAGATCTGAAAGCTTTGTGCTCTAGTAAGGGTAATATAAGTGGAAATTTTTGCTTCAAAAGTATGAATCTAGGTATGTTTGATAGATTTTGTCCTAGTCTGAATGGTAGGGCACAGTTAGAAGAAAGAGTTGATCCAAATAAATTTGATAGAAATAGAGAAAGATATGTTATTCCTATGCATAGAAAGATTTTTTGGACTAATAAATGGATGCAGGAACCTAGAAAGAATTTTTGCAGATTGCAGGTCCAACACTGTGATCCCAATGCACAGTACAGGAGAGGCTGGGGATTGTTTAAAAGAATGAGAGGATTAACACTGTGTTATAATTGAAGAAGACTAGGACATCTTTCTAAGGAATGCCCTGGTACAGGTCCTATTTTTCTTTGTTGTAATGCTATTGGTCATGAGGTTGAGGATTGCCCAAGGATGATTGCTAAAGTTGAAAAGATGAACATGAGACAAGAAAACTATAAAGAAGGTCAAGAGACTAAGGATATGTTAAAGAATCATAAAGAAAAAGAATCAGAGACTATGTTATTATAGTTGAAAGAAACAATGAATGATCACATAAATATTAGTTTACCAGAGATCATGACAGAAAAACAACACATAGTTATGAGAATAGAAGACTTCGACATAGACTGTGTATTGGATGAAGAAACACACGTGAATATTATGCCAGAAAGCACTTGGGAAATTTTGGGAGAGCCTGCTATGGTACCTTCATTGGGAAGGATAGGCTTGTTTAAAGGAAAAATGATAACCCTATGTTGAAGAGTTACTAATATACCTATGATTTCTCATGAAACATCAACTAAAGAAGAATTTGAAGTCATTAAATTGGTTGAGAACAATGCCCCTTTTCCACTTTTATTAGGAAAGATTTGGATTGAGAAGGATCAGATCAGAAGGAAAACAGAGGAAGAAGCTACAAAACAGAACAAGCAAGAACCGAGGGACTTCATAACCAAAAAAATAGAGCGACTAATAGAAGAACAAGAGGATAAGTCAAAGAAACAAAAGGGAATAGAACTAGCTGTCGAAGTTGAAAGAACGTAGGAAGACTTGAAGAACCTGCCCATGCAAGAAAGAAGTATAACCACCCCAGAAATAGTAAGAGAAGGGACATTAACCTTAGAATATGTAAGAGCACATCAGGAGTATGAAGTCACTTTACTAAGAGAAGATAAGAATACAAATGGAAAGAGGATCCCATAAATTGTTAGAGAAGCTCAGATCACAGGAAAGAAGACCAGGAAGCTCAATAAGAAGAAAGAAAAGTTAGAAAAACTACAATAACCCACAGAGAACAGAAGGAGGAATTCACAAGAAATAGGTCCGCAAAAGTTGAACCTCACTGGAATAGTAGAACCACACAGAATATGACTTATCCACGATGAAGTTATATGACCGTTGGAGGCACCCCGACCATTAGAATGATGCTCTGGAACAACTAGAAACAAAATTATTTACAGAAAGACCATCGTTGGACCAGTGGGACCGCACCATAACAGACAGATTCACATTGATGGACGTTCCTGCCTGTTGGAGGAATCCGTTACGACGCTTGGTTATTTAACCTGTCGGACGCTACCTCGGGACCACTTATTTCCTCCTGTGATTATCCAAGCTAACACATAATTGATTTCATATCGCGCTGTGATTTCTATACCTCGCCATCCATTTGATTACTTCACTTGTTCATTCACCTACCTGATCTATTTGGTTACAAGTGTGAATGTTGGGTGAAGCTAGCACGTTAGAGAAGTTTGTGGAGGATATTCTCATGGAGCTCATGGCTGAGAGAGTTATGTATTTAGGAATACAAGCATCATCGACTGGAGGACTGCAAGTATCCCCCTCGAATGGAGGACTGCAAGCATCCCCCTCGACTGGACGTCGTTCTATCCATGCTACTGAGAAGCGAAGCAAGAACTGCGATGATATGGCGAACACAAAGTAGATCCCATCAATCTTTCTAGAGTACATACCGCCTTTGGCTGGCGCAGTTAAATGTGACAGTATCCCATGCGAATTTGAGTATACCCTGATCATTGCGTACATATCAAAGGGAATACACATAGTTGGACCCCATTTAGGATAGATCCCATCTATGAAGAAGAACGACTTTAATCTTAGCGACAGAAAGAACTATGCCATGCTCTCACCCCATAGGTATTTGATGAAGATGACTGGGAAGAAGCTGCACATAGTCTCACAGTTGTGGATTAAGGATCTAGCACAGTCCATGATCATGAATGTAATGAAGATCCCTCACTTTGGACGACATCAGGAGGTTAACTCTTGCGTTAAACTCCTCCTGTCGTGCTACCATGAAGGATATCTATGGCTTGACAAGAGTGTTACTGTGGATCCGATGCTGATCCACTTGGTTATAGGACTGAGCATGCAGGGACCAGACCCTCAATAGTTCTACCTAGGGAAGACTTCAGATCGCTCCTTGGCACAACACATAAAGGAGGATTATGGCGATGTAGAAAAGGGAAAGCGAGGCTACAAGGTAGCCTCCATCCAGGATGGCGTAGTGCGCCTAGCTTGCCATCTTATAGCTGGAAATATCGTTAGAAAGAACCATCTGACACAAATCATTGGGTTCGTAGTAGACATTGTAGGGAAGTGCATAGAAGGAATGAAAATTAACTGGGCGAGTTACCTCGTTAATGATCTCGAGAAGGACTACCGCAAAGCGCAAGATCAGGGGTATGGATTCCATTTTAGCTGGTTACTTGTATTGATCACATTTGTCACTTGGCAGATGCCAGAAGGAGCGACATTTCTAGAAGTTGAGCCATAAGAGTCGTTGGCTGCAAGGTGGTCCACCTTGTGGTATACAAATGACATGTCGAAGCAATGACAGTCGAACGCTGTGTTCCATGCCTACTATCAATAGCTGAAACACGCTATTGAGTCATTCCTACGCATGACCCTGAATACATTGCACCAATACAAACCACTAGCGAAGTTCCATGCAGATTGACACTTTATCTATATCACTGCGTGCAGGGATGAGAGTAAGGATGAGGTACAATCCTACTATAAGCTGACTGATGAAGACATGGAAGAGATCACCAAAGAAGGCCGACATAATTCCTTGTACTAGTTGAAGATATAGAGCTCTATGATGCGGACATCATAGGAAGCTCCTTGGTCACCCGCATTAATCATACTGGACAAAGTAGCACGAATAAAAAGAAGAAAAAGATAGAAGTCTAGATTATAGAGATCGATGAAGAGGACAATGCCTCTGAGGAAGAGGGAACTCACTCGCTAGGAGGAGGAGGAGAAGACCAAGGTAGTGGGCAAGGAGGAGGAGGAGGAGAAGACCAAGGTAATGGGCAAGGAGGAGGAGATGACGCAAAAACATAAGAAGAAGGTGGAGCTACACAGCCTTAGGATCCCCTTATTGGAACAAAGGTTTGACAGAAAATGAAGGCTTCTCCAGAGAAACCTTCGGAAAGAAAGAATACCCATGCCAATAAACCCGAGTTGAAGAATGTAATCACAAAGGATGATGTCAGTCTAATCATTGCAGTTGAGGAGGAGGCTTCAGAGGATATCTTGCAGAGACATGGAGCGAATTAGGAAACACTATATGAAAGAATTGAAAAGGAGCTGAAGGAGATACAACAAGCTATTCACTTGATCTGCGCAATATCCACTGTGCCTTCTCCATTGAAGATTGCAAAATCAGGGGATGAGCCCACCCAATTACGAAGGCTAGCAGATGCAATAGAGACTCGAATTCAGTGAGTCAAAGAAGAGAAGGAACATGCTACATAATCCTTGAAGCAAGAAAAGGAGGAGGTCTTAGAGAAACTACGAGTTGCACAGTCTTGCGTAACCGCCTACGAGAAGGAGAAAGATGAAATTCGGGTGATGTTCAAGGAGGAAAAATCAATGATGCAAAAATAAAAAGACCAACTGCTCGCTGAGCAGACTGCAATCAAAGAAGCATTGACTAAAATAGTTCGCTCTGTGCCAAGCTTGGAACAGGAGGGACGAGAATCAATTGAGATGCAAGTGGGGAAGCTCGTTGAGGCCAATCAACAACTTCAAGCATTAGTAACAGAGTTGGAGCTTCAAGCACTGCCGAGCACTCCACAAGAAATGCATGGTCAGAGGGAGGAAGCTGCCAAGAGTGCAGTCGGAAGGATCAAGGTCCTCGCCTTAGAATGTAAGAAATTGAGTGATCGTAGTGCATAGACCTAAGAACGCCTCACAAAAGATCCATAGCCGAGGAAACTAGAAGCACAACTCCAGGAGGCGCAACAACAGACCTCCACTGTTCAGGAATAGATGAAGCTTCTCACTGTAGTCGAGAAGATGAAAAGATCACAGGAACAATGCGCATCCCAACAATAGATTACTGCCATACAAAGCAGATTCATGGAAGTTACACAGAGGCTACAACTAGTGTAGGATGAAGCCTGCATGATTTTTGAAGAGATTGAAGGACAAGGCTCGCAGCTAGACCAATTGGTTTCGATAGTGGAACAACGCCTGGAAGGGCCTATTATAGAGAAAATAATTCAGGAGTTCACCGAGAAGGAGGCTCTGGCGAAGTAGAAAGCTGAGGCAGCTCGAGCTAAGCTCGAGGCCTTCGAAGCAGTGTTGCCCAGATCTGAGTGACTTGGGACGAGTCACAGGTGAGTGTTGGGGGCCTGTTGGCCCTTGACCAAGTTTTGAGGTAAGATTGGTCGTGTTTGACCACTTTTGGGACTTCGACAGGCTGGTCGAAGATGGAGTGCCCAGGCGGAGCTGAGATCACGAGATCTCACTTGTTTTGTGGGCTTGTGGACCCAACGAAGGGTTTACTAGGGTTTATGTAATGGGTTATGGGATGTTGGCCCATGGGTTTACCCATGTTTAGGTCTTTTGTAAGTGTATAAATAAGCAACTAAGCGATGTAAGAAGATGGTGTTGAGGTGGGCTATGTGCACCATATGTTGTAAGAGTTATTGATTGGCTTAGTGCATGAATAGTTGGCTTTGTGCAGAGTATGTTAAGACTTACGAAGCTAAGTGCAAGTATTTTGTAGGTTTCTTTGTGCATAGACGTTGTATGTAAGGCTCCGTGCCTTGACCTGATTTAGGGAAGGAGGATCTAGTGCTTTGTGCGCAAATATCCTGTCCTTGTTGGAGTTGTCTATGTGGCTTTGTGCACAGGAGCGACTGAATGTAAGAAGATTCAAGACTAATAAAGAAGAAGATAAGAAGTTGGTGGACATATCCCTACACTGGGGTGAACCATGTATATCCTGTGTCTTGATGTGCTTTGTGCGATGTTGTTTATGTGTTTATTCGCTTAGTGCTGTTGTATAATGTATGATGAATGGATATAATGTTGTTTCTTAGTGCTGAATGGTATTAAAGACAAATGGATGCTAGATCTGAACTAATTCTATGTGCTAAGTGGTTGAAAGTGCTTGATCTTTATTGTTAATGTGATGATCTGTAATAAGGGTTTAATTTGCGATGTGAATGAGACTCATGAACTAATGTATATTGTTGTCTAAGTGCTCTGCTAAGTGTTGTAATCACAGATCTATGTCCCATATTGGTTGTAGACACCTGAGTCCTGCAAACCCCCCTGCCTCTACCTTGGGTGAGACTTCATCTGCTTTGCAGGTGTTGCCGAAAGGGCCGGTAGTTAGGTTTTTTTTGGTGCGTTGTGAAGTGTTGAACCTTGGGTCTTCCCTTGTGCCAACATCGAGTATTGTCCAATATCCTCTCAAACTTCACTTTTTGTATGCATCTGTATTTTTTAGTTAAAATTCTGAGATTTTGAGTAGGCTATATTGGGTTATTATTAAGCAAGATGCCACCAGTTCTCTAGTTTCATTTAAAGGTCTAGTCATTCCTTTAGATTTAGATATTTGAACGAAGAAATATTGAAACTAGGCAATTCTAATTCTTTAATGAAGGTGTTGATGCTTCTTTTAAAATTTACAGTCATCTTCTAGGCCTTGCTTTAAGTTTGAGATTTTTCAACATTTTCATCGATTGAGAGTTCTCCATGATTCGTTCTTCATCACTTTATGATCCTTTTACCTGAAGCTTGCATTTGACTGTGGGTTTTCTTCTAATTTATTTAAAGTTTTTGAACTATATTCATCGTATGAGTTATCCATTCCTGTGCATTTTATTATTTGCTGTAAATGTGAAGTTTGACTTTGCTCTGGACTCCTGAATGCTGCTTTCCGCATTCAAAGTCTCATTTTATAGTTCTTAACTTTGTGTGAAATTTAATCCCCTTAACTCAGATTTCAAGTTTTTGTCATTTAAAAAGTGCTTCCCCTAACAAGTTTTTGTCATTTAAAAAATGCTTCACCTAATTGAGAAATCTGTTAAGTAGCGATTAAAGAAAAAATGAAAAAAACAAAAACAGACACAAAAAGATCTTAGTTCAATAGTAACTGTTTGAGGTCTTCTCCTTAGTATAGAATATCCACGTTTATATCATCATATTGACCCCTAAATTTGATGGCTTCCCTATCATATGCCCTACACTGCTGAACTTAATGGATGCCTTCCCATATTCCCTGTACCAGTGAAACAAACCCTCAAATAATGCAAACACAACTGCATGCGACAATGTAGAAACTCTCAAGAAAAAAGAAGAGGTGGTTAGATTTTAAACATTGGATTGATTGAAGAACAAAAAATAGTCATAAACATGATTTGTGGAGGAATCTTCATGTAACAACCGAGATTGAAATCTTGAAGAAAAGTAAGAGCTTGGCTCATTGTAACATCACTATAAATCTTGACACAGACGTTGTCCATTGGTCTGTGCAGTGATATATACCCAAAAAATTATTTGGAAATCCTCTACATTATTTGCAAAATAAGAGATCAAGCGTATGCAAATCAAGAAAATTCTGATAATGTAATATATATAACATACATGTATCCCGATGGCCTTGATAATACCGATAGGAAGAGTGAAGAAAAAGGTAAGAGAACAGGAAAGGAGGACTCCCCACCAACATAACTGAACTTGTCGCTCCTTGAAGCCTTTACGGAAAACAACTGTAACCATGAATGTCCACGACTCTCAAAATGAGAACAATGAATGAGGGTGTGGCTAGAGAGATTCCTAAATATGTAGAGATGGTTGACCAATGTAATCTCACAACACCCACTCTTAGTCCCCGAAGGCCTGAACCAATTTGTTGGGAAATGAAAGACTTCGTGAAGATCAAACACAACTAGGAAATATATGTGATTATGGGAAAAAGATAACACGATAGACTATAACGTGCAAAACTGTAGTGTAAAGAGGAACAATAAGGACGAT
Source organism: Picea glauca (assembly GCA_000966675.3). Classification (NCBI taxonomy): domain Eukaryota; kingdom Viridiplantae; phylum Streptophyta; class Pinopsida; order Pinales; family Pinaceae; genus Picea; species Picea glauca. The sequence continues at coordinate 6,124 of JZKD02S0512861.1, read as the reverse complement.
GGTGAAAAGGAAATGTAGTAGGGCGGTGCACAAAGGTCAAGAAATGACAGGTGGTGGTGCAAAGGTGGTGGATGAACAACTAATTACATTTTAGAATGACACATGACAGGCAGCCATATACATTTGACAGACGACAAAAATTCGACAAAAAACCACCCCTTAAAAACCCCTTCAGCGTAAATATTAAAAAGACATTAAAAAGTCTCATTCATTATTAGGATAGAAAGAAGAACAAACTTGTTAGATTAATATTCAAGTACTTACATTTTGGTAATTATTTCTAAATTTTTCATATAATATTAGGATTTTGACTTAATAAAATTTCCCATTTATACTTTTTAAATGTCCTTCTCATCTAATATAATGAATTTGCAATAACATTAATTTAATAACATTAATTTGATAAAAGAAAAGAAAACGAAAAAAAGTTAAAAGGAGAGTACTACAAATCTCCATCCACATGAAAAGCAAACGAAAAAAATTTAAAAGGAGAGTACTACAAATCTCCATCAACATGAAAAGCAAACGAAAAATTAAAAGGAGAGTACTACAAATCTCCATCAACATTTATGGGTGCAAAAATAATTCTTTAGAAAATATCATTGTTATCCAATACAATGAATTTAGAAAATATCATTGTTATCCAATACTATGAATTTACAATAGTATTCATGTGACACGAGAAAAGGTAAAAAAAAAGTAAGAGAAAAGGTTAAAAAGTAAGGAGTTTGGGACAAATCTCCATTAACATATACAATTAATTTTTTTTTTTTTTTTTAAATTGGTATAATATGGGTAATGTTTTAATCGAACTCCAATTGAATTTCTTAAAAGGAATAGTGCCAATTCACCTTTTGCATTACTACCTTACAAGGAAAAGTTAAGTATTATGAATCTCATTTTCATACACACAATACTAGGGTTTAGAAAGGTCACCAGACGATTTGGTCAAGAGAGTTTCATGAGTATTGAACATTTTTATAATTTGGGTAATGTATTTATTTAAATAGTAGGATCATGTGAATCAATGCCACTAAGGAACATCGTCAATTTACTTTGTGTACTATTTTTTTTCAAGAAAGAGTCAAGTATCACAAATCAAACATTTTCATCTGACACAAAAAATGAATAACATGGTCTAAAAAGACTACCATATATTTTGATTGGATAACCTCCATGAAAATTGAACATTGGTATAATATGAGAAATGTCTTAAAAAGTGCAATAAGACTACATGATCCAACATTATTCCTTAAAAGAACAATGCCAATTCACCCTTAATACTATTATTTCTTAGGAAAAAGATAAGTGTCAATTCACCCTTAATACTACTATTTAGGAAAAAGATAAGTGTCATAAATCCCAATTTCACTCACTCACTAGTACACATACACATTGAACAACAAGAACTTTAACCACGTAATATAATTCCTATTAATAGGAAAATTAAACAATGCAAATAATACAAGTTTTAAGAAATGAATGAAAAAGTTTTTCAAAATTTTTAAATATAGACAAAATACTCAAAAATAATAAAAAATTAATAATGCAATAACTTAAAGTAATATATTTAATAATTATAATAATAATGATACTCTCTTTTTAACTCATTTTTATTGCTTCAACTTTAATTGATTTCAATATAGTGATATGATTACATGGAAACATGTCAAAGACAAGTTCCAGTGAAAATTTCATTTAAGTATAAAGCAATATATCCCATCCCATGACACTTTCAAGTATAAAGCAATATATCCCATCCCATGTCATGGAGCCATGTTCAACTAAACACAATATTCAATATTCTTTCCATATACATAATGTTGAAAGCCAATAGAAGCTTCTCCAATTTTCACATGATGGTGTTTAAGATGGTTTAGTTTTTTCTTTAGTGGAAAATTGGAAAATGACAAAATAATGTCGGTGTTAGTGTTGTCAAAAGTCCAAGCTCAAAATCCATGAAAATATTAAAGATTTGTGGATACGGTGAGATTCAATGCCTTTAATGGACCTTGGTGATATAACTTTTTCGTTTATCCTTTCTCTAGGTCTACTTTTGTTTTGTTGTAAAATAAATTCAATGGTTGTGAGGGTGGGCATATATTCTTAACTAAAATATCTTAGATAAATTGATAAATTTAAATGTGGAATGTTACTTTAAATTAATAAATTGAATTTGTACATTAAATTAAAATAATAAGAAAATTAATATATTTATTTAATTAAATAAAAACTTGGTTTGATATATTAAGAAAAAATTATAGTTTTTTTAAGAAAATTTTATATAAAAATTTAATAGATGTTTTTTTATATTTATGGGTAACATTTCTAGTAAATTTGTCGATATAGATTAGTGCATTTTTAACATACCCAACCATCCACATGATGAACTACACCACTTAAACCGACCACAACCCACCCAACCACCCACAGGCGAGACACGCTACAGTCCAGGGACTCACTTCACAGTGAGTTATCTCAATTCAAATCACTTCTAAGTTAATCAAGGGACATGAAAACCACATGCGGAAATAAATATTCATGACACAAATTAAACTAATCCATGCACAACGATAACCAACAAGCACACATGTTCTGAACATTAAATTCAAAGATAAATAAATACACAACGAAATAAAACATACACAGGTAAATAACCATAACAAAGAGCACTTATGTTTTCTAAAAAAAAGATACCAACTGGCTACAAAACAAGGACGTTCCACCCAACCGTAGACACCGATGTTCCAAGTATCAATAGCAGTGTCACCCCCAAGCCATGGCTATGAATCCACAAGGATGGTTCTAGAGTGTCACTTGACTTCCCAAACTAGTCAACACTCAAGCTCTCATAGGCTTCTCAACACCCACACCAATCTAATTTCACAAGCTCTCTTCTACCTAGCC
>JZKD02S0512850.1:5928-16814 GCA_000966675.3 Picea glauca | reverse complement strand
TTGTTAAGGCTTCGGCAGAGCGCAGCAACTGTGTGGTACTTGGAGCCATTTGTGAGCGTTGACGAGTGAAGAAGGACATGATTATTCAGCTGCAAAGACGAGGTCCTAAGCTGCTACTCTGTTTGCATTTATATGGGTTGACGATGGATCTGGGTTATTAAAAAATCTTACACATTTATTAGATTCGAATAAAATAACTATCGTTTCAATGTTTCCAACCAGATTTCTTCAAAATGCTTTTAATCCTCAAAGAGGGAGAGGAGTGTTAATGATGGTGTGAAAGATTCCCTGACACAAAGGCTACCATGCCATTGCACTGAATGGATAAGTATGTACAATATGTTATCTTTAATTTAGGGTTTTCCTTTCTCAAATACTTTTTGACGCACTCACAAGTTTGTCAGTCGGCAGGTCCGCACGCGGCTTCGCCATTGCTCTGCCCGCGGCCGGGTGTGCTTCCGAGACTCTGTTAGTTGTTTTTAATAGTTTGTTAGGTTATGAATATGTGCCAGCGGGAACTGTCGCGTTGAGTGGGATGTCCTAAATTAAATGCTCGCTTTTTAGAGGGGGCTTCACTGACTAGCTGCCTTGAGATTAAACAAGTAACTCAAGCACGAGTATTCTAAATATTATATATTTTTGAACTTTTTCTAGTTGTGTTTTTTGTATTAGTTTGGTCTGGACAGAGGTCAGAAATTTCAAGGTGTTAGTATCTATTTATGTATTTAAAATTACAATTTAAACAATACAAAATTATAAAATTGTGATTTTATTAATATTTGAGTTGCCAAATTCAAATGATAATGATCTTAAAAAGATAAAAATAAAAGTTTAATAGTTATAATAGTTATGTATGGCATCCAGTTGAGTGGAATGTTCTAAATTAAATGATAGCTTTTGGAGGGGGGCCTTCACTGCCTTCCGGCTGCCTTGACATTAAACTAGTAACTTAGTTAAGAGTATTCTAAATATTAGATTTTTTGAATTTTTCTGATTGTGTTTTTCTAGCAGCTTTGTATAGAGACAGGTCAGAAATTTCAGGGTGGATTAAAAGTTTTTTTAAATGTTAAGATCCATATATATTCAAAATTATAATTTAAACAATAAAAAAATTGTGATTTCACCAATATTTGAGTTATCAAATTCAAATGATAATTAACTTGAAAAAAAAAGTTTAATAATTATACTACTATATAATCTGTAAAATAAAAAAAAATTCTAATTTAAAAAAAAAAAAAAACTCTTGAATCGCCATACCATTTGTATCGATATGAAAAGAGATGAGTTAAGAGTAAGGAAACCATAATGAAATGAGAAGCCAAAATGCCTTAAAGCCTCTAGCTAAACTCTAACTTGGGTTTTAACACACACTTGGGATGTTGGTGAAGTTGGTGTATAAACTAAAGGACGTGGGGTGAATTAATAATGATTATGATTGTATAAACTTATGCACAAACACACAAAAATGGATCACTAGAGTTCCAACTCTGAACTTTGATGCATTCATTAATTATGAAGGAAGATATAAATAGAAAAGTTTATTAATAATAGATTTTGAGAATTTAGTTTTTTTATAGTTTTTTTCAACTAATTGGATTTAAGTGAAAGTCTTATACAACTCTATGAAATTATAACTTTCCAAAATTACTTAATGGGAATAATTCTATTCTAACACTCCTCCTTAATTATTACTGTTAAATGTTTTGGTGTTTATAATACCTAAATTTTGTCTATAAAATGAATCTAGTACTGATTAAATATGAATCAATCCTTTTATATCAAGTTTTGGGAGCTTGCTTAAGCCCATACAGATATTTCTTCAATATGTAGAATTCATATTCATGTCATTTTATCACATATCCTAGTGGTTGCTCCACATATACTTCTTCTAAAGTACCATTCAAGAATGCTAACTTCACATCCATTTGACAAAATTTCCACTTGTTTTGAGTTGTTATGGCCAAAACAACTCTAATTGTACCTAACCTTGCAATTGGTGCAAAAGTATCACCATAATATACTCCAAGCTATTGTGAAAAAACTTTTGCTACCAATCTAGCCTTCTACTTTTCAAATTCTTCATTAACATTAAACTTGGTTTTGTAAACCCATTTTACACCAATGCAATATTTATCTTTTGGTAATTCTACTAGATCCCATGTATTATTTCTCTCTATGGAATCGATTTATTCCTCCACTGCTTGGACCCAATTTTCTTCTTTAATCGCTTCTTAAAACACATGGGTTGACAAACAAACAATGCAAAATTTGAATGCAGATCTAGATCTTAATATATTCTTTTAAACTTCTAGTCTTTCTACACCTTAGGGAGGCAATTATGTAGACTTTAACCTTGTACAATATTTTACTGCAAACATATTTTCAATAAAAGAACAGAAAAGATACAATGGAAAATATGCACATTACAAAAAGATTTTTCCCCTGGAAACCCAAACCAAGAAAACCAACATATTCTATACTCATTCATAATGATACATTGTTCACAATAGATTATTCATATACGAGCCAACGACATCCAAAACCCTAACCCAATGACCTAGATTAGTCAACAACCCTAATTCCTTAACCGGAAATAGAAAACCATCGGAAAAAACCATGTGCCAAAAAAGTGCCCAACAATAGACATGAAAATCGAGGCGACACGAAAACAAGAAAAAATGTGACACATTTCTCGATGAAAAAAAAATACTGGGGTCGCTGCCCCCGAACCCCTTCATAGGAGGGATATCCGACACAACATAGCAGACACTAAGCCTAGTCATGCAAAGAATATAACACATACCCAAAATTATCCCACTTGTTTTTTTATTTTCATACAAGGGGTTACAAGGTTACATAGTCAACAATTCAGGGCAACAATGCCCATGGATCCTCTACACCAAGGGAACTTCTCAGTGCTCACAGATTTTGTTAATGAATATGCAAAATTCTTCAAAGTGTCCACCTTCATCAGCAACACTTTCTTTTCTTCAACCATGTCTCTCACAAAGTGATATTGAATATCAATATGCTTTGTCTTTGAATGATAAGTCATGTTCTTCACCAGAAAAATGGCACTCTGACTTTCAAAATCGATCCTTACAGCTTGTTGTACCAACCCAATACCTGAACACAATCTTTGTAACCATATTGTTTCCTTACTTGCATGAGTGGCTGCCATGTATTCAACTTATGTAGTTGAAAGTGCCACTACAACTTTTCTTTTTCTCATCCAATTGATTTCTCCTCCAAATAGGTTAAACGCATCCCAGTCTGCATCCACAAAGACATGTATGTCCAACACTCTATCCAATCTTGATCTTCCTTGGTAGCATAATCCATAGCTAGCAGTGCCATGCAAATAAATGAAAACCCTTTTTATTTTTGTTCAATGCTCCTTCCCTAGTTTTGACATATACCTGCTAAAAATTCTCAATGCATGTGCAATGTCTGGTCTAGTACATACGATTTCATAATTCAAACTGCCAACTGCACTCACATATGGAACACGAGACATGTCCTCCTCCTCTTCATGTGTATTGGGACATTGATCCACATATAACTTTACACCAATAAGAATAGGGACCTTGACCGATTTACATTCCTTCATATTAAACCTCTGCAATATTTTCTCGACATATTTTCTCTAATTTAACTAGAGTTTCATCTTTTTTTTTATCTCTTTTAATTTCCATGCCCAAAATGAAATTTGATCCTTCATGCCAAATTTAGAGGACAACTGAGTTTTGACATCGTGGATAATCTTCTTATTGTTTCCTATCAACAACATGTCATCCACATACAAGACCAAATAAATCAAATGATCACCAATTAATTTAAAATACACACAATGATCCTCTTTGTTTCTTGTGAAGACAAGTCCCATCATATACGTATCAATTTTTTTATAACACATCCTTGGTGATTGTTTTAAACCATGCATGGACTTATTCAACTTGCATACTAGTTCCTTCTTTTCCTTCACAACAGAGCCTTTTGGTTGTTTCATATAGATTTCTTCTTCCAGATCCCCATGTAGGAATGGTGTCTTCACATCCATTTGTTCTACTTCAAAATCAAATGCAACAACAACATATAACATAAATATTATAAAGTTAACTTGCAAACAGGAGAAAAAATCTCACCAAAATCAATTCCCTCAACCTGAGAATAACCCTTTGCTACTAACCAAGATTTGTATTTCTCCACCTTGCCTTCTACATTTAACTTCTTTTTAAATACCCATTTGTTGCCAATGGGATTTCTACCAGTTGGCAACTCCACTAGATCCCAAGCCTCATTATTATCCAAGGTTTCCATTTCTTCATCCATGGTCTTTCTCCAGAGATTTCCATCCTCTGAATCCACTACTTCCCTGATAGTTCTAGGATCATCATCAGTAATAGACAAAGAAAAATTTGAATGGAAATCAGATGGAGTATACATTTATGGTAGCCTTCTTTCTTGAATTGATCTCCTCAATACTGGAGTATGAGGATCTCAATCTTCTGATTCTTGTTCTTCTGTAGAGTTTGATTCATCATCCTTTAAATCAAACTCTATTTTGTCTGGTTCTTCCTTACTTTGTAGGACTTCATGTTTAACAACATCCTTCATTTATCTAAATACGACATCTCGATTATACACAAACTTCTTAGTTTCTGGGTTCGAAAGATTATAACCTTTAAGACCATCTTTAGACCCAATAAAGATACACTTTTTAGCCTTCCTATCTAGCTTACTCATGTTTTCCTTTGGAACATGAACATAGGTTTCTCAGCCAAACACCTTGAGATGTGTGAGAGAAAGTTTNCTATCAACAACATGTCATCCACATACAAGACCAAATAAATCAAATGATCACCAATTAATTTAAAATACACACAATGATCCTCTTTGTTTCTTGTGAAGCCAAGTCCCAACATATACGTATCAATTTTTTTAGAACACATCCTTGGTGATTGTTTTAAACCATGCATGGACTTATTCAACTTGCATACTAGTTCCTTCTTTTCCTTCACAACAGAGCCTTTTGTTGTTTCATATAGATTTCTTCTTCCAGATCCCCATGTAGGAATGTTGTCTTCACATCCATTTGTTCTACTTCAAAATCAAATGCAACAACAACATATAACATAAATATTATAAAAGTTAACTTGCAAACAGGAGAAAAAATCTCACCAAAATCAATTCCCTCAACCTGAGAATAACCCTTTGCTACTAACCAAGATTTGTATTTATCCACCTTGCCTTCTACATTTAACTTCTTTTTAAATACCCATTTGTTGCCAATGGGATTTCTACCAGTTGGCAACTCCACTAGATCCCAAGCCTCATTATTATCCAAGGTTTCCATTTCTTCATCCATGGTCTTTCTCCAGAGATTTCCATCCTCTGAATCCACTACTTCCGTGATAGTTCTAGGATCATCATCAGTAATAGACAAAGAAAAATTTGAATGGAAATCAGATGGAGTATACATTTATGGTAGCCTTCTTTCTTGAACTGATCTCCTCAATACTAGAGTATGAGGATCTTAATCTTCTGATTCTTGTTCTTATTTAGAGTTAGATTCATCATCCTTTAAATCAAACTCTATTTTGTCTGGTTCTTCCTTACTTTGTAGCACTTCATGTTTAACAACATCCTTCATTTATCTAAATACGACATCTCGATTATACACAAACTTCTTAGTTTCTGGGTTCCAAAGCTTATAACCTTTGAGACCATCTTTAGACCCAATAAAGATACACTTTTTAGCCTTCCTATCTAGCTTACTCATGTTTTCCTTTGGAACATGAACATAAGTTTCTCAGCCAAATACCTTGAGATGTGTGAGAGAAAGTTTCTTACCAGTCCATACCTCTTGTGGAGTCTTGTCATCCAGCGTTGATGAGGGTGATCTGTTGACCAGGTAACATGCAGTACCCACTACCTCTGCCCAGAATTCTTTCCCTAACCCATCACCACTGGGCATGCACCTTTCTTTTTCCATCAACATCGTATTCATCCTTTCTGCAACTCCATTCTACTGAGGTGTATATGGAGTAGTATTTTTCCTTTCTATATTGCACTTCTTACATAATTCTTCAAATTCATTCCCGCAGAACTCTCCACCATGATTGGTCCTTATCACCTTAATTATTTTCTCTATTTGATTCTCAACAAGAGACTTAAACTCTTTAAACCTATCAAAGACTTCGGATTTCTTCTTGAGGAAATGTATCCAAGTATTCCTAAAAACCTCATCTATAAATGAGACATAGTACACATATTTTCCCAATGATGGAACCTACACAGGTCCAAACACGTCACTATGAACTAGCTATAAAATTCCTTCTACCCTCGTTGCACCAAAGGGGAATATTACACAATTATGCTTCTCATATACACAATGTTCACATAAATAAAAATCCAGAGAGGATTTAGACATACCTTCAACCATACCTTTATTTTGTAGTATTCGAAGGCCCTTCTCTTTTATATGCCCCAGTCATGGATGCCACAACATAACCTTTTCTCCAGAGATTGTAGGAGTTCTTTCTTATTCAACTCCAATATTAGGAACAATGGAACCATTACACCCATCACTAATAGTTCTTCCTTGCAACTTATACAGAGTTCCAAACCCAACTCCCTTCAACAACACCATTGCTCCTCGAACCATCCTGCAAGTTTCCTTTTCAAATATTGTTTTCACCCCTGCATCTTCTATTTTTCTTACATAAATCGAATTTCTAGCCAATACTGGGATGTGCAGAACAACGGGTAGTATTCTAATCCTTCCATCTAAGAGCCTCAACTTCATTTTTCCTCAACTTATGATTTTGGTTGTCAAGTCATCACCTAGGAAAACATTACCTCCATCATACCTTTCATATTCACAGAACCACTCCCTGTGGGGACTCATATGAAAGGATGAACTTGAGTCAACCAAACATGCCTCATGATCTGCATGTGTGCTTGAAGAATCCAAGTACACATCCCCTCCTTCTTCCTTGGAGGTCTTTTCTTCTATAGAGGGAGATTCTTCAAATCCCTTCTTTTTCTCAACTTTGGATCTACACTGCTTCTTGTAGTACCCTTATTTCCCACATCTCCAACATATCTTTACAGACTTTCCAGGAGACTTAGATCTTACCTTAGACTTAGATCTTCCACTTGAGGACTTAGATCTATTTCTTTCCTGGGAGCGTCCTCTTATAAATAATGCATATGTTCTCTATCCCTCCATGTTATTTTGTCTCATCTCCTCTGAAAACAAGGATGAGACCATTTCATCAAACTTCAAGGAAGTTCTATTACTACCTATGGCCACAACCAGACTATCCCACGAGTCTAGTAAAGAGCACAGTAAATTGACACACTTATCTTCATCTGAAATTTTAATCTCAACATATATTAATTGACTTACCAGAGTATAAAATGCATTCAAATGATCTGCCACCGAGTCTCCATCTCCCATCCTCATGTTATACAAATTCTTCCTCAAAAATAGTTTTTTTACTAGGGACTTAGACTGATACAACTTCCTCAACTTATCCCATAACTCTTTGGTTGTAGCTTCCTCTGACACATTCAGTAATACTGAATCTGAGAGACATAGTCGGATTGTGCTATTTTCTTTCTGATCCAACTTTTTCCAGTCATATGTTGAAGTTCATGTAGGTGCAGTACCGGGATCCACTACAATCCACTGATCTATGTCCGCCAATAGATCTTCCATCTTGAGATTCCACAGCTCAAAAATTTTCCCATTAAACTTCTCGATCTCCATTTTCGAACTACTCGCCATTTCTTTTCACCTGAAAGATAAATACCAAATATCTCCCATTCTAACAAAATTTATCACAGTCCTGAGCCAAACCCTTGACCAAAAAAGTGTCCCCCTGAAGAAAACAAAGCCCTGATACCAAATGTATATTTCAACCTTGTATAATATTTCACAGCAAACATATTTTCAATAAAACAACAGTAAAGATACAATGGAAAATACACACATTACACAGATATTTTTCCCCTGGAAACCCAAACCGGAAAAACCAACATATTATATATTCATTCATAGTGATACATTATGTGCAAAACAATATACATATAGGAGCCAACGACATCCAAAACCCTAACCCAATGACCTGGATTAGTAAAAAATCCTAATTCCTTAACCGAAAATAGAAAACCATCGAAGAAAAACATGTGCCAAAAAATGTCCAATAATGGACACAAAAATTGAGGTGACACAAAAAACGAGGAAAAAATGTGACATGTTTCCCGAGGCAAAAAAATTTCTCAGGGGAACTACTCCTAAACCCCTGTGCAAGGGCTATAGCCGCCACCCCTACGTGTCTGGCTCAACATAGCAAAAACTAAGCCTAGTCGTGCAAAGAATATAACACATACCCAACAAATTATAAGATTATATTCATTGTTTGATTGAGAAGTAGGAGTAGACTAGCAACAAACACTTTATAAAAGTAGTTGATATACGTCGATTGGTGCCATTAATTTGGAAAGTGGAACATGACGTCGATCGATGTGACTAACAACAACCACTTTATAAAAGTGGTTGATATACATCGATCGACGCCATTTATTTGAAAAGGTGGAAAATTGCGTTGATCAATGTATATCAACCAACCACTTTTATAAAGTGGTTGTTGCTAGTTGACAAAAAACATGCCTTGGGGGACGACCATTAATATATTAAACATAATTAATGTATTAATTAATAATTACGGTTATGTAATAATATATAATAATAATAATGTATTAATGTATATAAATTAATGGCCTATTAATATATTAATCTAATATATAATAAGAATGTATAAATTAATGTATTAATTTACATTAGTGTATAATGTAACGAATTAATTGATTGATACATTAATAATGTAATGTATTAATTAATTAATACATTACTATTTATTGTAATGCATAAATTAAAGTACTAATACATTAATGTAACATAATAAACTATTAATACATTAAAGTAAAACATTCAATTAATAAATTAATACATATTAAAGTATTAATACATTATATATATTATTACATTAAAGTAATACATTAATACATTTATTAAAAATGACCATGGAAAAAATGGTTAACCATAATCATAGTTTATTATGGTTATGACTATAAATGACATTAATACATTAATGTATACTATATTGTATTAATTTAATTAATTAATACATTAAAATATTTTTTAATAAATACATTAATAAAGTTTTAATACATTATTAAGTAAATGTAATGTATTAATTACAATTAATGTACAATGTAACATATTAATACACTAATAAAGAATTACATTATTAGAGTAATAATTAAAAAAAATACATTCCGTACATTAAATGCATTAATAAATACATTATTATTTAGTGTAAATACATTAAAACATTAATAAAGAATTAATACATTGATAAAGTAATAAATTAATAAAGTAGTAATACATTGAACTTAATGACTTTAGCAATATATTGTTAAAATAATATCAAGTATTAATATTAATACATTATTAAAGTGATATATTTAAGTAATACATTAATAATAGTATTATTGTTAATACATTAAATATTATTAATATATCAATATTAACAACACATTAATAATGTACTAATATATTAAAGTAATACATTAATACATAGTAAAGTATTATGTATACATTAATACATTATGTATATTATTATAGTATTAATACATTATGTATATTACAATGTTCGTCACATTATGGTGTTACTATGTTTGGTAGATTGCAATGTTACTATGTTCAACACATTGCAACATTTGAAAATGTTTGTCACATTGTGAACTCGGGATATGTGCGTCACATCACAACGTGAGGCAAAGTTCGTCACATTATTGTTGGAGTTACTTCACACACCCCTTAGATTTATTTTTCCTTGTTTATTAGTAATTATCCAGTCTCCTATATTTTAGGAAGAATATTCCTCTAGGGAGAATATTCTCTTCAGTTTTCACTCCAGCTTGACTAGTTGAGTGAAGTCTAGATGTTGCATTGGTTTTGTCACCATGCAACATTGGGATCATCACCAGCTAATGCTCATTAGTCGTGGTATCATCACCAGACTAGTGCATTAACCATGAGTCCTTGATCTCCTCCTCACTTCACTCAGTTTCAGTCAGTTAACTGAAGATTGGTAGACTAGTTAACTCAGCTAGGTGGCAATTCACTCACATAATTGCCTGAGAGACTAGAATAGGTGTCAGTTTAATCCTGTAACTGTTGGTGTGTGTCTAGATCACTCTAGACCACCTGATCCAAAAAGGATCCAGAGAAGGCTAATAATAACTTAGAACTCACAAAGGTAGCTCAAAACGCTCATAATGGCTCCAGTAGACAGAGAAAGGGAAAAAGTTCAAATTTCCCAAAACTCTGTTAAAATGACATGATCGTGAAGAGCACATCACAATATTTCTAATGGCTCAAACGGCTTGTCAAACAGAGTTACGGTTTGAAAGATATTCACGACCAAAGTTGCGGTCAAACAGGGCCAGTGAGCAGAGGGGCACATCATCATCTGTACTACTGATGTCAGCATGACATCAATAACTGACATGGAAGGATGAAATCATCATATGAGCTATTGACGTCAGCATGTCACGTGGCAGCAATAGAGGCTACCACGTGTCACCCTCCAATGGGATTTTCAGGGGTCCATGTGGACCAGTAGAAAAGTGCCATGTGGCACCTCCAAGCAATGCCACATGTCAGGTATGGGTTGACGGGATGGTGACGTCAGAAGACAGGTGGGATAATCAGTGGGCACCATGTGGCCCAATTATCGGGCGACACATGGCATCCCCAAAAAGCCCAATATTAACCCGCGAAAGAAATTTGTTTTAAAAAAATGGCGGGT
>JZKD02S0512828.1:0-16814 GCA_000966675.3 Picea glauca | reverse complement strand
TATTCTCTTAGTGTGGGGTGGTCTTCGAGGCTTGGTTTGTCATCTTCAACTGATTTCAACACTTGTATCGCATATAGTGGACATGCCTTTCTGCAATACTTTCTCATTTGAAGGGCTGATATTTGTCTCACCGAGATAGGTTTTTGGATCCCTTGAAGGGTTATCCTCTTTCCTTCTTCACTTAAACATTCTAAGGTTTTATGGTAATAGTCCAGTCTGGCTTTATATTTGGCTAGCCAATCCATACCAATCAACAGGTCATACGATCCTAGGGGTAATACGTTAAGGGTTGCTTGGGTGGGGAATTCACCCATAGTGAATTAGCAAGATGGTATGACCTCCATTACCTTTCTTTTGGTGCCAGTGGCTAACTGTACCAACCATGGCTTGGCATGTTTATGTGGCTGTAATTTACACTTATCAACAGCCTTAGGGGCTATATAACTCAAATTTGAACCAAGGTCAATTAGAATAGACACTAGATGGTTGGTGATCATACTTTCCATCTCCACCACTAAAGCTTGGTGGTCAGCTTGTTTATTATCCAAGGCTGCATAAATTTGTGGCACGCTCCTGGTCACGTCAATGATGGTGGTAGCTTCTTGAACGTTGTAAATTCTCTGACTTTTCTGTTGTAGGTGCGGGCAGTTCCTCAGTAGACGTTCTTCTCCACAACCCCAACATTTCAAGGGTTCTTTCTTTAGGTTATCAATCTTTCCTGGGGTAGATCCAAAAGGTTTATTCCCACTCTGGGAGGGGAAATTCTGCTGGTGTACACTTTGAGTTGGGAAGCTCATCTTGGAGTCCTTTTTATAGTTTTTAAATCTTGGGGATTTAAACCCCTTTTTCTGGAATCTTGAACTACTCTTATGCTTCCAGCCTTCACGAGGTTCTGTCTGATGCCCAAGCTGTTCATAACATTATCTTGCCTTTTGGATAGTGTCTTCTAGGGTCTTTGGCTCATCAAACTCAATCCTATTCTGATAGTCCTTAGGTAGTCCACTAATGAATCGTTGCACCTTTGGTTTTTATGCCTTTATATAGGGTACGTACCTCAGCAATTCGAGAAATCTGTTGACATATTCATCTATGGTGTGTTGCCCCAACTTGAGTTCATAGAATTCTTTAGTCTTTTCGTCAAAATACTTTTCCGACAGATACTTCTTCCTGAAGTATTTCTCAAACTGTTCCCAAGATAGGTCTTCTTCATGAATCCCTTTTACGTTCTTAAGGTCTTCCCACCAAACGGAAGCCTTCCCATTCAGGTTGAAAGTGGCTACTCGGGCCTTCAAATTTTTCGAGAAGTCATGGACTCTGAAATACTTATTTAGTCCAAGCAGCCAGGCCTCTGCTTCCTCTCCCTTCTTTATTTCACCGTCGAAAGAGGGTGGTTTGGCCTTCTTGAATTCTTCAAGATTATGATTTTTGGAATGATCTCGCTTCTTTTGCTTTCTTCAGGAATAAGAACTAGTTCTTCTACTCGAAGATCCCTCCAAGTCGCTAGTTCCCTTTCCAGAGGAATCGTCCGACGCTTGTCCCTTATCTATGGGGTGAAACTTTCTTGAGGTGCTCTTCCCAATGTGGCCACTCAAAAGACCACATTTCTGTATCTCAGGTGGACTTCGACTTTTCTTTGTCTATCGTCGGTCCGTGTGACTGATGTCAGGTCCATGTTGTAGTTGTCTTTGTATGTCGGATAAACTATGCAACAAGACTACATTAATTTATGTTTGCTTCTCTTGCTCTTTTATCAACCTCTCGTTGTCGGCCTTGCAACTCTATAATTCGACCACGAGGCTTCTCACAGTCTTAGCTAGATCTGGAGGGGTCTCTACTGCTCTCCTTTCATCAGACTCTTCTTCTCTATTGTGGGAGCCATCCCCCACTTCATGGTGCGTCACCATTCTATGCGTCTGTAGTTTCACAATCAACGCATAATTAATATTTTTCAAATGCATACACACAATAGGAATTTTCATTCTTAACTTCGGATTTTGATAAGGGGGTTAAGATAGAGGGTTACTCCTTCTAAGAGTACTTCAAATGGATTTTCTGCACAACTCGTTCATGAGCCCAAGCAGGCCAAGTATTGTAACTATTCTCTGATACCAATTTGACACACACCCACTACGACAACTAAGATTTTTCGCCTTTTTCTTCTCCTTTTTCTTGAGGGACAAAATTCCCAAAACTCCATGGGGCCTAGCATAGACCCTCCCTTCCCTTATGCTCCCCCATGTGATCGTTGGCTATGACCACAGGCCTTACCAAAAAGACACTTTTGGCTTTCTCGATTCGGGGAATCGCGATGGAAGCGTTCCCCTGTTCTCTGTCTTTCGAAATGTCGAAGCCCGAAAGGGTCTAATAGACCCTTAGCTCCTCCCTTGGGTGGCTTTTCATACAACCAGGCCTATGACCTGGAGTTGTTCCCCTAAACGCTTCAGGGGTTTCACGATTCGGGAAATCGTGATGCAAGTGTTCCTCCTTTCCCTTTTAAAATCCCTGGAACCCGAAAGCCCGGTATCATCTAGATCTATGGTCCAGATCGTCGACTTGATCAATGAACCAGATTAAATCCTGACACTCTACCTTTCAGGATTTTTGGTGAGGTCTTCACTCATATTCCTCTATTGTCCAGAACTTCGGTGGCCTTAGATATTCGCCTTGTGTCCCTACAAATGGGCGGTCCAGATTCTTTCGGGATTCCTCCTCCCTACCACAAGACCCTATCCGGTGACCTAGGGCTCATTCACAAAGCGCATCGGGGTTTCGCGTACCGAGATTTCATGACTGGCGAAGATGAGGGGTCTTTCCCTTGGGTTTCCCGGGTCCCGAAACGTCGAAACACCAAAACCTATTCACGTTAAACCATTTCGGGGTTTTGCATATCGGGATTTTGTGACTGGCGAATACAAGGGAACTTGCCCTTGGGTTTCCCGGGTGCCGAAACGCCGAAACCTATTCACGCTAGACCATTTCTGGGTTTCACATATCGGGTTTTCGCGATTGGCGAATACAAGGAAACTTTCCCTTGGGTTTCTTGGGTGCTGAAACGCCGAAACACCGAAGCCTATTCACGCTAGACCATTTCGGGGTTTCAAATATTGGGATTTCCCGACTGGCGAATACAAGGGAACTTGCCCTTAGGTTTCCCAGGTGCCGAAACGCTGAAATACTTTCACACTACACCACTTCGGGGTTTCACATACCGGGATTTCACAACTTGCGAAGACGTGGGGTTCATACCATTGGGTTTCCCGGGTGCCGAAACACCGAAATCCATTTACACTAAGCTCTTTTTGGGGTTTCACATGTCGGGATTTCATGATGTGCGAAGACGAGAGGTCTCGCATCTGGGTTTCCCGGGAGATGAAACTCCAAAATCCATTTACACTAAACTCTTTTCGGGGTTTTTCATGTCGGGATTTCACGATGTGCGAAGACGATAGGTCTCTCATCTGGGTTTCCTGGGAGATGAAACTCCGAATCCCATTTACTTCGCGATAGGGGCAAGGTAAACTCGTGGATTTACTACAATAATAGTCTTTTCAAGGGATTCAATCCGACTCTGGAATGCGATGGAACTTTCCCAAAAAAGGTGCCTTTGGGAGGATGAACCAGGACATAGCATGAGTCAAGTTGGATGGGTCAATCCTCAGGGGAACATACTCGTATCTTGAACTCATACATTCTATACATTAACCGATTTGCAGTTATATCAGTATAAGCATGCATCCATTATTTTCAATCAAAACACAAGGCAAGCACTTCTATCCAGAAACTATTTACGAGCATATAAAAATGAGCATGCAGTCATGACATTCAATTCCAAATGCAAGACATAACACTTATCAGAAATTCCGGACGTGACGCGAATGCTGAGAGGGGTGCTCGTTTCCACCCAACTGTAGGCTCAGTGACTCCAAATGGATTTACCACTAGCCACCCCCGAGCTAGACCATGATGCTTGAGGTTCAATTTTCTACCTCCAGCTCAACGGAAGACAAGGACGAAGGTTACTCTCCTTCTCCTCTGTTCAGAACTCCCTATGTTTCCAGAGTTTCTCCAGTTCTTCCCCACGATCCCTGTCATGCACGTTCTTTCTTTTTTTCTCTCCCCTCCTTACCACACTTCGTCTCTTGCCTTTTCTCTGCAATATTGTGTGTGGTGCGAATTTCCCCATCTGTGGTTAGGTCTAGGAGCTGTTATGGATGGGCGGTTTGCCCCCATCCCCTCATTAACTCTTGAGGAGCCTCCCCGCCTACCAATCTGACGGGAAATCCATTCTGGGGTCAGAGAGTTTCTTTGGTCTTTGAGCAAGTAAAACCAGTACGGTACTGGTTCGGTGGAAGTTAACGCAACCATTCCAGGTCCCTTCCACCACCTCTCATTAGCCATCGTGGTCTCATTTAGCACATCCCCCTCCCAGCAGCCATGCAACACATATTCATAACATAATTTACATTCATCGACCTTTCATAAAAAGGTCTATCAAATCATACATTCATGTCTTTGAGTTTTCCATAGTTCTTGGCCAATATAGTTATGTTTACAGACTGGGGGAAACATGGTGTTACAATACAACTCAGGTACCATTTCATATGATTCGTCTTGGAAGATGGACATTTGAAGTTGGAAAAGATACATACAACATAATCCCGCAGACATGTTAACAAAGATAGTAACTAGGGAGAAACTGAGCTCCTACTCAATTTCAGTTGGTCTTCAAGCATGAAGGTGAAGATGAGAAATTTGGGAGGTCCAAGGTTGATCATAGTCCAATAGGTACAACAATAGTGGAGTTGTTGTGGTCAGTCTCCAAGTAGGATATTGTTGGTTGTGGAGCCTGATTATCTTCCTGATTCAGATGTTTGTTTTAGTTGTGCTTCGAATCCATTCCCTAACGGGGGGTGTGGGGGGGCTTTCCCCCCCACAATTTTCGCCATGGGGGTTCAGGGTGATTTGAGGGAAGCGCCCCTGAAGTGAAATACTTGGAAATTTTACCTTGTAAATTATTCTAATTTTGTAGTCAATCTGGATCGTTCATTATAAGGTCGCATATTTGACGGTAGAAGTTATTTTAGGGTTTTTTTCCCTAGAAGGAAACCCTGTTTTATGAGGGAATTGTATTTCGATTGTGTATGTGTGTGATTATTGTATTATGAGAGATGATATTGTGAGAGAAATAAAAGGGAGTTACAATGGGTGTGTTGTAGGTTGTATCCCTTCATTTTTCTAGATAATAATAAGGAAAGACCTGACAATTTCTCTGGTGGGCGTAGCCCACACTGGGTGAACCACGTATATCTGTGTCTCTATTGCATTCTGTATCTTCTATGTTTTATTTCCACATTTGTTTTATTTTATTGCTCCATGATCTTGTTTTTTTTAACACCAAGAAAACAATGCAAATGGCATAATACCATCATGTAAAATTTCTTCCTAAATGTTAGAAGTTTGGGTTCACAAATAGTGAGCACAAGGTCATCAAAATAAAGAAACAAGTATGATGAATTTGTCACCCACTTTCTTTGTAGAGACATTGGGTTCAAAATGGCATCTTGAAAAGATGAAGTCAAGAAGGAATTTATCCATTTCAGTATACCAAGCTCCAAGATTTGCTTAAGGCCATAGAGATATTTCTTAAGGTAGAAAACAAGACTAAAGTCATTTGAAAGATAGATAAGAGGTTAATCCATGTAAATTTTTCTGACAAATCCCCAAGCAAGAAGCTGGATTTAACATTTGTTTGATGGAATTCCCATTTTTATGATGTTGCAAGGGCTAAAACAAGAGGATGGAATTCATTTTGGCGATAGGGGTAAATGTTTCAATATAGTAAATTCCTTCCACTTGGGAAAATCCTTTGTAACTAACTAGGCCTTATGTCTATCAACACTTCCATATAATACACAATTAGTCATGTGCACCCATTTACATAGCGATGATTTTAAGGATGAAAATTTATTTTAAAATGTAGAAACCTTGGCGAATCTTACTAATCCTTCATATACCAACTATAAAATGTTTGGCGATATTTTTGTAAAAATATTCAAATGTCTAAGGATTTTATATAGTTTGTATAAAATTTTGGCAATTTTTAAAGTAAAATAATTTTATCCTTTCGAATTTGGGCGAAGCATTATTAGAATAGAGAATCTTATTTTGGGAAAAATTATGAAAAATTAGCCCATGAGCGAAATTTAGCCCCTAAAATCATCCATTGATTTACATCTCACAATTTTGCTTCCTTCTGGAAGAGGGAAATGATCCAAAGTATTTTTCACCATTAAGGAACAATATTCTTCATTCATTACTCCATCCAAATCTGGATGGCCAAAATATTTTACAAATGTTTTTGGATCACGAATCACTGAAACCTAAGAAAAAAGAAAGGAGGCTTATTGGAATTATAAATGTGTACATCACTAATAAAAAGGATCACCAACAATTTCACCATATACTTCTCATATTGTATATACCTATCTAGGAAGTTTTGGTTCTAGTGCAGGTTTCATGGCCAATGGACTCAACTGGAGCAAGGTGAGAAAGTGGAGTTGTATTTTCATCCTCACTGTCATCATATATAGAAAAAGAAATTGAAATAGGGGCACTAGAAGAAAAATTGGGGATATAAGAGGAAAAAGGAGATGTGACATGTGTTGAAGATGGAACAAACATATGACAAGCCAGGTATGGGTAGGAATTGTAACTCCACACTTGATGATTTTCATTAACACAAGACGTTCATAAATACAAATTAGAATGACCATTAGTCTTCACTTTTAGAGTTACTCTTCCTATCACCTACGACTCTTCACATTACTATTTACAACTTTATTTACAATTTACCATAATCCAAGGATTAGGTATTCAACATCCCCCCCCCTCTTAATCCAAAGGGGCGTTTGTAATTCCAAACATCATTTTGAACTTTTTAATTTTTTCTCTTCCAAGCACTTTGGTGAAGATTTCCACAATTTGATCATTTGTGGAACAATGTCTCAAGTGAATAGTATTTTCCTCTACATGATATCGAATCAAGTGACACTTTTTGTTGATATGCTTATTTCGATAATGGAATCTGGGATTCTTGATCAACTTGATTACACAATTATTGTCAACTAGAAGAGTAGTAGAATTCACTCGTTTCTCCTTCAAATCTTCAAGTATTTTTCTTAGCCACATAATCTCCTTTGTTTCTTTTGCAATTGCCACATATTCTTCCCTTGTTGTGGAATCTATTGGAACTGACAATTTGTGTGAACTCCAAAAGACAGCTATTTATCCAAGACTCATGGGATAACTTGAAATTGACACTCCATTTTATTTATCCCCAAAATATTCTAAATTAGAATATCCAATTAGGTTAAATTCATCCACCTTAGAGTACTTGAGTCTAAAATCTTGTGTTCCCTTCAAATATTTTAGAATTCTTTTTGTAGTAGACCAATGTCCTTCGCAAGGTTTTTGCATGAACCTGGAAAGAATCTCAACAACAAAAGAAATATCCGGTCTATTGGTGGTAAGGTATATAATACTTCCCACAAGTTGTTTGTACTTAGTTGCATCCTTTCCCTTCTTTTGATGTGAGCTTCAAATTTTGTTCCATCAGATTAAAGACATGGTTACACTCATCCATGCCAAATTTGTTAAAAAAATTCTCTAATGTACTTCTTTTGGGAGATGAATATGTAATTTGGATTTTGAATCACTTCAGTGCCCAAGTAGTAGTGAAGATGTCCCAAATATGTCATCTCAAAACCTTTCTTCAACTCTTTCTTTATGGATGCAATATAACTTTTATTGTTCCCTATTATCAACAAATCATCTACAGTACACACTACAAGATATACCACAGTTTTTCCAACTTTCTTGAAAAACAAAGTTGCATCATTAAAATTGAAGTGCTTAAAATTAAATTTTATAATATGCTTAGTTAGATTTTCATACCAGGATCATAGTACTTGTTCGGGCCATATAATGATTTGATGAACTTTCATACTTTCTTTTCTTTTCCCTTCACAACAAAACATTATGGCTGAGACATGCAAATTTTCACTTTCAAGTCTCCATTCAAGAAAGCATTCTTCACATCCATTTGATGAATTCTCCATCCATTTTGTGCTATCAAGGAAAATAGAGTACATTTGGTGGCCCATTTTATTGTGGGGGAAAACGTCTCTTCATAATCAATACTTTCTTTTTGTGCAAATCCTTTTGCAATGAGCCGTACTTTGTGCTTGTTAAGTGATCCATCTGATTTGTACTTGTTCTTAAAGACCCACTTGCATCCAATTGGTTAGGTTCTGAATGGAGGATCCACCAACTTCCATGTCCCATTCTTAATGAGAGCATCAGACTCCTTATGCGTGGCTTCTTTCCATTCATCATGATAAGTGGCTTCTTCAAAGGAAGTTGGTTCAAAGTTAGTAAATAGATTCAAATCAAAATCACATGAAACATCCATATCATCTATATCACCTGAATTTGAATTATCTACATCACCTCCATCTTATCTTCAAGAACTTTTAGTTCCTCTCTTTCTAACCTCATCAAGATGAGCACTTTAAAATGTTTTTATGAGCCATTTTGGTGGGCCTTTCTGAGATGGTCCAGGTTTCTCAACTGATTGAGATGGTGATAAATTCTCAGCAAGACTCATCTTTTCAATCCTCTCAATCACATCATCCAAATGAACTTCAAGCTCTGATTAAGTGGTTGGAAATTCTTCATGAGGGAGAGATGGTGATTCAAAAGAAGATTTCAAATATTGATACAAAATAGGGATCCCCCCTTCAATATGTGGAATATCGTTATCAAATTCATGATATGTATTTACATGAGTGATTTTCTCTAGATGATCAAGTGACCTCTCAATAATTTTTTCATTCTTGGAGGATTCAAGAAAGATTACATCTATGGGAAGACTGAATTTCTTGTTTACCTCACTGTAAATATGATATCCATTGGTGGTATTTGATTACTCTGAGAAGATGCACTTCTGACTCCTTGCATCAAGCTTTTTTCTTTGTTCCTTAGGAATTAAGGCATACTAGGTGGAACCAAAGACCCATATATGACTTACCAAAGGAATGCAGCCATACCACATCTCATAAGGAGTCTTTTTTTCAAAAGCATGATATGGACGCCAATTTTAAACATAAACTGCACATAGAACTACATCATCCCAAAACATCAATTTTGCATTTTTGAAAAACACCATGGAACGAACCATATTTAGGAGAGTCATGTTCATTCTTTCAACTACACCATTTTGTTGAGGATTGTATGGAACTATGGTTTGATGTTGATGCCTTGTTGGTATAGATAGTTTTCAAATTCATTAGATGTATATCTCTTCCATTATCAATGTGAAGAGATCCAATACAAGATGAAGATTCATTTTGAATCCATATATGACAATTTTTAAAAGCTTCAAAATATTGTGATTTGTCTTTCAACAAGTACACCCAACACATCCTAGTGTAATTATCAATAAAAGACATGATATATTTATTTTCATTTGAAGATGGAACATGTATAGGGTCACACAAATTAGAATGTATCAGTTCAAGTTTTCTACATGCTCTAGAAGTATAATCATGAAATGGTTGTTTTCTTTGTTTTCCAAGGATACAAGCATCACATTGCTTCGAGTTCTTAGAAATAATAGGAAAACCAAAAACATCATTCTTTTTCAGCAAACAAAGGATGTTATAATTACTGTCACCAAATCTAGCATTCCACAAGAGACTAGATGCATTGTAACTTCATTACGATGAGAGAGGTATGTATAATTCTTTGCATGAGAAAATGTACCTTTCAACTTCAACAATCTTCCACCTTCCACTCTGGTCATGACAACCATGTTGTCAGAAGTCTTCCTTATTTCAAATTTTCCACGGATATATGAATAGAGTGGCCTTGTTGTCGGATGTGCATAAAAGAAAACAAGTTTCTTCACTTATCGGAAGATAGAGCACATCATACAGAATAAAATCCAGGAGTCTAGGCAATTTAAGCTTGATGGTACCAATTCATGAAGGTTTGAGACTTGATTTATCTATAAAATAAACTATGTCATGTACATTGTCATTGAAATCTTCGAAGAAGTCTCTTGGTAAGGTCATGTGGTAGGTTTCAAATGTGTCAAGAATCCATGCATCTCTCCGAGAAGAAAATTAAGTATTAAAATAATCTTTAGTTACTCCTACATTACAATGGGAAACAATATAATGAGAAGATTTGTGTGCTTTACCTTTAACCAGATCTCATGTTTTACCTCTGTCTTCTTTCTAATTATGTTTGTCTTTGATATTATCCCACAAGATTCTACAGTCATTTCTTCATTTGACCCATTCCTTCCACAACAGGTATAGTGAATATTAGATCTCTCACCTTGGTTGTTTCTTCCCCCCTTCCATTTGAAATTATTTCTTCCACACCCTCTTTTGTTTCCTTCTTCTCTAGAAGAATCATGTGATTGATTCTTCCCTTTCTGAGAAAGGCACGTGATCTCACCAATGGAATGAGATAACTTCTTTCCAAAGGATTTCTCATGTTCTACAACTTTATCCACCAAAGTGTCAAATGTAATGGATTTGATTTGACCAATAGCTTGTAAGGATTCAAGGTAGTGAGAATATGTAGGATGGAGAACCTTAATGAAGTCAGTGAGAGGGAGGTCTATCTTCAATTCAATGGCATGAATGTCATGCATTATGATTTTGATCTCAAAAGATAAAGCCAAAGGATCATCATTCTTCAACTCTAAGCTGAATATCTTCAATAACAATTGTACGAGTTTCAATTATAAGTGAGTGTCACACAAGTCGTTCAATTTAGTCAAAGCACTATATGGGTCAATAATGGAAGCAATATGGAAGTTCACCTCTTCACTCACCATCACAACAATAACAACATATGATTTCAAGTCTTTGTCCTTCCATATGGAATGATCCTTATTTGATGTAGGAATGGTTGGTATGCTACTATTTGATTGTGCTTCTGAATTGGTTTCTTCTCCATTGGTAGTTGCTACTTCACAAATTTTATTCCACAAGTCACTGAAGATCAAAGTGTGTTTGATATTTTTGTACCATTATCAGTAATTTTATTTACGAGTCAACACCACGTCAACGATGGAGATGAGAGAATGCATATTCCAATCTTCAATATTCCATAGGTAATTCTACCACCTCAATAAGAAACTATTGAATCTTAGTGGACACAGAGGAAGAAGAATCATTCTTTGTGGTAAAACGGTATTACTCACTAATATTTGAGAGGATGCGACATTTTTGTTGAATGATTAACTATTCACTATGGATTGCATCCTAGTCTTGATGAGTTTCAAACTTTAGACTTTTGAGAAGGGTATTGTTCAAGCCCTATATAATCACCCTATGAGACTTTGCTGAAATAAATTTCTTTGTGTTTTGTTTGGATATCATTGGAAGAAACAATGAAGTTGACGAGGGTTTGAAAACTTGTTGCACTTTTTACAAATATTGGATAGATTATTAAAACAATCATATCAACCTAAACAAGATAACCCATCTAATAAGATCCATGTGTCTAGGGAAACTTTGGAAAGGGTGAAATTTCTCGGAGCAATAAATGTGACACAGAAATGAAAGAAATGTGGGACTCAATTACAAGGCTCATGGATGTTTAAGGATCTACATCGACCTATTGAGAGAGACATGATAGAGTTTATATCTTGGGAGAGAATAGCAAAAATCCATTTTATTTATTCCACAAGGATTCTATAAGTTCATGAGAAATGGAAGTATTTGGCAATGATAATAAGAATCTCTACAATCTCAATTAGAGAATTAGCAAATGAATGGATTTAAAGGAGTGGTTCACAAAACTAAAAAATAGAAAAAGGAGATTACAATTTGGATGGTTGAAGTTATCACAACATTGAACAATGCAGACAATATATTAGAATGTTGAGAAGATATGTTAGATTACAGAGGTGCAATATATGCCTCCCACTGATAGAATCTTTAGGCTCATCGTTGGTCATAGGATAGAGAGTACTCTTCCCTAATTTATTAGGGTTGTACATAGAGAGAGGAACGTGAGGGGAATGAATTGGAATAACTTTGACTTGGAGGAGGATTTCATGAGGGGTGGGAGATGGAAAGACAATACACATAGATTGTAACGTCTCCCAGCTTAACTGAGGAACATTACAAATCGAATACACATAAGAATAACATTTTTCTACTAAATAAATTCATGTAGCTTACCAACTACTTAATCATACATATTTAACCATTATCTAAATGCATCTACAACATGTTGAATAAAAAATGAATGCAACTAATAACTCATTACAACAACATATAAATCAGTTTCATACATAGAGTTTAAACAAAAAAAATTAAAACTCATAATGCAAGACAAAAAATAGATAAAACACTTATCTTTTTAAAATATTTGTGCAACCAGTTGTTATATCACAATTTTCCACATCATTTGAATTGTGAGATGGCTTAGTCATTTTTCTTAGATTGAAAATCTAAACCCCATCCTCCTGTATCAGAATCATCTAAAAACCAACATTTTATTGCCATCCATGGGTCATTAATGTGAAAACCGCAGATGTCCATGCCTTTCTAGTGTGCAACTTGTGGATCCCATAAAAAATAATAAAAAATAAAATAATCCACATTTTCAGGCGGGTTTTTCGATTGGGCTCTTTCCAAAAATCCCTTGGGCCCGTAAACAATGGAATTCAACCACCTCAACCCCTTGAGGATGGTATAAAGGAACCTTTGAGGGAATATATGAGGAGGGAAACCTAGGTGCAAAGTTATGTTGTTGAATTTGCGAGCTTCCCTATTTCCCTTCATCCTCTGAGTAACATCCCCTTGTTTTGGATCTTGCTTTCCAATACTCCTTCTTCTCCCTTATATGAATATAGGGTGTGTTCCTATCTTTTTTGGGTCATCCGAAGAAGGGCCATCGTGCTGAGTTGATGCTTGAAGGACCAGTGGAGGAACCTGTGCAGTTGGCTTCGAGACAATACTGACGATTCGAGTCAGGTTGTAACCACTCACTTTTATTGTTTTCAATAAAAGAGTTCTCTTTCCTCCATACATGTGTAAATTGATTTCAATATGTTGATATATGCTAGTTTTCTTCATATACTTGAATATTTGCATGTTATATGTATGATTTGAATCTATAACTACCTTGTTGCAGCATAGATTTAGCCTTCTTTTGCAGGTTGATACTGATGGATACCAGGAGCAACATCGAAGGTGGAGAGAAAGGATCAACATCATACGTAGGATACAAGGTGTGAGGCCTATCCTTCTCTCTCTCTCTCTTTCTCTCCTCAAAGTAGTTATGCTTCTCATATTATTGTTGTGTGTGAGGGTAGGGTGTTGTCTTTTATATATGGTCTTGCTCTGTTGTGACATGACCCAAGTTCATAGGGGAAAAATCTTGTAACACCAACTACTTGGGATAGATGGTCCACCAAACCATAGACTTGTTGTTCCAAATACCAACAACAAGTCACCCCTGAGTTGGGGCTAACAATACACAAAAGAGGGTGGTCACTCATTTCCACTCACAGCTCAGAAAATTGCACAACCCACTAGCATTCTCCTATAGCTATCCTGATTTTCCACCAGCTCTCTTCCTCTCAACATGCCCAACCCAAGGAATGTACCCCTTCATAGCTCTTAGTCTATAGGGCATCCCATTCTTTATTAGGATCCCTTTGGTGCAGGTAACCAAGAATATCACTACTAGGAAACTCAAGGGAGCTCACTACAAGGAAAAATACCAGTAAAACAAACAACAACATGTTTTTTTCTTCAGTGCAACTCACATGAGAGTTCACTCTTCAAGCCTAACAACTTGGTTCTTCTGCAATCCTTCCAACTTGATTCTTCAATATTTAACTCCAAAAGCGCTTTAGAATTCACCCTCCATGGTTGTTCCAGATCCAATGCTCTTCTTTGTTGTTCTTTGCTTGTTGTTCATGCAAAAACATGACTATCTAAGACTACCTCCTCTTCCCATATGAATTTACTCTCTTTTCCATAGGAAATTCGACTCACACTCATCCCAATGTTGATTCCACTTTAGCCCCATGCTCCCAATAAATATGGGATGTGAATTCTCACACCCACCCTCTTACATGCAATCAATCATTGGCCTTAGGAACACTCAACAACAAAATATAAGGTTCACTCAAAACAATAAAACCGAGAAAAATATTTGGGAATTAAACTCGTGAATAAAAATTCCCTTTCTAGACCCATCCTCTCTTATGGATTAATCATCCCCATCCATGTCCATGTACCCTTAGTAGCCAACATCACATTTTGTTTATTAAAATTCAGAAATAGAATTTGCATATACATCGCTTGGTCGTGGCCACATTTCATATCTAAATTAAGCATTAATTAAATAAGAGATTATAGTGGGGACATTACATTCCCCCTCCCCCACAATTGTGCAACATCGTTGGTGCACAACACTATGACGATATACATGAAAATATTTATGTTAGAATACTAAGAAATAAAATTATACAAATTTTATTTAATTCCAACAACAATTCGAACCATAATCTCATGTTCCTCTCAACTCACTAAACCAAGGAATGTATCCCCTTCATTGATCTTAGTCCTTTGGGCTATACCATTATTTTATCAGGGCCCCCAACATAAGTTGGATAGGACTCTTAGATGAGGTTCCGAAACTTTAGCTGCTCAAAATGGAGTCTTGCATCCTTATATTCTATTTTCTTCAAATTTGAAAAACAAATTGTGGGTATTCCTCTCGCATAGTTTCTTCGTGCTCCTAGGTTGAGTCTTCATGACTGTAGAAGGTCCATGGAACCTTTACCAAGATTATGTCTTTGTTCTTGAACACTTTGAATTTTTGGTCCAGGATGCATACTAGTTCCACCCGAAAATCCCCTTCATGTTCCACCTCAATCATAGTCCAATCAATTATGTGGTTAGGGTTAGGCACATATTTCTTTAAGAACAAAAATATAATACATTATGCACTCTCATGGATGAAGGAAATTCTAGGATGTATGAAACTAGGCCTATCTTTTCTAAGATCTCAAAAGGCCCACAATATCTTGTTGTCAACTTTGGGAAACAACCCAGTCTTAGAGAAATTATTTCACTTTTGCTTTTAGAAAAAAATGGTTTCCCACTTTAAAATATCTGAAAAAATATGTTCTTCCTTGCATAATTTGTTTGCATGTCTTGGGAAGCCTTTAAATTCTACCTAATATTTGTCATTTGTTCTTCCATTTATTTCAACGAATCTATCCCAATGGAAACTTTGTCTACTAGGTTATCCCAACTCACTGGAGTGTTACACTATCTTCCATACAATGCTTCAACTAGGATCATTTTTAATAAGGCTTGATACCCATTATTGTAAGCACATTCAAATAAGTGAATGTAATCTTCCCACTTTGATGGTTGATCTATCACATACAGTATGATAATGTCTTCAATTATTTTATTGGTCCTCTATGTTTTCCCATCAAATTCTTGGTGATACATTTTACTGAGATTTAAATTTTTCCCAAAGCCTTTGAACCTTTCCAAAAATTGGATGTGAATTTGGGGTCTCTATCTGAAACTATTTCTTTAGGCACCCCATGTATCCTGGCAACTTCTTTCATGTAGATTTATGCAATATTTGCTTCCTTGTGTGTAGTCTTCACCAGAATAAAATGTCCAACCTTAGTAAAATTTTCCACCACCACCATGATGGAATCATGATGCTACACTATTATGGGCAACTTGATAATAAAATCCACTGTAACCACTTTCCATTTCCACTCAGGATTGGACACTGGTTGTAGCAGTCGAGCTGGATGCCTATCCTCAACCTTCACCTTCTAACATTATAGGCATATAGCTATGTAATCAACCTCTTTCTTCATTCCTAATTTTTTTTTTGGCTTCTTACAATTGCAATTGATTTTTTATATCATGGGTGTCATGATCCCACATGATGCCTAATCAGATCTTACGATCATTCACTTCCTGAGGACGCGCAACACCATGACGATTCTTACTTGGTTGCTTGGCACACCAATAATACTTCATCTGAACTACGCCTCTTCACCTAGAGCATACCCATACTCAATTTTGAGCTACCGACGAGTCACGCTCTTACTCTACTATAAATCTTGCTTACTTAGACAATTGTTAACATAGCTTAACACTTAATCTTATTTAAGCATGCATCCATGAACATGAGAATCCAAGATAACAACTACAGAAGAAAACAAAGAAAAACACAAAAGTAGTATGGGCGACAAAAATCATGCCTAACACCCGACTAAGTCTTTGTTATTGTGAAATCGTCACAACATGAGCACTATCGACTAAATTTACAACATGGTAGAGTCAAATAACTCACCTCACGAAGACACCCAAGAACAGATTTTTCACCCAAAGAATCTCTTCCGCAACCATCTCTGCAACCACCTATGGTGCACCTAAGATGTGCCCACAACCACAAACTTATTTTCCCTTCGTTTCCATAGAATTTCACCAAGCTAACATAGATTTTGGTTCTACCTCACACATGCCTCCACAAACCTGCATTTTTAGACTTCCCCAAAACCTATCAAAATTTCCAACTCTTGGGTATGTGTCTTCCATCTTGGAAATTATGCCTCAGTTTTTTTTCGCAGACTTTCCTCAGACTTGCTCTCCAAATATCTTGAAAAAAATGCCTTGCCTTCCTTTGGTTGTGCACCCTTGCTCTTATATGGAATCCAAGAGTCACTTGTGCAAAAT
>JZKD02S0512817.1:0-16814 GCA_000966675.3 Picea glauca | reverse complement strand
ATGCCCCATCTCCGTTCTCATGTCATGGGTTGTTCCTCACAACAAAGCATGGTGGAAGGTACCCAACATACCCAATTTATCATTTATGATTGCACTCACATCAATTATCCTCAACAATCCGAAAATCCTTAGATATTAATTTATTCTTAAATACATATAAACATCCAACTTGATTCGAAATTTAAATGATTTCTTTGATTGTTTTCAAATAATATGAATTTACTTATCTATCCAAAATCAATTCAATGACAAATAACTTGCAAGATGATTGAGCGAAATAGAACAACAATAATAAAGCACATACACAAGTTTGTTAACGAAGTTCACCCTTTTTGGGCTACGTCTCTGGGTCTGCTTTCAATTGAGAGACTTCTTTATTAATGTTCAAATGCATGTATTCTTACAATGGTCTTTCTATCTGTTACTCAAACTCAGAAATAAAGCGCACCATTGAATTCCTCTCCAAATTATGAGAAAAATGAGTATAAACACTCTATACCTTCTTCAAGGAACCCTTTAGCATGCTATACGATGCAAATGAAATATTGATACCCCTTGACATATACTTCTATGTTGCATACTCTATCGTACTATGTACTTTACCTCGGTCTGAACGCCATCTTAAATAGGGAGCAGGCCCTAAGCACTATCCAGAACTATAGAAAAACATTAAAAATACATTATTGTTGGCATTCCTTAACAAACGACGCTCTTGGCACATTGGTTAAAACACTTGTATGTGTGGGAGGAGGTCACAGGTTCAACCCCGTAGACCTCTTTCCAATTGGCATTTTGTTGTAACCATATATTAAATATATATGGTATGGTTTGTTATTTTGGTGGAATAGTTTGTTACCCCCCCGCAAGATTTGGGATATGGTTACATTAGATACATATGTATCATGGGCCGAGGGCTTAGCCCTCGACTCTTTTTCCACCGATTAAACCTTTAAACAAACTTAAATAAAAATGAAACCATATATGGTTAAGTCACTTTCTCTGGGCATAATGGTAAGTCGTTGAGGTATTATGCAAGAGACCTGGTTTCGATCCTTCAGGCTCAATTTTTTTTATTCAACCTTAGCCATATTAGGCCAATAGGAGATTGTCACGTGGCGGTCCCTCATTGGTCCACATGTGCATGTACAGTCATGTCGCGTGTCTAACATCGGTTGGTCCAAGTCATTGCTCGATCACCCATACGACTTTGTTGACTCAACCTGCTACCTTCCACATCATATTCATACGAACTGTATGGATGTGCCACGTATCACCATTTCAGTGGTGTCACATGGCACCCCCTTTTGACCCCCTGGCCCCGTTTTTCTAAAACTTTAAAGATTCATAACTTTCTCATACAAAATTCGTTTGAGGTGATTCTTCCGTCATTGGAAATATCTCGCAGAGATATACACAATGAACTCATTTTCAAGAGCAATTAAGAAGATCAAATTTTAAGCATTTTCAAATCCACTTGGATCACTCAAAACTAGGAATGCAGGTATGAAGAGATCCAAAGCCAAGAAATCAATTCATATTTGTATGCCTTGAACAAACAACCTGTCATGTTTGACTCAAAGGCGCATGAATTTATCATGAGAAAACCATCTCAAAGGAGGAGTGGTATTATGATTAGAGAACTCGTTGATCCACGCACAAATTCCAAACCTCAGGAAGAAATGAGGCCATCCACATCTCACACTTATGTATAGATAGAGGTCATGGATCAACATGAAGGATAGCATGAAGGATTCCCTACTTTCCATCAAATCATCCAGAGGCTTGAAGCTAGGACGAAAGGAAAAAAACATGATCTCTTAATGACGAGTCTTCCACGAGAACGACTAGCGAGAATTGTCAAAGTAGCTATTGGAGAAGAAAGCTACATTGAATGAAGGAATCTTCCATAAGTTCGTTTTAAAAATATATTAGATGGTGGAGATATTGAAAGAGAATATCTCCCATATAGATCTACAACAAAGAAAATTCAAGTACCCAATGAGATAAATTTGTGGAACTATTCAAATTTAGAATCACATTTAATAGCAATCAATATTGATGATATACATAGGGATTTTCTCAAGATAAAGAATGATGTAGATCTAGAAAGAGAGAAGCTTAAAGATATTTATGATAAAATTAATTTAGTTGGTCATGTATTGACTGATATGTCAATCTTGAAAGCTTCTTTAGAAAAGATTAATAAAAGGCTTGAAATATTAAAGCTTTTGTTTGAAATTGTAAATAAGTTCAAACACCATGAAAGGAATTTGAGTTCTTTTGAAGTACTCCCAAATCTAATTGAAAGAACATGCAAAGAGAAACTAGCCTCCAAGATGGTGCACCAAAAGATACACAGTTTTTGTCTAGTTGAAGATGATCTTAGACCATCATGGGATTTTGGTGAAAGTCTAATGCAGCTAGAACAAATCTAGAGCTTCACTAAGAAAGCCAAAAGTGCTAAACCAACAATGGATGAAGCACTAAAGAGGAAGTGTTTTCAAGTCATGATGATCTGGATTGGATCATTATATTATTTTTCATCTATCTTGATCATTTCAGAGTGGAAAAAATTGGAGGAATCGGCTTGCAGGGCCATTTTAGTGGTAGGTCCCAGTTTGAAAAATTGGTGTTCAGAACCTTCCAGGGCCATTTTGAGGCATAAAATGGATTCTGTTTTTTTTTTGGGGGGGGGATTCCTAGCATACTTATGACCCCATGACACTATTCTACACATTGATACATTTCCAACAGTGAAAAAATCGCATCAATCAGAGCTCATATGAAAAAGTTATGCTTCCTGCAAGTTGACCTACCGTGTTGACCAACATGGTACTAGAGGATGCCATATCAGCCCTCGTTACTCACATATATGGGGTTAGCAACGTGAGGGATTTCAAGAAGATTCTAGAAGTTTCAAAACCCTGCAACAATTGAGGGTTGAGGAAGTCAAAAACGTATCCCTAGATGGCTATCGATCTCTGTTAAATACTAGGCCAGTAGGAGGAGAAGGGGTTCCATTCTTTTGCATTGTATCGTGTTCCACAGCTGAGAAAAACATTTGAGAGTGGTATTTTGTGAGCATAACAGAGGAGGAGAGATTATGTAGTATCCATACAGGCCTCGGGTCAAAGGAAACTCCACAGAGAGTACCTCTTTATTTGTACTTGCATCATTTCTATCCCAAAGAAAAGAGAGTAGAGCAACCTCACCTTATAGCTGGGTTTTCTCTTGTATTGGGCTTCCCAGGTCATATATTTTGTTTATTTGTGGATAGTTTTATTGTATATTACTGTTCTCTATTTTTCGCTAAATCTATTTCATGCACAAGCAGAAAATCAATAACTAAATATTCTGGAGATCTAAAGGAAAAATGACCTTAATAGTAAAGATTTCAGTATTTTACTATATCTTTTGCGACAMAATGTTCCAGTGGACTATTCACGATAGTTTGCATATCATATTGATATCAAATCTGGTTTTTATTTTGGGTATTTGTGGGAAGTTGCAGGATCAAAGAATTGGCTCAAAGAGAAGTCGCAACAACTCTAGCCATGGTAGACGAGTCTGTTCATAATAACCCTCGAGATCCAACAAAAGATATATCTGAGTGGTTGGAAGCACAATTTGTTGACATCAGTCACAATATGAACCTCCTCATGGAAGCTCTAGCAAGAAAGCTCGAACCGTTTGGATATGATGGAGTCTCTAACTCAGAGATTGGATCATAGGGGAAATTGAGAGATCGGGAAGACTCAGGAAAGGAGTCGTGGAAAGAATCTGAGAAATAGCAGCTGAGTTCGATTTTAGTTAACCCTTCACAGTCCATATTCAAGATAAAAGAGAAAGTGGACATAAATCCATACCAAGGTGAGATTGATGCATTAAAAATGAATCATTGGTTACAACAATTAGAAGTTTATTTTATCCTTCAACATATAGATGAAGAGTAGAACATTTCATTTGCTAGATTGAAGTTAGAGGGCCATGCTTTAACCTGGTGGGAAATCCATACGAAAACACTTAGGCTGGAGGGTGATCCGACAATATCTAGATGGGAGGACTTCAAAACCCTCATCAATTCCCAATTCTACCCTATCGGGTATGTAGAGGAACAATGGATCTGGTGGCACTACTTCAGGAAGAGACACGGGAAGAGTGTATATGAGTACACCACTAAGTTTAGAAAGATGGCCATAATGTTGGGTATCTCTCCCAAGAACCCATATGTACTCCTCAAGTATCTGGGGGGGTTACATAGCCATCTATGAAAGCAGGTGAAGTTATTCAAGACAAGGATAGTTGATGAGGCATGTGTACATGAACAATACCTGGAAAACATAGACCAACATAAGTGAAATCCAAGTGGTTCAAAGAAGAAAGAGCACCAGAAATATTCCAAGGAGAGGAAGAAGAAGTGGAAAGGGGGAAAAGATAAGAAGACAACGACCACTGTACATGATTGCAAAGATCCCAACATCCATTGCAATCATTACAATATTGATGGCTAGACCAAGAAAAGTGTTGGAAACTGCATCCAACGCTGAATCCGAAGAACCATAAGAAGGAAATGAAGACAAATAATCTTTTAGCCACATATTCAAGCAATCATGTTGAAAGTAGCTCGGATTTTGATGAAAATATTGTATGTGCGTCTGTGTAGAAGGAGGTGACTTTGAGTAGCCTTCATCACCGATAAGAGAAGGAGATGACCAAGCTCTTCCACTTCAAGATTCAAGTCAAGAAGACCAAGATAGATGCTTTGTTCAAATCTAGTTAACAAGCTAATCTCATAGAAACATATCTAGTCAACAAGCTTGGATTGGAGGTTCACAATCATCATAGCCCCTATCCATTGGGTTGGGTAAACAAGGATTCAAAGATAAAGGTAACGAAACAATGTAATATTGAATTTTTCATAAGTGTTGATTTTATTGATGAAGTGGAATTGGATGTAGTACCCCTTGATGTATGTGGAGTAGTGTTTGGAATCCCTTACATGTATATGAGGGGTGCAATATTCATGTATAGAGAAAACCAATACCAACTGATCAAGTATGGGAAGTCCTACATCATCAATGCGCATATAAGCAAGTCAAATATCTCACTGGTAAGTGCCAGCCAAGCCAAGAAGTTGATTAGTTGATCTGAATTTTAGGGGGTATATGATCTAAATTCAGATGAAAAATTCATAAATCTATAAAGCTAATATATTTCCCATGTGGAGCAAGGAGATACCCACCTCCTCATTAGTTAATTGGGCTAACAGGTTTCCCATATGGGTCAAAGAGAGTCCCACCTCTCCATTATTGTATTTGGTTTTATTTTCCAATACTTTGTTCGTTGGGTAGTTAGATCTATTATTATAATAATAAAGACTCATTTAATGAGCTTTTTCCATTATTGTATTGGGTTTTATTTTCCACTACTTAGTTAGCTAGGTAGTTAGATCTATTATAATAATAGAGACTCATTTAATGAGCTCTTTTTTACTTTCTCCAACGGACCATTTTGTAATGTTATATAAAGACCTAGCAATCCTTCTCATAATATCAAGTTACTCATTTTGGATTCTCCCATATTTTCTATTGTTCATTGTGAGATTAATTAGCTCCGAGTGATTTACTAGTAATTAGTTTTATAGGTGAGGCTCCTCTTTGATCCTGACCTCACAAGTACTTCATTTACATGTTTTTTTCCATGCTTATTTTCATGCAAGATTGACATTTCTAAGCTCCTCCTCTCTCGATATTCAAGCCATCCAGATCTTAGCCCCTAAGATTTGGATCAGTGATATCCGAGAGGGTACACTCTCCATCAGAACAAGGGTTTGAAGCATATTATGGGTTCAAACATTTGCAATCACCAACCTCTTTTTGGTACTATCAGAATCCATTTGTCGGGCCATGCACTATAAGCATCACAGTTGGTCCACATGCACTGCAGGGATTTTATTTTTTACCCTCTGATCTTCGTTCACCATTACAAGGAGAAACATACATGGATTCACTATATCCATACATGGATTCACTACATCTATACATGGATCCACTACATCCATTGGTCTGCAACATTTTGAACAAATTTGTAGAATGTCCATGCTTCCCACAAAGGTTCCACAACCTCTACAACAACCCATGTTGCTCTACAAACCCTTGGAATCCTTTGTGGCCCTCTACACTCAGCCAAATTNATGCCCCATCTCCGTTCTCATGTCATGGGTTGTTCCTCACAACAAAGCATGGTGGAAGGTACCCAACATACCCAATTTATCATTTATGATTGCACTCACATCAATTATCCTCAACAATCCGAAAATCCTTAGATATTAATTTATTCTTAAATACATATAAACATCCAACTTGATTCGAAATTTAAATGATTTCTTTGATTGTTTTCAAATAATATGAATTTACTTATCTATCCAAAATCAATTCAATGACAAATAACTTGCAAGATGATTGAGCGAAATAGAACAACAATAATAAAGCACATACACAAGTTTGTTAACGAAGTTCACCCTTTTTGGGCTACGTCTCTGGGTCTGCTTTCAATTGAGAGACTTCTTTATTAATGTTCAAATGCATGTATTCTTACAATGGTCTTTCTATCTGTTACTCAAACTCAGAAATAAAGCGCACCATTGAATTCCTCTCCAAATTATGAGAAAAATGAGTATAAACACTCTATACCTTCTTCAAGGAACCCTTTAGCATGCTATACGATGCAAATGAAATATTGATACCCCTTGACATATACTTCTATGTTGCATACTCTATCGTACTATGTACTTTACCTCGGTCTGAACGCCATCTTAAATAGGGAGCAGGCCCTAAGCACTATCCAGAACTATAGAAAAACATTAAAAATACATTATTGTTGGCATTCCTTAACAAACGACGCTCTTGGCACATTGGTTAAAACACTTGTATGTGTGGGAGGAGGTCACAGGTTCAACCCCGTAGACCTCTTTCCAATTGGCATTTTGTTGTAACCATATATTAAATATATATGGTATGGTTTGTTATTTTGGTGGAATAGTTTGTTACCCCCCCGCAAGATTTGGGATATGGTTACATTAGATACATATGTATCATGGGCCGAGGGCTTAGCCCTCGACTCTTTTTCCACCGATTAAA
Source organism: Picea glauca (assembly GCA_000966675.3). Taxonomy (NCBI): domain Eukaryota; kingdom Viridiplantae; phylum Streptophyta; class Pinopsida; order Pinales; family Pinaceae; genus Picea; species Picea glauca. The sequence goes on along the minus strand of JZKD02S0512817.1, from coordinate 9,675 downwards.
CCTTTAAACAAACTTAAATAAAAATGAAACCATATATGGTTAAGTCACTTTCTCTGGGCATAATGGTAAGTCGTTGAGGTATTATGCAAGAGACCTGGTTTCGATCCTTCAGGCTCAATTTTTTTTATTCAACCTTAGCCATATTAGGCCAATAGGAGATTGTCACGTGGCGGTCCCTCATTGGTCCACATGTGCATGTACAGTCATGTCGCGTGTCTAACATCGGTTGGTCCAAGTCATTGCTCGATCACCCATACGACTTTGTTGACTCAACCTGCTACCTTCCACATCATATTCATACGAACTGTATGGATGTGCCACGTATCACCATTTCAGTGGTGTCACATGGCACCCCCTTTTGACCCCCTGGCCCCGTTTTTCTAAAACTTTAAAGATTCATAACTTTCTCATACAAAATTCGTTTGAGGTGATTCTTCCGTCATTGGAAATATCTCGCAGAGATATACACAATGAACTCATTTTCAAGAGCAATTAAGAAGATCAAATTTTAAGCATTTTCAAATCCACTTGGATCACTCAAAACTAGGAATGCAGGTATGAAGAGATCCAAAGCCAAGAAATCAATTCATATTTGTATGCCTTGAACAAACAACCTGTCATGTTTGACTCAAAGGCGCATGAATTTATCATGAGAAAACCATCTCAAAGGAGGAGTGGTATTATGATTAGAGAACTCGTTGATCCACGCACAAATTCCAAACCTCAGGAAGAAATGAGGCCATCCACATCTCACACTTATGTATAGATAGAGGTCATGGATCAACATGAAGGATAGCATGAAGGATTCCCTACTTTCCATCAAATCATCCAGAGGCTTGAAGCTAGGACGAAAGGAAAAAAACATGATCTCTTAATGACGAGTCTTCCACGAGAACGACTAGCGAGAATTGTCAAAGTAGCTATTGGAGAAGAAAGCTACATTGAATGAAGGAATCTTCCATAAGTTCGTTTTAAAAATATATTAGATGGTGGAGATATTGAAAGAGAATATCTCCCATATAGATCTACAACAAAGAAAATTCAAGTACCCAATGAGATAAATTTGTGGAACTATTCAAATTTAGAATCACATTTAATAGCAATCAATATTGATGATATACATAGGGATTTTCTCAAGATAAAGAATGATGTAGATCTAGAAAGAGAGAAGCTTAAAGATATTTATGATAAAATTAATTTAGTTGGTCATGTATTGACTGATATGTCAATCTTGAAAGCTTCTTTAGAAAAGATTAATAAAAGGCTTGAAATATTAAAGCTTTTGTTTGAAATTGTAAATAAGTTCAAACACCATGAAAGGAATTTGAGTTCTTTTGAAGTACTCCCAAATCTAATTGAAAGAACATGCAAAGAGAAACTAGCCTCCAAGATGGTGCACCAAAAGATACACAGTTTTTGTCTAGTTGAAGATGATCTTAGACCATCATGGGATTTTGGTGAAAGTCTAATGCAGCTAGAACAAATCTAGAGCTTCACTAAGAAAGCCAAAAGTGCTAAACCAACAATGGATGAAGCACTAAAGAGGAAGTGTTTTCAAGTCATGATGATCTGGATTGGATCATTATATTATTTTTCATCTATCTTGATCATTTCAGAGTGGAAAAAATTGGAGGAATCGGCTTGCAGGGCCATTTTAGTGGTAGGTCCCAGTTTGAAAAATTGGTGTTCAGAACCTTCCAGGGCCATTTTGAGGCATAAAATGGATTCTGTTTTTTTTTTGGGGGGGGGATTCCTAGCATACTTATGACCCCATGACACTATTCTACACATTGATACATTTCCAACAGTGAAAAAATCGCATCAATCAGAGCTCATATGAAAAAGTTATGCTTCCTGCAAGTTGACCTACCGTGTTGACCAACATGGTACTAGAGGATGCCATATCAGCCCTCGTTACTCACATATATGGGGTTAGCCACGTGAGGGATTTCAAGAAGATTCTAGAAGTTTCAAAACCCTGCAACAATTGAGGGTTGAGGAAGTCAAAAACGTATCCCTAGATGGCTATCGAGCTCTGTTAAATACTAGGCCAGTAGGAGGAGAAGGGGTTCCATTCTTTTGCATTGTATCGTGTTCCACAGCTGAGAAAAACATTTGAGAGTGGTATTTTGTGAGCATAATAGAGGAGGAGAGATTATGTAGTATCCATAAAGGCCTTGGGTCAAAGGAAACTCCACAAAGAGTACCTCTTTATTTGTACTTACATCATTTCTATCCCAAAGAAAAGAGAGTAGAGCAACCTCACCTTATAGCTGGGTTTTCTCTTGTATTGGGCTTCCCAGGTCATATATTTTGTTTATTTGTGGATATTTTTATTGTATATTATTGTTCTCTATTTTCCGCTAAATCTATTTCATGCACAAGCAGAAAATCAATAACTAAATATTCTGGAGATCTAAAGGAAAAATGACCTTAATAGTAAAGATTTCAGTATTTTACTATATCTTTTGCGACAMAATGTTCCAGTGGACTATTCACGATAGTTTGCATATCATATTGATATCAAATCTGGTTTTTATTTTGGGTATTTGTGGGAAGTTGCAGGATCAAAGAATTGGCTCAAAGAGAAGTCGCAACAACTCTAGCCATGGTAGACGAGTCTGTTCATAATAACCCTCGAGATCCAACAAAAGATATATCTGAGTGGTTGGAAGCACAATTTGTTGACATCAGTCACAATATGAACCTCCTCATGGAAGCTCTAGCAAGAAAGCTCGAACCGTTTGGATATGATGGAGTCTCTAACTCAGAGATTGGATCATAGGGGAAATTGAGAGATCGGGAAGACTCAGGAAAGGAGTCGTGGAAAGAATCTGAGAAATAGCAGCTGAGTTCGATTTTAGTTAACCCTTCACAGTCCATATTCAAGATAAAAGAGAAAGTGGACATAAATCCATACCAAGGTGAGATTGATGCATTAAAAATGAATCATTGGTTACAACAATTAGAAGTTTATTTTATCCTTCAACATATAGATGAAGAGTAGAACATTTCATTTGCTAGATTGAAGTTAGAGGGCCATGCTTTAACCTGGTGGGAAATCCATACGAAAACACTTAGGCTGGAGGGTGATCCGACAATATCTAGATGGGAGGACTTCAAAACCCTCATCAATTCCCAATTCTACCCTATCGGGTATGTAGAGGAACAATGGATCTGGTGGCACTACTTCAGGAAGAGACACGGGAAGAGTGTATATGAGTACACCACTAAGTTTAGAAAGATGGCCATAATGTTGGGTATCTCTCCCAAGAACCCATATGTACTCCTCAAGTATCTGGGGGGGTTACATAGCCATCTATGAAAGCAGGTGAAGTTATTCAAGACAAGGATAGTTGATGAGGCATGTGTACATGAACAATACCTGGAAAACATAGACCAACATAAGTGAAATCCAAGTGGTTCAAAGAAGAAAGAGCACCAGAAATATTCCAAGGAGAGGAAGAAGAAGTGGAAAGGGGGAAAAGATAAGAAGACAACGACCACTGTACATGATTGCAAAGATCCCAACATCCATTGCAATCATTACAATATTGATGGCTAGACCAAGAAAAGTGTTGGAAACTGCATCCAACGCTGAATCCGAAGAACCATAAGAAGGAAATGAAGACAAATAATCTTTTAGCCACATATTCAAGCAATCATGTTGAAAGTAGCTCGGATTTTGATGAAAATATTGTATGTGCGTCTGTGTAGAAGGAGGTGACTTTGAGTAGCCTTCATCACCGATAAGAGAAGGAGATGACCAAGCTCTTCCACTTCAAGATTCAAGTCAAGAAGACCAAGATAGATGCTTTGTTCAAATCTAGTTAACAAGCTAATCTCATAGAAACATATCTAGTCAACAAGCTTGGATTGGAGGTTCACAATCATCATAGCCCCTATCCATTGGGTTGGGTAAACAAGGATTCAAAGATAAAGGTAACGAAACAATGTAATATTGAATTTTTCATAAGTGTTGATTTTATTGATGAAGTGGAATTGGATGTAGTACCCCTTGATGTATGTGGAGTAGTGTTTGGAATCCCTTACATGTATATGAGGGGTGCAATATTCATGTATAGAGAAAACCAATACCAACTGATCAAGTATGGGAAGTCCTACATCATCAATGCGCATATAAGCAAGTCAAATATCTCACTGGTAAGTGCCAGCCAAGCCAAGAAGTTGATTAGTTGATCTGAATTTTAGGGGGTATATGATCTAAATTCAGATGAAAAATTCATAAATCTATAAAGCTAATATATTTCCCATGTGGAGCAAGGAGATACCCACCTCCTCATTAGTTAATTGGGCTAACAGGTTTCCCATATGGGTCAAAGAGAGTCCCACCTCTCCATTATTGTATTTGGTTTTATTTTCCAATACTTTGTTCGTTGGGTAGTTAGATCTATTATTATAATAATAAAGACTCATTTAATGAGCTTTTTCCATTATTGTATTGGGTTTTATTTTCCACTACTTAGTTAGCTAGGTAGTTAGATCTATTATAATAATAGAGACTCATTTAATGAGCTCTTTTTTACTTTCTCCAACGGACCATTTTGTAATGTTATATAAAGACCTAGCAATCCTTCTCATAATATCAAGTTACTCATTTTGGATTCTCCCATATTTTCTATTGTTCATTGTGAGATTAATTAGCTCCGAGTGATTTACTAGTAATTAGTTTTATAGGTGAGGCTCCTCTTTGATCCTGACCTCACAAGTACTTCATTTACATGTTTTTTTCCATGCTTATTTTCATGCAAGATTGACATTTCTAAGCTCCTCCTCTCTCGATATTCAAGCCATCCAGATCTTAGCCCCTAAGATTTGGATCAGTGATATCCGAGAGGGTACACTCTCCATCAGAACAAGGGTTTGAAGCATATTATGGGTTCAAACATTTGCAATCACCAACCTCTTTTTGGTACTATCAGAATCCATTTGTCGGGCCATGCACTATAAGCATCACAGTTGGTCCACATGCACTGCAGGGATTTTATTTTTTACCCTCTGATCTTCGTTCACCATTACAAGGAGAAACATACATGGATTCACTATATCCATACATGGATTCACTACATCTATACATGGATCCACTACATCCATTGGTCTGCAACATTTTGAACAAATTTGTAGAATGTCCATGCTTCCCACAAAGGTTCCACAACCTCTACAACAACCCATGTTGCTCTACAAACCCTTGGAATCCTTTGTGGCCCTCTACACTCAGCCAAATTCAAAGAGTTTTTATGACCTATACAAAACATATCAAAGGCTCTACCATATCTCATTGGAAATATCTCTTCAATATCTCAAAAGGGTATTTCATGGAATCTCATTTGGCTTCCTGGTTTGAGAGATATCATTGATTAAATCTCAGCATGTATTTGACCCAAGGAGGACGCGTGTACCACCATATTCAATGGTATTTTTATCCATGCTTAGGAAACTACATAAGGAGTTCCACATATTTTTGGAAATATATTTTCAATATCTCAAATGGGTATTTTGCATAATTTCATTTCGTTGTCTGGTTTATGAGATATCTTTGTTTGAAATAGCACTTGTCTGTAACCAGCATGGTCCCGTGCCCTTCAACTTAGGCCTAGTTTTTCTCACTCCAAATGACACCTTAGAGAACTTATGTTATATCAATGGAAAAGTCTCTCTGTCAAATCAAAAGGGTATTTTACTAAATTTCATTTTGTTTCCTAGTTTGAGAGATATCACTGATTGAAGATCTCCATGTATTTCTTCCAATACGGTTGCATGTCACTAGCACTTCAAAAAGATTTTTCTCACTCCACGGGCCACCTACGAAAATTTTCCATATAACGATGGAAATATCTCTTCAGTATCTCAAATGGGTCTTTGACAGAATTGGATTTCATCACCTGTAGCAAAAGTTATGAATAACTTTGTAGAAGACGATTCAAAGCCTCCAAAGTCATGATTTTTCCATTTTATTAGTGTAAACGGTTATGGGTCAACCACACAAAACCTTTCCCTTCATTGGGAATTAGAACATTGTACTCATGGGTCTCTTTTTAGCATGGNAATGTTCCAGTGGACTATTCACGATAGTTTGCATATCATATTGATATCAAATCTGGTTTTTATTTTGGGTATTTGTGGGAAGTTGCAGGATCAAAGAATTGGCTCAAAGAGAAGTCGCAACAACTCTAGCCATGGTAGACGAGTCTGTTCATAATAACCCTCGAGATCCAACAAAAGATATATCTGAGTGGTTGGAAGCACAATTTGTTGACATCAGTCACAATATGAACCTCCTCATGGAAGCTCTAGCAAGAAAGCTCGAACCGTTTGGATATGATGGAGTCTCTAACTCAGAGATTGGATCATAGGGGAAATTGAGAGATCGGGAAGACTCAGGAAAGGAGTCGTGGAAAGAATCTGAGAAATAGCAGCTGAGTTCGATTTTAGTTAACCCTTCACAGTCCATATTCAAGATAAAAGAGAAAGTGGACATAAATCCATACCAAGGTGAGATTGATGCATTAAAAATGAATCATTGGTTACAACAATTAGAAGTTTATTTTATCCTTCAACATATAGATGAAGAGTAGAACATTTCATTTGCTAGATTGAAGTTAGAGGGCCATGCTTTAACCTGGTGGGAAATCCATACGAAAACACTTAGGCTGGAGGGTGATCCGACAATATCTAGATGGGAGGACTTCAAAACCCTCATCAATTCCCAATTCTACCCTATCGGGTATGTAGAGGAACAATGGATCTGGTGGCACTACTTCAGGAAGAGACACGGGAAGAGTGTATATGAGTACACCACTAAGTTTAGAAAGATGGCCATAATGTTGGGTATCTCTCCCAAGAACCCATATGTACTCCTCAAGTATCTGGGGGGGTTACATAGCCATCTATGAAAGCAGGTGAAGTTATTCAAGACAAGGATAGTTGATGAGGCATGTGTACATGAACAATACCTGGAAAACATAGACCAACATAAGTGAAATCCAAGTGGTTCAAAGAAGAAAGAGCACCAGAAATATTCCAAGGAGAGGAAGAAGAAGTGGAAAGGGGGAAAAGATAAGAAGACAACGACCACTGTACATGATTGCAAAGATCCCAACATCCATTGCAATCATTACAATATTGATGGCTAGACCAAGAAAAGTGTTGGAAACTGCATCCAACGCTGAATCCGAAGAACCATAAGAAGGAAATGAAGACAAATAATCTTTTAGCCACATATTCAAGCAATCATGTTGAAAGTAGCTCGGATTTTGATGAAAATATTGTATGTGCGTCTGTGTAGAAGGAGGTGACTTTGAGTAGCCTTCATCACCGATAAGAGAAGGAGATGACCAAGCTCTTCCACTTCAAGATTCAAGTCAAGAAGACCAAGATAGATGCTTTGTTCAAATCTAGTTAACAAGCTAATCTCATAGAAACATATCTAGTCAACAAGCTTGGATTGGAGGTTCACAATCATCATAGCCCCTATCCATTGGGTTGGGTAAACAAGGATTCAAAGATAAAGGTAACGAAACAATGTAATATTGAATTTTTCATAAGTGTTGATTTTATTGATGAAGTGGAATTGGATGTAGTACCCCTTGATGTATGTGGAGTAGTGTTTGGAATCCCTTACATGTATATGAGGGGTGCAATATTCATGTATAGAGAAAACCAATACCAACTGATCAAGTATGGGAAGTCCTACATCATCAATGCGCATATAAGCAAGTCAAATATCTCACTGGTAAGTGCCAGCCAAGCCAAGAAGTTGATTAGTTGATCTGAATTTTAGGGGGTATATGATCTAAATTCAGATGAAAAATTCATAAATCTATAAAGCTAATATATTTCCCATGTGGAGCAAGGAGATACCCACCTCCTCATTAGTTAATTGGGCTAACAGGTTTCCCATATGGGTCAAAGAGAGTCCCACCTCTCCATTATTGTATTTGGTTTTATTTTCCAATACTTTGTTCGTTGGGTAGTTAGATCTATTATTATAATAATAAAGACTCATTTAATGAGCTTTTTCCATTATTGTATTGGGTTTTATTTTCCACTACTTAGTTAGCTAGGTAGTTAGATCTATTATAATAATAGAGACTCATTTAATGAGCTCTTTTTTACTTTCTCCAACGGACCATTTTGTAATGTTATATAAAGACCTAGCAATCCTTCTCATAATATCAAGTTACTCATTTTGGATTCTCCCATATTTTCTATTGTTCATTGTGAGATTAATTAGCTCCGAGTGATTTACTAGTAATTAGTTTTATAGGTGAGGCTCCTCTTTGATCCTGACCTCACAAGTACTTCATTTACATGTTTTTTTCCATGCTTATTTTCATGCAAGATTGACATTTCTAAGCTCCTCCTCTCTCGATATTCAAGCCATCCAGATCTTAGCCCCTAAGATTTGGATCAGTGATATCCGAGAGGGTACACTCTCCATCAGAACAAGGGTTTGAAGCATATTATGGGTTCAAACATTTGCAATCACCAACCTCTTTTTGGTACTATCAGAATCCATTTGTCGGGCCATGCACTATAAGCATCACAGTTGGTCCACATGCACTGCAGGGATTTTATTTTTTACCCTCTGATCTTCGTTCACCATTACAAGGAGAAACATACATGGATTCACTATATCCATACATGGATTCACTACATCTATACATGGATCCACTACATCCATTGGTCTGCAACATTTTGAACAAATTTGTAGAATGTCCATGCTTCCCACAAAGGTTCCACAACCTCTACAACAACCCATGTTGCTCTACAAACCCTTGGAATCCTTTGTGGCCCTCTACACTCAGCCAAATTAAAAGATTTGTTATGACCTATACAAAACATATCAAAGGCTCTACCATATCTCATTGGAAATATCTCTTTAATATCTCAAAAGGGTATTTCATGGAATCTCATTTGGCTTCCTGGTTTGAGAGATATCATTGATTAAATCTCAGCATGTATTTGACCCAAGGAGGACGTGTGTACCACCATATTCAATGGTATTTTTATCCATGCTTAGGAAACTACATAAGGAGTTCCACATATTTCTGGAAATATATTTTCAATATCTCAAATGGGTATTTTGCATAATTTCATTTCATTGTCTGGTTTATGAGATATCTTTGTTTGAAGTAGCACTTGTCTGTAACCAGCGTGGTCCCGCGCCCTTCAACTTAGGCCTAGTTTTTCTCACTCCAAATGACACCTTAGAGAACTTATGTTATATCAATGGAAATGTCTCTCTGTCATATCAAAAGGGTATTTTACTAAATTTCATTTTGTTTCCTAGTTTGAGAGATATCACTGATTGAAGATCTCCATGTATTTCTTCCAATACAGTTGCATGTCACTAGCACTTCAACAAGATTTTTCTCACTCCACAGGCCACCTACGAAAATTTTTCATATAACGATGGAAATATCTCTTCAGTATCTCAAATGGGTCTTTGACGGAATTGGATTTCATCACCTGTAGCAGAAGTTATGAATAACTTTGTAGAAGACGATTCAAATCCTCCAAAGTCATGATTTTTCCATTTTATTAATGTAAACGGTTATGGGTCAACCACACAAAACCTTTCCCTTCATTGGGAATTAGAACATTGTACTCATGGGTCTCTTTTTAGCATGGGTGAAATGATGTGGGACTATC
>JZKD02S0512806.1:0-16814 GCA_000966675.3 Picea glauca | reverse complement strand
AGAGGGTTGCCTTCTAGGGAAAAAAACCCTAACATAATCTCTATCGTTAGATCTGTGACCTTATAATGAACGGTCCAAATTTACAATGAAATTACAATATACTTTTACAAGGCAAAGGGATAGCAAAGGGATAGCCCCCCCAGACCCCGCAGAGGGGGTACCTCCCCTCTGTACTCCCCCGCGTGGAAGAGTGTACATACTTCTAGGGTGTAAATACTTCATGGGGTATAAACACGGCTGAAATTAAAAGACCTCTAAATCAGGAAGATAATCAGGCTCCACAACCAACACTATCGTCTGGCTTTGTCAAGGAAGAGATCACCGTGTCAGCCAACAGTTCTGTTTTCCCTATGGCATCAAGCCTTTCAAAGATGAGGTATTGTGTGATATTTATCTCCTTGAAGTTTTTGATTTTATTTTAGGAGAATCATATTTATGGAAGCATCATTCTATTATGAGTCTAGACCCTGCAGCTTTATTATTACTTTGGGTTGACAATTGTACAGGATCCCAGAGGTGGCACCGCCTACTGCTATTTCTTTAATCTCTGCTAAGAAATACAGTAATGTCATTTCACAGACTGGTAAGTTCATCTTCTTTGTGATTTGTGCTCATAGTAAGCAGAAGGTTGCTGCCCCATTCGTGGCCTCTACACAATGCCTCTCTTTGCAGTAGAAGCAAGTGGAAGGGATCATGGAAGAATATAGAGACATCTTCACCTCACCTACAAGGGTACCAACACACTTTCGAGTCAAGCATCCAATTGATCTGACCCCCGACACACCTCTACCTAATGGGCCATTCTATCAGTGCTCGTTGAGGGAGAATGATGAAATCATGCGTCAGATCTAAGAGCTTCTTCAAAAGGGGCACATCATACCCAAATCCTCCCCTTGTAGAATCCCGATTATACTGGTGCAAAAGAAGGATGGCACTTGGAGACTCTGCATTGACGACAGAGCCTTAAAAAAAATCACAGTCAGGAACCACTAACCCATTCCCAGGATTGATGACCTTATTGGCCAACTCAAGGGGGAAAAGTTCTTCAGCAAGATTGACTTGAAGTCTGGCTACCACCAGGTTCCCATCAAACCAACTGATGTCTCGAAGACAACCTTCAAGTCTAAAGAAGGTCTCTACGAATGGCTAGTCATGCACTTTGGCTTAACAAATGCACCAACCACTTTCATGAGGTTGATGGATGATGCATTGAGACCCTTCACCAACTCCTTTGTGGTAGTATATTTGGATGACATCCTCATCTTCAACAGAATGTGGGAGGAGAACATGCAACATATTCAACAGGTTTTGAGAACTCTGTGGCAACACAAGATTTATGCCAACTTGGAAAAATGCTCCTTTAGCATGAACAAGGTTCAATAACTAGGCTACATTGTTGATGAGCATGGGGTACATGTTGATCTAGCTAAGATCCAATTAATTTGTGATTGGTCAGCCCCGACCACACTGACCAAGATTTGAATCTTCTTCGGTATAGCCAATTTCTACCGACGGTTCATGTTAGGATTCTCCCATATTGCATGGGCCCTCAACCAGGTGACCAAGGGAGATAGTAGGGCCAAATTAGTGCGGGGGAAGGATTAACAATGTGAATTCGATGATTTGAAACATCGCTTGTGCTCAGCTCCAGTACTCTCCTTGCCCGATCTGCAACAACCATTTGAGATTGAGACAGATGCATTTGAGTATGCTGTGGGCACAGTTCCCACTCAACATGGGCATCCTGTGGCATACCATAGTGAGACACTCTCCGATACTGTTTGGAAATACCCCACCTATGACAAGGAAATGTATTCCATTGTAGAACCCTGTCATCAATGGAAAAATTACATTCTAGGGAAAGAGACGATCATACACATTGATCAAAAGCCTCTACAGTTCATACGGACACAGGGGAAAATGCAGAATGATCACCATCAAAAGTGGTCCACCTACTTGCAATAGTTCCATCTCAACATCAAGTATAAGTTAGGTATCTCTAATCATGTCACTGACTACCTCAGTCGACCTCCTGTGGCTGCACTCACCACGGTGCTCCAGTCCTATGAACATGAAACATCAGAGTGGCCCCAACTTTATTAGCAAGATCCAGACTTCACCACCATAAATTGACTCTTGGGTACATGCACCACTGTCACTAATTTTCACATTTAGGACATACTCTTATGCCACCTGGGCCATTTCTGTGTTCCTAAAAGAAAGCGTGCAAAGTTGATTTGGGAAGCCCACTACAGTCGGGTGGTAGGACATTTTGGCATAGAGAAAACTGTGGCCATTCTTTAGAAACATTTTTATTAGCCAAAAATTTGACAGGATGCCAACAAGTATATCAGATATTGCAATGCATGCGCCATTTCCAAGCCAACCATCAAGAATCAAGGATTATACACCCCTCTTCCTATTCTCGAGAAGTTGTGGAAATCCATATCAATGGATTACATGTCCAGTTTGTTGTCCACCAAGCACAAAAATGACTGTGTGTTTGTGGTCGTTGATCGGTTTTTGAATATGTCCATCCTCACAGCCTGTAATAAGAATGTCACAATGACATATACTGCTAATCTCTTCTTCGAACGAGTTTGGGTTCACTTTGGGATACCGCAAAATATCATCTCTGACTGAGACAATAGGTTCCTCAACACATTTTGGTCGAGTCTTTGGTCTCTGTTGGACACCAAGCTCATAAAATCCATTACTTTCCACCCACCAACCGATGGCCAAATCGAGGTCATCAGTTAGATTATTGTGCACATCCTGTGCATGTACAATTCTAAGAATCCCCATACATGGGAGGAGAGTCTCCTATATGTCCAACATAGCTACAACAAGTCTCTCCATAGGTCCACCAGACATAGCCCATTTCATGTGAGTTTGGGATTCCGACCCTTGGGACCCATTGATGTCGCACTTCGTCTTGCCACCACATAGACAGACTCTCCTCTTGATTAGTCTGCGATCGAAAAATCCACCAGATTCATTGAGCTGATTCAACACATCCACCAACAGGTCCATGAGATTTTGCAGAAATCCAATTCTAAGTACAAGCAGTTCCATGATCAACATAGGGTACCACACCAGTTTTAGGTTGGTGACAAAGTCTGGTTACATTTGTAGAATGAGTGTCTCACCAGACCCCATCGGAAGCTTCGCCCACTTCATTATGGGCCTTACACTATCACCAAGGCTGTGTGTAGCAATGCTTTTGAGCTCAACACTCCACCCTTCCTTGGTATGCATCCACTATTCAATGTAGACCTCCTTTGACCATATTTTCCACCATTATTGGACACCTATGAGATCACCAAACAACTGACACCAACAGAGCTCAATCATGATTGCATGGAACAAGCATCCATCGATTAGATCATGGACACACAAGTCAAGGGCACTCATCAGCAACAAATCCAGCTTTATCGAGTTGTCAAGGCAGGAAAACTCCTACACCAAGGCAAGAAAACTCCTACACCAAGGCAAGTGGATCACTCAGGGACAAATCCAAATTTTTTTTCCTCACCTGATAGGGTAAATCAATGCAATGGAGACCATTTCTTCCTAAGGGGAAGGATTGATCCAGGTGGATATTGGTGGCCACACACCTATTCCAATTGGCTCCTCATGTCCATTTTTTTTCAGCATGTCCTTTTGTACTGCTTTATAATTGTGAGTTATACACTTCTAGAGCTATCTAAATCCCCACACATTCTCCAAGTGGATACAAGTGGCCTCTCGCCTAATTCAATTGGCTTATTTTGTATTTTTTCATGTCATCACATCTTGTTGTACTTTCAAGGATGTTTTGGGGCCCTAAACATTTTTTTTTCTCGCCACAATAAAACTATAGACAAAGTCAGAGTATGATGGTGGAATGTGTAGTTCTCTGAAATACCTTTCTAATGGGCTATCACATGCCTAAATTGGAGGTCCCATGCAAAATTTATGACCCTAGGAATTTGAGGTACCAAATTACACCAACTTACCCATAGGGCCCACATGACTTTTGACGTTTCACCTTCTAGGGTTGGGTTTTTGGATGTTTAGGGTTTTGGAATTCATGAGTAATATGAAAAGGGCCTATGGAGCCTCATTGTAATCCATTATTTTCATATAGATGTGCGTAGCAACCACATCTCTTCTAAGAGATAACTACCACCATTCGAGCAAGTTTTAGTTCTATAGCTTTACAATTTCAACTTATCTCATTATTTAATAGAAGATATTGTTCACTGGATATTTGTGTTATTCTTCCTATCTCCATGATTATTGTATTTAGTCTGTTAATCATTTCATTCTGCTCCTAAATCTGGATCACACATGTTTTAGAAGGATGTGCTACAGTGACTAAGGATGCAACCAGTCAAACAGATTTTTTCTAAGTGACCAAGGATGTGGCTAGTTAGACAGAGTTTTCCTCAGTGACCGAGGATGTATCCATCTAGACCAATTTTTCCTTAGTGACTGATGATGTGGCCAGTCAGATAGACTGGACTGTAGGTTGTTCTCCAATGACTGTGAATGCATCCAGTGAGACAAATTGGACAACAATATCAGCTAGTTAGGATGAGTGGAGTGCAACCGCGGTAACAAATCTTACACTGACAGAGTTAGATGACCTAGTGACCGAGGGATTAGCTAGTTTGGACTATTGGAGTATAGATGATGAAGCATGCCACCTTATATTTTGGAGAGATATGCTTATAGTACTAGAGGTACATCTAGCTGATGGTGGATGGGATACCTCCCTTGTTAGGAGAGAGTGTTGATTTTGTAACTTCGAGAGGTATTCCCATAAGAGGCCAAGGTTTCATCCATGTGGGAATCTTCGTTGGTACCATATTATCCTTTTGGTTTGGTGAAAACCCCCTTGGATTGGTTGGGGGATTCATGGGTTTGGTGATGGGAATTGTGGGCTTGTGTTGGGGCTTCACACCCATAAATAAATCCTAATTTGATGTTGACTTGTGGAGGGGTGTTGTCCCTTGACCAAGTTTTGGAGATCCTTGGTCATGTTTGACCTCTATTGGGACTTCGACATGCTATTTGAAGGAGAAGTGCAAGTCGAAGCCGATATCATGGGATATCGACCCCTTTTTAGGACAAATTTTGGGATTAGGGTTTATGTAACGGGTATGGGATGTCAGCCTATGGGTTTACCCATGATTAGGCCCATTTTGTAATATATAAATGGAAATCTAGGAAATACTAAGGGTAATGAGGCCAAGGTGCTAAGTGTGAATAGTTGTGGATTCTTTGTCTGTGCTATGTGTTAAGAACTTGTAGAGATAAGTGCAAGTGTTTGTAAGAATCTTTTGTATAGACACTAATAAGGCTTTGTGCTTAAACCTAGCTCGGGGAAGGAGGATCTGGCGAGGTGCGTCCAGATATCCTGTCCTATGCGGAGTGGGTTCTGAGGCTTTGTGCATGTAAGGATATTGACAGAAGATAATAAATAAGACGAGGAGTCGGTGGACATAGCCCCACACTGGGGTGAACCACGTATATCCTGTGTTATGGTTGATTTGTGAATTATGTTGTATCTTAGTGATGTGATTTATGCTTACTGTTGATATCTTTATGTATGATGCATCTGGTATAATATCTTAGTGGTTGGTAAGGTGAATGAATGTTAGATATGATCTATCTCTCCATTCTAAGTGCTTGAATGTGTTAAATCGTATTGAATACTGTGCTGCTTTGTAATTAGGGTTTGGATTTGCGGTGTGAATAAGGGTTAATTACTGACGAATGTTAACTACTAATTTCTTTGTTAGAGTATTGTAATCACATAGCTGTGTCCCGACTAAGGTTGCAGACACTGGAGTCCTGCAACCACCCCTGCCTCTACCTCGGGGGAGATTTCATCTGCTTCGCAGGTGTTTCTGAAAGGGTCGGTAGTTAGGGTTTTGTTGGTGCTCTGTTGAAGCGTTGAACCCTGGGTCTTCCCCTATGCCAACAAATGGTTCCGTTGTTGGGAAATAATTGAAGAAAATAAAACGCAAATCCAACAGGAGAAAGAATGGTTACTCGCAGAGAAGGTCAAGCTTAAAGAAGTAGTCAATAGAGCACTTTGCTCTGTGACAAGTTTGGAGCATATGGAGGAATACCCAGTGGAGAATCAAGTGACGAATCTTGATGAAGCCATTCAACAGATTCAAAAAAGAGTCGCAGAACTAGAGCTACAAACAGTGCCAAGCACTCCACAAAAAGTGTGAGACCAAAGAGAAGCAACTTCTTGGAGCACAGTTGAAAGGATCAAATCATTAGCCGTTGAATGTAAATAACTAAGAAGTCACAGTGAGCAGACTTATGAGCGCCTTACTGAGGACCCTAAACTGAAGATAGTGGATTCACATCTCTAGGAAGAAAAGCAGTAGGCGACAACAGTACAAGCGCAATTGAAACTCAAGTCAGAAGTTGTTAGGATGAAAATATCCCAAGAACAACACACAGCTCAACAATAGGTCCATGCCATACAAAGCAAAGTCATGGAAGTGACTCAGAAGTTCTAGCCAGTCCAAGAAGTAGCTTGCCTACTTTTTGAGGAGATTGAAGACCAAAGAGCAGAGCTAGAACAAGTAGTCACTTTGGTAGAACAATGCTTAGAAGGATTTGTGAATGAGGTGGTTATTCAAGAGTTCACCGAGCAGGAGGCCTTGGCGCAAAAATAGGTCAAAGCATCTTGAGCCAAGATCGAGGATTTTGAGGTAGAGTTATCTAGACCAGAGTGACTCGGGACGAGTCACAGGTGAGTGTTAGGGGCCTATTGGGCCTTGACTAAATTTTGGAGATCCTTGGTCATGTTTGACCTCTTTTGGGACTTCGACAGGATAATCAAAGGTGGAGTGTAATTTGAAGTAGAGATCACAGGATCTCAATCCCTTTTTAGGGCATATTTTGGGATTAGGGTTTATGTAACAGGTATGAGATGTCGACCCATGGGTTTACCCATATTTAGGCCCATTTTTTAATATATAAATAGAAATATAGGCGATGTAAGTAGGCGGTGCTAAGGGTAATGAGGCTAATGTGCTAAGTGAGAATAGTTGTGGATGATTTGTGCATGCTATGTGTTAAGAACTTGCATAGCTAAGTGCAAGTGATTGTAATAATATTATGTATAGACAGTAAGAAGGCTTTGTGCTTAAACCTATCTTGGGGAAGGAGGATTTGGCGAGGTGCATGCAGATCTCCTGTCCTATGCAGAGTGGGTTCTGAGGCTTTGTGCATGTAAGGATATTGACAAAAGATAATAAAGAAGATGAAGAGTTGGTGGATGTAGCCCCACACTGGGGTGAACCACGTATATCCTATGTTATGGTTTCTTTGTGCATTATGTTGTATGGTAGTGATGTGATTTATGCTTAGTGCCGATATCTTTATGTATGATGCATATGGTATAATAGCTTAGTGATTGGTAAGGTGAATGAATGTTAGATCTGATCTATCTCTCCAGTCTAAGTGCTTGAATGTGTTAGATTGTGTTGAATACTACATTGGTATGTACTTAGGGTTCGGATCTGCGATGTGAATAAGGAGTGATTACTGATGAATGTTAACTGCTAAGTGATTTGTTAGTGTATTGTAATCACAGATATGTGTCCCATCTAAGGTTGTAGATGCTGGAGTCTTACAACCACCCTTGCCTCTACCTCGGGTGAGACTTCATCTGCTTCACAGGTGTTGTCGAAAGGGCCGACAATTAGGGTTTTGTTGGTGCACTGTTGAAGCGTTGAACCCTGGGTTTGCCCCTGTGACAACAAGGGGATTCTATGGTGACCCCTAATGATTGTATATAAAGGAGAGAGGTCATTGTGACAACTCATTGTATCATCATAGAATAATGGAGTTAGCGTAAGTGAGTTTTCACTTGTGCTATTAGGCTTGGTGATTTCAGCAAAGGGAAATTCTTCTAGGGTGGAAAATCTGGCGTAAGTTTAAGAACTCTCTATTTTATGTTCTTGGCAAGGAAAGGCACAAATCATGTGTGGGAGAGAGAGACAACCTAACAAGGAAGATATTGTATGAAGTGGAGTGAGTGGTATGAAGTGTCTGTACATTTTTTCACATGTACATAGGTTAAAGTGGGAACAATCGTGTACGTATGCGGGTTGTTGAAGGAAAAATCACGTACATCCATATAATTTCTTCTAGACAGGGGTAAGACCATACATGCTAACATCAGGTGACCTCAACATGTCGTACAAGTGGTCTGCAGTAGATTGTGGGAAAAGGATATTTCTAGAATATTGTTGAAGTTTTATTTCTTGTTTATATATTGGAGGAAAAGGTTCTCCTCATATTTGGTGACTTTGAGAGGACCAGTTCTATCCTCAGATTTGTATCTTTGAGAGGACTGGTTTTGGTCCTCAGATTTGTAGAATTGGATAAAGTTATAAAACAAAATTATTGTGTCTCTTGTGTATTGATGATTCATCTCTAATCTTATTGTATGTTCTTCTATGCTAAGAGAAGTTAGGAATCTTAGTGTGTCTATTTTTATAGTTTAACTGGGTTAATTGTATATAATTGTGGAAACATTAGACCATACTCGAGGTGTAGTAAAATATAACATGGTTTCAAAGCTTGGGATTTGAAGAGAAGGGGATCATCTTGTGTCACATTTTCGGCTACAACACTAGAAGAGTGTTGTACTTTTTCTTGTTCTTGTTCTGGGCAGGTCAAGATGGTGAATACATTNAGACGATCATACACATTGATCAAAAGCCTCTACAGTTCATACGGACACAGGGGAAAATGCAGAATGATCACCATCAAAAGTGGTCCACCTACTTGCAATAGTTCCATCTCAACATCAAGTATAAGTTAGGTATCTCTAATCATGTCACTGACTACCTCAGTCGACCTCCTGTGGCTGCACTCACCACGGTGCTCCAGTCCTATGAACATGAAACATCAGAGTGGCCCCAACTTTATTAGCAAGATCCAGACTTCACCACCATAAATTGACTCTTGGGTACATGCACCACTGTCACTAATTTTCACATTTAGGACATACTCTTATGCCACCTGGGCCATTTCTGTGTTCCTAAAAGAAAGCGTGCAAAGTTGATTTGGGAAGCCCACTACAGTCGGGTGGTAGGACATTTTGGCATAGAGAAAACTGTGGCCATTCTTTAGAAACATTTTTATTAGCCAAAAATTTGACAGGATGCCAACAAGTATATCAGATATTGCAATGCATGCGCCATTTCCAAGCCAACCATCAAGAATCAAGGATTATACACCCCTCTTCCTATTCTCGAGAAGTTGTGGAAATCCATATCAATGGATTACATGTCCAGTTTGTTGTCCACCAAGCACAAAAATGACTGTGTGTTTGTGGTCGTTGATCGGTTTTTGAATATGTCCATCCTCACAGCCTGTAATAAGAATGTCACAATGACATATACTGCTAATCTCTTCTTCGAACGAGTTTGGGTTCACTTTGGGATACCGCAAAATATCATCTCTGACTGAGACAATAGGTTCCTCAACACATTTTGGTCGAGTCTTTGGTCTCTGTTGGACACCAAGCTCATAAAATCCATTACTTTCCACCCACCAACCGATGGCCAAATCGAGGTCATCAGTTAGATTATTGTGCACATCCTGTGCATGTACAATTCTAAGAATCCTCATACATGGGAGGAGAGTATCCCATATGTCCAACATAGCTACAACAAGTCTCTCCATAGTTCCACCAGACATAGCCCATTTCATGTGAGTTTGGGATTCCGACCCTTGGGACCCATTGATGTCGCACTTCGTCTTGCCACCACATAGACAGAATCTCCTCTTGATTAGTCTGTGATCGAAAAATCCACTAGATTCATTGAGCTGATTCAACACATCCACCAACAGGTCCATGAAATTTTGCAGAAATCCAATTCTAAGTACAAGCAGTTCCATGATCAACATAGGGTACCACACTAGTTTTAGGTTGGTGACAAAGTCTGGTTACATTTGTCAAATGAGTGTCTCACCAGGCCCCATCGGAAGCTTCACCCACTTCGTTATGGGCCTTACACTATCACCAAGGCTGTGGGTAGCAATGCTTTTGAGCTCAACACTCCACCCTTCCTTGGTATGCATCCACTATTCAATGTAGACCTCCTTTGACCATATTTTCCACCATTATTGGACACCTATGAGATCACCAAACAACTGACACCAACAGAGCTCAATCATGATTGCATGGAACAAGCATCCATCGATTAGATCATGGACACACAAGTCAAGGGCACTCATCAGCAACAAATCCAGCTTTATCGAGTTGTCAAGGCAGGAAAACTCCTACACCAAGGCAAGAAAACTCCTACACCAAGGCAAGTGGATCACTCAGGGACAAATCCAAATTTTTTTTCCTCACCTGATAGGGTAAATCAATGCAATGGAGACCATTTCTTCCTAAGGGGAAGGATTGATCCAGGTGGATATTGGTGGCCACACACCTATTCCAATTGGCTCCTCATGTCCATTTTTTTTCAGCATGTCCTTTTGTACTGCTTTATAATTGTGAGTTATACACTTCTAGAGCTATCTAAATCCCCACACATTCTCCAAGTGGATACAAGTGGCCTCTCGCCTAATTCAATTGGCTTATTTTGTATTTTTTCATGTCATCACATCTTGTTGTACTTTCAAGGATGTTTTGGGGCCCTAAACATTTTTTTTTCTCGCCACAATAAAACTATAGACAAAGTCAGAGTATGATGGTGGAATGTGTAGTTCTCTGAAATACCTTTCTAATGGGCTATCACATGCCTAAATTGGAGGTCCCATGCAAAATTTATGACCCTAGGAATTTGAGGTACCAAATTACACCAACTTACCCATAGGGCCCACATGACTTTTGACGTTTCACCTTCTAGGGTTGGGTTTTTGGATGTTTAGGGTTTTGGAATTCATGAGTAATATGAAAAGGGCCTATGGAGCCTCATTGTAATCCATTATTTTCATATAGATGTGCGTAGCAACCACATCTCTTCTAAGAGATAACTACCACCATTCGAGCAAGTTTTAGTTCTATAGCTTTACAATTTCAACTTATCTCATTATTTAATAGAAGATATTGTTCACTGGATATTTGTGTTATTCTTCCTATCTCCATGATTATTGTATTTAGTCTGTTAATCATTTCATTCTGCTCCTAAATCTGGATCACACATGTTTTAGAAGGATGTGCTACAGTGACTAAGGATGCAACCAGTCAAACAGATTTTTTCTAAGTGACCAAGGATGTGGCTAGTTAGACAGAGTTTTCCTCAGTGACCGAGGATGTATCCATCTAGACCAATTTTTCCTTAGTGACTGATGATGTGGCCAGTCAGATAGACTGGACTGTAGGTTGTTCTCCAATGACTGTGAATGCATCCAGTGAGACAAATTGGACAACAATATCAGCTAGTTAGGATGAGTGGAGTGCAACCGCGGTAACAAATCTTACACTGACAGAGTTAGATGACCTAGTGACCGAGGGATTAGCTAGTTTGGACTATTGGAGTATAGATGATGAAGCATGCCACCTTATATTTTGGAGAGATATGCTTATAGTACTAGAGGTACATCTAGCTGATGGTGGATGGGATACCTCCCTTGTTAGGAGAGAGTGTTGATTTTGTAACTTCGAGAGGTATTCCCATAAGAGGCCAAGGTTTCATCCATGTGGGAATCTTCGTTGGTACCATATTATCCTTTTGGTTTGGTGAAAACCCCCTTGGATTGGTTGGGGGATTCATGGGTTTGGTGATGGGAATTGTGGGCTTGTGTTGGGGCTTCACACCCATAAATAAATCCTAATTTGATGTTGACTTGTGGAGGGGTGTTGTCCCTTGACCAAGTTTTGGAGATCCTTGGTCATGTTTGACCTCTATTGGGACTTCGACATGCTATTTGAAGGAGAAGTGCAAGTCGAAGCCGATATCATGGGATATCGACCCCTTTTTAGGACAAATTTTGGGATTAGGGTTTATGTAACGGGTATGGGATGTCAGCCTATGGGTTTACCCATGATTAGGCCCATTTTGTAATATATAAATGGAAATCTAGGAAATACTAAGGGTAATGAGGCCAAGGTGCTAAGTGTGAATAGTTGTGGATTCTTTGTCTGTGCTATGTGTTAAGAACTTGTAGAGATAAGTGCAAGTGTTTGTAAGAATCTTTTGTATAGACACTAATAAGGCTTTGTGCTTAAACCTAGCTCGGGGAAGGAGGATCTGGCGAGGTGCGTCCAGATATCCTGTCCTATGCGGAGTGGGTTCTGAGGCTTTGTGCATGTAAGGATATTGACAGAAGATAATAAATAAGACGAGGAGTCGGTGGACATAGCCCCACACTGGGGTGAACCACGTATATCCTGTGTTATGGTTGATTTGTGAATTATGTTGTATCTTAGTGATGTGATTTATGCTTACTGTTGATATCTTTATGTATGATGCATCTGGTATAATATCTTAGTGGTTGGTAAGGTGAATGAATGTTAGATATGATCTATCTCTCCATTCTAAGTGCTTGAATGTGTTAAATCGTATTGAATACTGTGCTGCTTTGTAATTAGGGTTTGGATTTGCGGTGTGAATAAGGGTTAATTACTGACGAATGTTAACTACTAATTTCTTTGTTAGAGTATTGTAATCACATAGCTGTGTCCCGACTAAGGTTGCAGACACTGGAGTCCTGCAACCACCCCTGCCTCTACCTCGGGGGAGATTTCATCTGCTTCGCAGGTGTTTCTGAAAGGGTCGGTAGTTAGGGTTTTGTTGGTGCTCTGTTGAAGCGTTGAACCCTGGGTCTTCCCCTATGCCAACAAATGGTTCCGTTGTTGGGAAATAATTGAAGAAAATAAAACGCAAATCCAACAGGAGAAAGAATGGTTACTCGCAGAGAAGGTCAAGCTTAAAGAAGTAGTCAATAGAGCACTTTGCTCTGTGACAAGTTTGGAGCATATGGAGGAATACCCAGTGGAGAATCAAGTGACGAATCTTGATGAAGCCATTCAACAGATTCAAAAAAGAGTCGCAGAACTAGAGCTACAAACAGTGCCAAGCACTCCACAAAAAGTGTGAGACCAAAGAGAAGCAACTTCTTGGAGCACAGTTGAAAGGATCAAATCATTAGCCGTTGAATGTAAATAACTAAGAAGTCACAGTGAGCAGACTTATGAGCGCCTTACTGAGGACCCTAAACTGAAGATAGTGGATTCACATCTCTAGGAAGAAAAGCAGTAGGCGACAACAGTACAAGCGCAATTGAAACTCAAGTCAGAAGTTGTTAGGATGAAAATATCCCAAGAACAACACACAGCTCAACAATAGGTCCATGCCATACAAAGCAAAGTCATGGAAGTGACTCAGAAGTTCTAGCCAGTCCAAGAAGTAGCTTGCCTACTTTTTGAGGAGATTGAAGACCAAAGAGCAGAGCTAGAACAAGTAGTCACTTTGGTAGAACAATGCTTAGAAGGATTTGTGAATGAGGTGGTTATTCAAGAGTTCACCGAGCAGGAGGCCTTGGCGCAAAAATAGGTCAAAGCATCTTGAGCCAAGATCGAGGATTTTGAGGTAGAGTTATCTAGACCAGAGTGACTCGGGACGAGTCACAGGTGAGTGTTAGGGGCCTATTGGGCCTTGACTAAATTTTGGAGATCCTTGGTCATGTTTGACCTCTTTTGGGACTTCGACAGGATAATCAAAGGTGGAGTGTAATTTGAAGTAGAGATCACAGGATCTCAATCCCTTTTTAGGGCATATTTTGGGATTAGGGTTTATGTAACAGGTATGAGATGTCGACCCATGGGTTTACCCATATTTAGGCCCATTTTTTAATATATAAATAGAAATATAGGCGATGTAAGTAGGCGGTGCTAAGGGTAATGAGGCTAATGTGCTAAGTGAGAATAGTTGTGGATGATTTGTGCATGCTATGTGTTAAGAACTTGCATAGCTAAGTGCAAGTGATTGTAATAATATTATGTATAGACAGTAAGAAGGCTTTGTGCTTAAACCTATCTTGGGGAAGGAGGATTTGGCGAGGTGCATGCAGATCTCCTGTCCTATGCAGAGTGGGTTCTGAGGCTTTGTGCATGTAAGGATATTGACAAAAGATAATAAAGAAGATGAAGAGTTGGTGGATGTAGCCCCACACTGGGGTGAACCACGTATATCCTATGTTATGGTTTCTTTGTGCATTATGTTGTATGGTAGTGATGTGATTTATGCTTAGTGCCGATATCTTTATGTATGATGCATATGGTATAATAGCTTAGTGATTGGTAAGGTGAATGAATGTTAGATCTGATCTATCTCTCCAGTCTAAGTGCTTGAATGTGTTAGATTGTGTTGAATACTACATTGGTATGTACTTAGGGTTCGGATCTGCGATGTGAATAAGGAGTGATTACTGATGAATGTTAACTGCTAAGTGATTTGTTAGTGTATTGTAATCACAGATATGTGTCCCATCTAAGGTTGTAGATGCTGGAGTCTTACAACCACCCTTGCCTCTACCTCGGGTGAGACTTCATCTGCTTCACAGGTGTTGTCGAAAGGGCCGACAATTAGGGTTTTGTTGGTGCACTGTTGAAGCGTTGAACCCTGGGTTTGCCCCTGTGACAACAAGGGGATTCTATGGTGACCCCTAATGATTGTATATAAAGGAGAGAGGTCATTGTGACAACTCATTGTATCATCATAGAATAATGGAGTTAGCGTAAGTGAGTTTTCACTTGTGCTATTAGGCTTGGTGATTTCAGCAAAGGGAAATTCTTCTAGGGTGGAAAATCTGGCGTAAGTTTAAGAACTCTCTATTTTATGTTCTTGGCAAGGAAAGGCACAAATCATGTGTGGGAGAGAGAGACAACCTAACAAGGAAGATATTGTATGAAGTGGAGTGAGTGGTATGAAGTGTCTGTACATTTTTTCACATGTACATAGGTTAAAGTGGGAACAATCGTGTACGTATGCGGGTTGTTGAAGGAAAAATCACGTACATCCATATAATTTCTTCTAGACAGGGGTAAGACCATACATGCTAACATCAGGTGACCTCAACATGTCGTACAAGTGGTCTGCAGTAGATTGTGGGAAAAGGATATTTCTAGAATATTGTTGAAGTTTTATTTCTTGTTTATATATTGGAGGAAAAGGTTCTCCTCATATTTGGTGACTTTGAGAGGACCAGTTCTATCCTCAGATTTGTATCTTTGAGAGGACTGGTTTTGGTCCTCAGATTTGTAGAATTGGATAAAGTTATAAAACAAAATTATTGTGTCTCTTGTGTATTGATGATTCATCTCTAATCTTATTGTATGTTCTTCTATGCTAAGAGAAGTTAGGAATCTTAGTGTGTCTATTTTTATAGTTTAACTGGGTTAATTGTATATAATTGTGGAAACATTAGACCATACTCGAGGTGTAGTAAAATATAACATGGTTTCAAAGCTTGGGATTTGAAGAGAAGGGGATCATCTTGTGTCACATTTTCGGCTACAACACTAGAAGAGTGTTGTACTTTTTCTTGTTCTTGTTCTGGGCAGGTCAAGATGGTGAATACATTRAATCTTGAGGATAGGTTGGAAGGGGAAACCAACTTTTGGGCTTGGAAGGCAAGGGTTCTCCTTCTATTGGAAGAGAATGACCTCAAGGAGTATGCCGAGGATGTGGTTCCTAGCTYGAATGATATAGTAGATTTGGAATTTCTCAAGAARAAGGAAGTTAAGACCAAGCATGCATWTCTAGATTCTGTGAAGGAAAACTTGATTCCTTAAATTTCCARGAAAGAAAAYACCAAGGATATGTMTGATTCTTTGGTGGGTCTTTACCAAAACAATAATAATTACATGATGCTGCATTTGAAGCATCAACTTCATATTGTCAAGATGACCAATGAMGACACAATTGTYAGTTATCTTATGAATACTAATCCAAGATCAACTCACAACTATTGGTGAGACAATCTAGGATGTTGAGTTGGTGAATGTAGCACTGAGAGGTCTTCTTAGGTCTTGGGAACCATTTTGTGTAGAGGATATATGTGTGAGATAGTTTACCATACTTTTATAGATTATGGATTGATTGTATTTAGGAGGATACTTGGGTAGAATCCATGGATGATATGGATGGTGTGGTGAATAGTAGCAGTGATGAGATCTAGGCTCTTGCAACATGCACTAGAAAGGGAAGAAAGGGTTCTCTAGATAGAAGAGGCCCGTTAGGGAGAAGGGATTCTACTAAGAGAGAAGAATATCCAAATATGATATGGAAGAAGGATATTAGTAAGATCATATGTTATGAGTGCCATGAATTTGGTCATTATGCTTCATAGTGTCCACACCAGAAGGGAAGATGAAGAAGGAAATAGGCATCAACAACATAGTTTGATTAGTTT
The DNA here is from genome assembly GCA_000966675.3 of Picea glauca. Taxonomy (NCBI): domain Eukaryota; kingdom Viridiplantae; phylum Streptophyta; class Pinopsida; order Pinales; family Pinaceae; genus Picea; species Picea glauca. The sequence continues at coordinate 416 of JZKD02S0512806.1, read as the reverse complement.
GTAGACAAGTTTGAGAGGAGATCTTGTTGGTATTCATCCTTTCAAGTATTATCTCCAACAAGGAGAGATGGTTGGTGGATAACATAGCATCTTTCCATATGACATGTGCTAGAGAGTTGTTTTATACTCTCACAAATACTGGCTCAGACTTATGTGTGGAGATTGGTACATGATGTAAGCATTTAGTATAAGGATTTGGTACCATATCATTTTGATTGGATTCAAGAGAAATACTAAGGGTGTCAAATGTGTTGTGGGTACCATAACTCAGGAGGAGTGTCCTCTCAGTCTTGAAGATTAAGAGGAAGGGTTTTCATGTATTGATTCAATATTGACAGGTATTGCTTGTGCCCAGACAATATAACTTCAAACTAGAAATAATTCTTGGAGTTAGGGAGGGAAAAATTTAGTGGATG
>JZKD02S0512784.1:0-16815 GCA_000966675.3 Picea glauca | reverse complement strand
AAGAGTTGAGCCAGTTATTCCAAGCTGGATTTTTTGACTGGATTGGACAAGGAGTGGTCCAACCTAGGCTAGAAAGGCCTCCTTTCCAAGCCTCGCATGTCTCTGGTATCCCAGTTCCCCCTCATGTCTCATTACAACCCGAAGTCCTTGAAAATGATGGATGGAAAAATATTTTCCACCCGGTAGTATCCCAACATCGTGGCTGGCCCAATTTGTCTCTATCTGCTCCTCCTCCATTGATTAACCCAATTGTCCAAGCTATCCATGCACACTCACCGATATAGTCTTCCCACGCAAGCAAGAGGTTAAAAAATGAAGCCCACCATGCACCTGATAAAGGAAAAGCTGTTGTTGCCCCCTCCTCACCGTCAAATGACTCTGCCAAATCTGTTTCATCCTGCATGCATTTGAGAAATGATTGCTCTCATGTTATCAGTGAGATTAGGCCTAAAGGCTCCACACAGCCTAAGGCAAATTCAGAGAAATCAAAGGGAGACAACAACAACAACAAGGGGAAAAATGCCTCCCAGAGTGGCAAATATGGTTTTTGAGTGTTTTAATTTATTGATTGTTGAGAACAGTTGACTTCTGAAGTTTTTGGACAACACGCTATTTTTTGGATATGTTGGATATTATATTTTTTGGATATGGTTTCAAATATAATTGATATTAATTTTCAAATTATGAGAGTGATGATGGGAGCCACACGGAGGGATGTGTTTGATTGATTAACTAGTTGTGTTTATGTTGTTAAGAAACTAAAGGGAGTCACAAGGGGTCTTGCCTACTAGTTATTATTTATTAAGACCCTTATTATTATCTTATTAATTTCCCCCCTAAACTAAAAATTAGTTGAGTTTTAGTTAACTTAATTAAAAGAGGTAGTTTAAGTACTTCAACTAATTCTGATTGCTTAAAGGCAAAAAGAGAAGGAGGAACAAGAGGAGAATAGAAGGAGAAAGCATACTAAGGTTTTCTCTTGAGTTTTATTGAGATAATTCAGTTTTCATTCATTCTTTAATTCATTGAAAGCCTAATTCTCTTTTATGATAACAAGGTCCTATTGTAGACATCAAGATTCAACGCTAAATTACATCATTCAGACACTTGTTTTTCATAGGTGTTGATCTATTTTTGATAGTCTGTGTAGACTTGTCTGTTTTTGAATTAAATTTCATGACTGATAAAGAATATTGTCCAGAGTCGAGTGGGGAGCAATCTGTGGCAAGTTGATCCATCTTTTAAAGTTCAGTTTTTTACTTTCTGCCAGAAGTCCTTTCGTATGGTTTTCATCGGGGACATCTAAGTTTGATTTTGGTCCAAACTTCCTCGGGGAATTTTGTAAAGAGAACGATTATTTTGATAAATTGGAATGAAATAAATGATTTATTTATGTCTCATCTTTGTTGATTATTGACTTGGTATTTTTACTTCTGTCTATACATTTATTTATGCATCTGTTATATTCAGAAAATTACATAAACATTGAATTTTTCAACAATCTTTCAATTATAAAAAAATCATCCTAAGCCCCTGTAACCAATACTTGTGGATTAGGAAACAATTTTTGATGGCTATAAACATAGGGTGATATTCCCGTCTATCTTGCTTTAGCCAAGTAAGAACTGAAAATGCTTGAGTAAGATCATTTCATATCTTTTCTTCAACAGTTGGTTGAAGTATTATTGCTAAATGTTGTTGATGGTCACTCGCAATACAGGGCAATGCTATAGACATAAAGATTATGTTGTTTTATAGGTGTTGTGTTATGCATTAACATTGATTAATAATCTTATACATGTTTTTATGCTAAAGGATGAGATTGGAGCTTGAAACAAAAGGAAACAAAAAAGTTATGGATAAGTCTTAAGGTTATGAAAAAACAACCTTAAAGTGTATATATTAGTGACAAATGGAAAGTGGTGGACCTAGCTGCTATACTATACGCTTGGTTAAAGGATTATATGTGAAGAACATATCGTAATGTTTAACATATGGTTATGGTTAAAGTTTGATATGATTAGGGTGGCGCACTATACAAAGGATATGGCATTGAATTTATGTAATGGATATGTGTTTGAATTTAATGGTTGATGTTATGGTAATGGGATGGATAGTACGTTGAATTGAATAGGGACAGGTGAGGAAGCGACGTGTATTTACTGCATGTCACTCCAAACCATCCTCGAGCCCATCACCCTAGCCATAATTGCATTTGGCTTTGGTGGTTGTGGGAGCTCCAGGATTTCAGGTTTTGAAAGGGAAAACACATGCCAACTCTTCCTTGAAGCGATTTTTCTAGGTATGGCTCATTGTTTTTCATCCATTATGGTCTCTTTGTATTATGAATCAATTTGTTGGCTCGGGATTGCATGAGTTTTGTTTTTTTATTGAGTTTCGACTGGGTATCAATGTTGTGTTTACGGTGTTCTCTATGATTACTGCGGAATGTTGGTTTTTTGAAAGAAAGGAATGGGTGTTATTTCTTTGTAAAGCCTATGCATTGGTTATTGGTTAAAAGAAATGTTGGTGAGCTTGGGTTTTTATTCTGGTTCTCTGTGAAAAATGATGATAATGGTGCAACAAGTTCTGAGTTTTATTTGTGTGGGGTTTTACCACAAGTTTGGGTATTAGTGTTGTCACAACTTTTCGTCTCGGTCATTGTTGTGATTCGTTCTCCAGGTTGCAGTTAAACTATCGACAGTGGCATTGTTCTTTCTCTGTTTGGTCGAGCCCCGAGCTATTATTTGTTATGGATTTTTCCTCACTGTCACTATTGTCGAAAGCGTTGCACACTCAAATCTTTGTATTTCCCAGAATATTAAATGAAAGCCTGTATATGTGTCGAGTAGCCACGAGTTATGCTCTGGCATTCTTTTCATAAGTGTTTTAAGCATTCGCTCCTCTCATCTCTGTTGTAGTGGATGACTGATATGTTGGTAAGATTCACTGTCAAATTTGTTTCGAAGGTTATAGATGTCTTTGGTGTTTGGAACATACACGATCTCTTTGTCTTCGAGGATTCTTCCTTGTTTAGACCAACCCTCATTACCTCTCTCCAATAAAGTTTTAAAAGACATATGTGTGTGCTTGGTTTGTTGAGCTCGAATCGTTTTTGTTTCTACTCGGTCACTTTTTAGCTTTGTCAAGATTTTGGGGTTATAAGTTAAATGATTGTGGTGATTTCAAAAGAGCACAACTCTTTGTTCTTCCAAGATTATACTTGATTACCTGTGGTTGCTTCTCGGTGATAACTTATTTTAAGAGGTAAAATGATTACGAGCTCTCTGTGTTTTTGAAGATTAAGAAAACTCTCATTACCTCGATGCAATAAAGTTCTAAAGAACCCGACTTGGTTCTATTGATCCCGACTTGTTTCTATTTCTCCTCGGGCACCTTTTGGTTCTGTCAAGATTTTGGTTTACAAGTTAAATAACTGTGGTAATTTAAAAATAAAAAAAGCACGGGCTCTCCGACTTCAGAGACCATCTCTTGATCGAATCTATGTATTTCCTCTTTGTGATAAATTTGTTTTGAAAAGGAAAAGGGTATGAATTACCTAAAACCCAAGAACTTTCCATTTGGTCGATTTACGGTTTTTCCACTCATTATTGTGTTAAATCCTAGCATGATCATGATTCCTTTTAAGCTTCAAAGGAGACACCTATGTGTATGATTTGGTTATGTTCTCCTCGCACATTATATGGCTTTGTCTTTTATTGAGCATTTCTTTTAAAGGGAAGTTTGTACATGTCAATGCACACGAATCTCAAGCTCAGAGCTACATGTTTTTGGTTAAATACTAGTGTCGAATCAGGATTGGTTTCGATTATATTGTTGAAGACCCATGTGTGATTGAATCAGACCCGATTATTGTTTTGATGATAGTGGATTATGTCAGTCAATGTTGGAAAGTCCACTGTTGGTGGTGGTTAGTATTGGGTCTATTATTATTTGATTTCAAGAATTGAACATTGGATATAGATAATTGGAATGACTATGCATATTATGTTTATTTTAAAAGGAAAAGGTCATCATTAGAGTATGCGGGATTGTGGCTTGAATGGTTATGATGTTACTGTGGAATTGGAAATGATAACTGCATAGTTATTGAATAGGATGCACAGATTGATATAATTGAAGAATTCTGGGTTTTTTTTTTAAAGACAACAAGTATTATGTCTGCAATTAAGGGATGGTTAAATGGTTTTGGTCTTAAAAGTGGATGCTTTTTGGATTGTGATTGGAATAGAGTTATGATTGTTGTTTGATTTGATTTATTTTTATGAACAATATCCGTATTATTCCCTCTCATAATCTCATTTTTTCGCTCATTATAACCCCCTCACGATCCCAATTTCATTTTTACACGCTCTGTTCAATAAAATAAAATTAAAACTCTATATGACAGTGGTAAAAGATGACACAAAAATAGGTGGCAACTGATATATTTTGGTATTGATTGCACAATTAGTTATTTAATGAATTGTTGAACAGTAATCGTGTTCTTACTCCCTATCATGATATCACTTTTTCGCTTATTACAATCCCCCCAGATATCCCATGAACCCTATTTCACTCCTTGCTCATTGTGAAATTATTGAATAATTTTTATGGATTGAATTGCATGGGACTTATGTCAATTTCTTAGCCAAACTTTGTTTCATATAAAGAGAATGTCATGTATGGTTCGTTAAGGGCTAGTTGCTAATAAAGTGTTGCTTACAGGATGAGTTTCTTCAACAGAGGTAGTCATGGAAGAAACAATAGGGGAAGAGGTAACTGGAACAGAGGGCCTAGAAGGCCCAGATTCTCAATTCATTTTGATGACCGATCCTCAGGAGTTGAACTAGTTTTTTCAAGCTGGGTTCTTCAATTGGATTGGGCAAGGGATAATTTAACCTAGACTAGAGACGTCTCCATTCCAGCCCCAAAATGTTCCTAGTAACCCTGTGCCTCCCCATGTATCTTTGCAACCAGGAGTTCCCGAGAATGATGGATGGAAGGAGATTGTTCATCCGACAGTCTCCCACCATCGTGGCTGGCCCAACTTGTCATTGCCTCCTCCTCCACCTGTAAACCCAAATGCTCAAATTTCTCCTGCACACTCACCTTTACAATCCTCTCATGCTAGAAAATGACTTAAAATCGAGGCCCGTCATGTGCAAGACAAAAGTAAAGCTGTTGCTTCCCCCTCATCTCCTTCAAGTGACTCAACAAAGTTAGTGTCCTCCCTGATGCACTTGAGGGACGATTGCTCCCATGTTATTAGTGAGATTAGCCTCAAGGTTCCACCCAAGCTAAGGCTAATTTAGGAAAGTCCAAAGGGGACAACAATTACAAAAGAATGATTGCCTCTCAAAGTGACAAATATGGATTTTGATTTATGTGTTTATGGTTGATTTGTTGAAGACAATGCACTGCAGAAAGTTTTGGACAACAAACTATTTTTTGGATAATGCGGTTATTTACATATTTTGGATATAATTTGAATTTCCTAATATTTAACATTCAAATTGTGGAAATATTTATGGGAGTTACAAAAAGGCATATGTTTAATTGGTTGTTTAATCGTGTTTACTTTTGTAAAGAAATAAAGAGGGTCACAAGAGGTCTCACCTACTTAGTTATTATTTAATAAAGACCCTTAATTATTATTATTATTATTACTACTACCCCTAAATTAAAATTAGTCAAGTTTAATTAACTTAACTAAATGAGGTAGTTGAACTACTTCAACTGATTTGGAATGCATAAAATCCAAATGAGAAGGAATAACAAGGGGAGAATAGAAGGAGAAAACAATACTAAGGTTTGCTCATTTTGTTTTCATGAGATAGTCCAGTTTTCATTCATTCTTCAATTCATTAAAGGCCTAATTCTTTTTTTGACAGTAGGGTCCTATTGTAAACAACAAGGTTCAAAGCCGAACCATATCATTCAAATGTTTGTTTAAGAGGTGTTGATCTATCTTTGATAGTCTGTGCATACTTGTTTGTTTATGGATTGAGTTTCATGACTAATAAAAGATATTGTGCAAAGTCAAGTTGGCAGCAGTTTATGGCAAGCTTATCCAGATTTTAAAGTTCAGTTTTTACTTCTTGTCAGAGTCCTTTTGTATGGTTTTCATCGGGGATATCTAAGTTTGACCTTGGTCCATGCTCTCACAGGGATTTTTGTAAAGAGAAAGATACTTTTGATTTCTTGGAATGAAATAAAACGATTGATATTCTGTCTCATTTGTGTTAATATGTGACTTAGTTACTTTTTCTTTTGATCTCCACCTTTACTTTTTGCAATCTGTATATGTTCAGAAAATTATATGAAAATTTTATATTTTGCAACAATCTTTTCATTTAAAAAATCAGCCTAAGCCCTTGTAATTAATACTTGTGGATTGCGAAATACATTTTGAGGCTATAAAACATAGGGTAATATTACCGACTATCTTGCCTTAGCCCAACAAGATTTGAAAATGCTTGAGTAAGATAATTCATATATTTTCCTCAACAAACCCTAGCGCCTCCTCAACTAGTATTTATATGTGAGGATGGTGACTCACTTGTTCACTCTCATTCACTCATCTAGTGCGCATATTTTGAAGGCAGTTGCAGTTGTAGGAGAAAGGAGAAGAGACGCACATGTTTAGTCTTGGTTTATTCTTGTTATTTTGGTCTTAATCTTGGCATTGTATTGACAATCTATTATTGAGTAAGTTTTGTTGGGTTTTCTCCCCCGTGAGGGTTTCCTAGGATACAATGATGTGTGCCTTGTGATTGTCTTTCTTTCACTGATCCTCCTTATGTTGTTGTTTTAGAAATGCATTGAATGCTCATGTAATTTGGAAATAACCTAATAACAACATTTAAACTTAACATATATTTCCATCCAAGTATGATGCATACATAAATATATAAAATAGTTGGTATAAAATAACTAAATGAGGTTTTGAAACTAATCTAAACTAAATAAATAAAATTGGTTTATAATTTGAGACAAACAAAATTGAAATAAACTTTCAATCAAGCCATTTTGAAACTAGTATCTTTTATAACATCTTCCTAAATATAGAGGAATGCAATATTAAATTTGAACTATATAGATTGAAACCCTTTCGTCTAGATTTGACACAACAACTATGAAAATTAGTCAATAGGAAACACTTATTCTTGAAAACCCCATAAATGTGTTTATGTAACAATGGAAAATTGTGAAAATATGCTACATTATTATACATGTTGCAATATGCTCAATGACCATGAGAGGATATCTATGAACAACAATAGATAACATTTCAATCACTTTTCCCAAAATAACCTAAGGTTTTTTTTAAGGTTTGCACACTCTTAAATAAGTCAATGTAAGTTCTTATAAGGGCCACCAATCCCAAAAGGATACACTAGAATAAACTAAGCCAAGTTGTATTAATTAAAGCATAGTGTTTCTTAATTTCTCAAAAATAGTATGAATATTTGAGTTATCAAATATGACGAAAAAATAAACCCTATGATGGTGTCTTATCAATTTTTATCAAACATGGTCCTTTGAACAAGTATACATAAGTTTCCAAGGGACCCAAATTGGTTTTGGGCCATTAACTAATTTACTCCCAACACCCTAGGGTTAGATTGAAGTGAGTTCGATGCTCAAGATTACTTTGAGGTCTATTTTCACCATAAATACATTTTTTCCAAGGAACCCAAATTGGTTTTGGACCATTAACTAATTTACTCCCAACACCCTAGGATTAGATTGAAGTGAGTTCGATGCTCAGGATTACTTTGAGGTCTATTTTCACCATAAATAAGGTAATGCTTTAGGCCTATTGGAATTGTTTAAAGCTCTCCTATTTAGGTGATGTTTCTTTTTTATTTCTTTTACCTTTGTTTTAGAATGGTTTATATATTGACTTGGTTTGAAATACTAAATGATGATAATAACTAACCTTTTGTATTGGTTTCACACTATATATATTTCCGCAACACATTCTTTTGTTTAACACTACTTTGTCAGATGCCCGACTAAAGTGGATATGGTGCATTTGGGTGCCACAAAGTTCCAACACCACAAACATAAATAGAAGGTTTGGGTGTCGTTAAAACTTTCATGAGATTTTAACAATTAATAACATTTTGTATTTTTCATAGAGAAATTCTCACTTTTGTATCAATCATAGAGAAACTATATCACTTTTGTTGCATAGGGTCCGTGTTACCACATCAAAGAACACAATTCTTTAATTACATATAAATTTACTTTCAAATCTTCATTCATGAAATTTGTCTAACTTACAACAGTTCTCATAGGTGATTTTGCATGTAATTACCCCTATATATTGTGGTCTTAACTTTCCTCGTTTAACTACTGTAGGCCCTTTGTCCTTTTCAGAGATGCATTAGATCCTCATGCTTTGTCATTGTCGCTTGATATACATCTTATTCCCATTGACCTATTTTCGTTATTTATGAACATTAATATAACGTCTTCTTTTCTTGAACATAGAGTCCAAGCCAAATTAATGTCCAAAGATCTTCAACAAGAAGGCAATATATTTCTCATATTGGATCGATAAGCTATTCTGTCAAATCATAATGTTCTACTACTATACATGAGCAAATATATTGTAACGGATTATTTAAAGGATTTGCAAAATGGCCAAAGAAATGAAGTCTGGTAAACATGTAATAATTTACAGGTTTTTAAATAATATTGAAGAATGACCATGAAACCATGTCAATCCTTATTTCACTCTATTAGAGGGGCCATCATGTTGGAATATCCCTCAACAAAATATCTGTAATAGTTGAGCAATATAAGCATAAAGATAGGACATGCAAAAAACACATGCCAACATACTTAATTTTCATAATGTACTAATGCCTCAGAGATCTCATAATATCATTGAACATACATAATCTGATTCAGCTTCAAGGAAAGACAGTAGGCCTTCTAGCTATATGCTCAGAGATTCATATTATTTACAGCTCTGTACAAAATGTAAACTAAATTGTCTATTGGTTGTCTTCATCCTTTGACAACAGAATCCACAGATCAATTTCATTCTTTACTTGCACGAGCTTCAAACAGAACACAGCTATGGGGCTGGATTTGGTAAGTGGAAAAGCTGTGGAAAAATAGCTAACATCATTAGAAATATATACCATGTATACCTTGTTGAAAAAAAAATTCTTACAGAAAAAGCCTAAATGAAATGAAGCAGATAATCTTACTGTTCTGAATGGAAAGAAAACTCTGGAGGGATTTTACACATTAATCCAACTAATAGCACTATAATCCAACTAATAGCACTAAATTGAAAGTCACTTTCAATCCGATAAAATGAAAGGGCACAGAAATGTGTTGAAATTCTTCAATTTTGCTAATGGTATGCTGCTTTTGGAGACATTTGAGTCATTAAGAAAGTGACGAGTTCTGTTTCCCATAATACTTTGGCTAAAAGCATATCCTTGTATATAATACCATATACTATTTAGAATAAATACTTGGCTAGAAGCAAATTATTTATGGAAATATGGTATAAATAGTAATACTGGAAACTACATTTGTTGGATAGAAGTGATCAAGTTAATAGTTCAGTATTGGTTCAGTCACTGCTTAGACTTGTTAGAGCTTAGCAATTTGCCTCATAATTGTGTCGATACATATGGAAGCACCCACTTATGAAAGCAATTACTAACAAGTGAGTATATTGGTCCATTGTCAATTGGGTCTAGCCCGTGTGGTTGTGGGATGGAGTGTTATCTTCTCCACCTAGGTTCTATTCCCGTATAGTGACATATTGAACTCATAATGAGTATATTGTTGTAACAGCTTCGATCCATGAAGAATCTAGGGCTTACCCTGGGTACCATCCTCTAAATGAGGAGAAGTACCTGGGGGTTTTCCCTAGGCGTTGTTACTTGGAAAAAAATATATTCGTCCACAAGTAGGCACTGACTTAGTTTTGAGGTCAAGTAACTATGGTTTTCTTCTTCTAAGTAGGTGCAAAGAAACACTAGTAAATAAAGTTTAGGAGGCAAATTGATGCTAAAAACGTGTCCATATGGACTTGTTAACTAGGCCCTAAAAGGTGTGTTAGCTAAGGTAGCTACACCTTGATAGAGATTCATAGGGAGTGTTAACTTACAGCTGCATGCCCACTAGGAGGATGTCCAAGGTAGGAATGTAGTATATTTACACTTTAGATGAGTCTGCAAAGGGCCTACTTAGGGGAATTTGATTTTCCTTTCACACAGGACTTGGTCCTCTCATGCTCCAACACCTTGCAACCCAATGTTAGGGAAATCAATAGTGCATAGGCACACATTAGAAATAGAGACATATAAAGACAATTCAATAATGGGGTCTACTCATTTTATTCATAGAGTATTTACCAGTACATATAATTATCTCTCTGCTCCCAAGAGCTCCAATCCTCTAACAATATTATTCTACCTGGATTCTTAAAGCCAGATTTCCGAACCCTTCTCTATTGGGTCTCCCATCTATTTATTCTCGCTCCTCTATAACCGCTCTTTGTGACAACCAAATCTAGCTGACTAATTAAATATCCAAAATATTTGGAATACAATATAGAAATCCATATGGATAACAATATATATAATAAATGTATGAGTAAAATGATGGTATGAATAATATGAATGATTACAATGAGAACAAGGGCCCATATATATACCCATGCAGGGGTGCCCTTTCGTGAAGAGACGTGACCCTTCATTATGAGGTGTCTCTTCATTAGTAATTATTAATTATTGGTTTAATGATTATTGACTTATATTTATATTTATGTCTGTTACATTGCCTTCCCCTTAAGAAATGCTTTGTCCTCAAAGCATATTTATGGAAGGCCTTACATGTTTGTTTTAGCTTGTAATGTCTTTGCTTGGTTCTTGGTTTTTGAGACTATTATAGTTGATGATANTCCACCTGTAAACCCAAATGCTCAAATTGCTCCTGCACACTCACCTTTACAATCCTCTCATGCTAGAAAATGACTTAAAATCGAGGCCCGTCATGTGCAAGACAAAGGTAAAGCTGTTGCTTCCCCCTCATCTCCTTCAAGTGACTCAACAAAGTTAGTGTCCTCCCTGATGCACTTGAGGGACGATTGCTCCCATGTTATTAGTGAAATTAGCCTCAAGGTTCCGCCCAACCTAAGGCTAATTTAAGAAAGTCCAAAGGGGACAACAATTACAAAAGAATGATTGCCTCTCAAAGTGACAAATATGGATTTTGATTTGTGTGTTTATGGTTGATTTGTTGAAGACAATGCACTGCAGAAAGTTTTGGACAACAAACTATTTTTTGGATAATGCGGTTATTTACATATTTTGGATATAATTTGAATTTCCTGATATTTAACATTCAAATTGTGGAAATATTTATGGGAGTTACAAGAAGGCATATGTTTAATTGGTTGTTTAATCGTGTTTACTTTTGTAAAGAAATAAAGAGGGTCACAAGAGGTCTCACCTACTTAGTTATTATTTAATAAAGACCCTTAATTATTATTATTATTATTACTACTACCCCTAAATTAAAATTAGTCAAGTTTAATTAACTTAACTAAATGAGGTAGTTGAACTACTTCAACTGATTTGGAATGCATAAAATCCAAATGAGAAGGAATAACAAGGGGAGAATAGAAGGAGAAAACAATACTAAGGTTTGCTCATTTTGTTTTCATGAGATAGTCCAGTTTTCATTCATTCTTCAATTCATTAAAGGCCTAATTCTTTTTTTGACAGTAGGGTCCTATTGTAAACAACAAGGTTCAAAGCCGAACCATATCATTCAAATGTTTGTTTAAGAGGTGTTGATCTATCTTTGATAGTCTGTGCATACTTGTTTGTTTATGGATTGAGTTTCATGACTAATAAAAGATATTGTGCAAAGTCAAGTTGGCAGCAGTTTATGGCAAGCTTATCCAGATTTTAAAGTTCAGTTTTTACTTCTTGTCAGAGTCCTTTTGTATGGTTTTCATCGGGGATATCTAAGTTTGACCTTGGTCCATGCTCTCACAGGGATTTTTGTAAAGAGAAAGATACTTTTGATTTCTTGGAATGAAATAAAACGATTGATATTCTGTCTCATTTGTGTTAATATGTGACTTAGTTACTTTTTCTTTTGATCTCCACCTTTACTTTTTGCAATCTGTATATGTTCAGAAAATTATATGAAAATTTTATATTTTGCAACAATCTTTTCATTTAAAAAATCAGCCTAAGCCCTTGTAATTAATACTTGTGGATTGCGAAATACATTTTGAGGCTATAAAACATAGGGTAATATTACCGACTATCTTGCCTTAGCCCAACAAGATTTGAAAATGCTTGAGTAAGATAATTCATATATTTTCCTCAACAAACCCTAGCGCCTCCTCAACTAGTATTTATATGTGAGGATGGTGACTCACTTGTTCACTCTCATTCACTCATCTAGTGCGCATATTTTGAAGGCAGTTGCAGTTGTAGGAGAAAGGAGAAGAGACGCACATGTTTAGTCTTGGTTTATTCTTGTTATTTTGGTCTTAATCTTGGCATTGTATTGACAATCTATTATTGAGTAAGTTTTGTTGGGTTTTCTCCCCCGTGAGGGTTTCCTAGGATACAATGATGTGTGCCTTGTGATTGTCTTTCTTTCACTGATCCTCCTTATGTTGTTGTTTTAGAAATGCATTGAATGCTCATGTAATTTGGAAATAACCTAATAACAACATTTAAACTTAACATATATTTCCATCCAAGTATGATGCATACATAAATATATAAAATAGTTGGTATAAAATAACTAAATGAGGTTTTGAAACTAATCTAAACTAAATAAATAAAATTGGTTTATAATTTGAGACAAACAAAATTGAAATAAACTTTCAATCAAGCCATTTTGAAACTAGTATCTTTTATAACATCTTCCTAAATATAGAGGAATGCAATATTAAATTTGAACTATATAGATTGAAACCCTTTCGTCTAGATTTGACACAACAACTATGAAAATTAGTCAATAGGAAACACTTATTCTTGAAAACCCCATAAATGTGTTTATGTAACAATGGAAAATTGTGAAAATATGCTACATTATTATACATGTTGCAATATGCTCAATGACCATGAGAGGATATCTATGAACAACAATAGATAACATTTCAATCACTTTTCCCAAAATAACCTAAGGTTTTTTTTAAGGTTTGCACACTCTTAAATAAGTCAATGTAAGTTCTTATAAGGGCCACCAATCCCAAAAGGATACACTAGAATAAACTAAGCCAAGTTGTATTAATTAAAGCATAGTGTTTCTTAATTTCTCAAAAATAGTATGAATATTTGAGTTATCAAATATGACGAAAAAATAAACCCTATGATGGTGTCTTATCAATTTTTATCAAACATGGTCCTTTGAACAAGTATACATAAGTTTCCAAGGGACCCAAATTGGTTTTGGGCCATTAACTAATTTACTCCCAACACCCTAGGGTTAGATTGAAGTGAGTTCGATGCTCAAGATTACTTTGAGGTCTATTTTCACCATAAATACATTTTTTCCAAGGAACCCAAATTGGTTTTGGACCATTAACTAATTTACTCCCAACACCCTAGGATTAGATTGAAGTGAGTTCGATGCTCAGGATTACTTTGAGGTCTATTTTCACCATAAATAAGGTAATGCTTTAGGCCTATTGGAATTGTTTAAAGCTCTCCTATTTAGGTGATGTTTCTTTTTTATTTCTTTTACCTTTGTTTTAGAATGGTTTATATATTGACTTGGTTTGAAATACTAAATGATGATAATAACTAACCTTTTGTATTGGTTTCACACTATATATATTTCCGCAACACATTCTTTTGTTTAACACTACTTTGTCAGATGCCCGACTAAAGTGGATATGGTGCATTTGGGTGCCACAAAGTTCCAACACCACAAACATAAATAGAAGGTTTGGGTGTCGTTAAAACTTTCATGAGATTTTAACAATTAATAACATTTTGTATTTTTCATAGAGAAATTCTCACTTTTGTATCAATCATAGAGAAACTATATCACTTTTGTTGCATAGGGTCCGTGTTACCACATCAAAGAACACAATTCTTTAATTACATATAAATTTACTTTCAAATCTTCATTCATGAAATTTGTCTAACTTACAACAGTTCTCATAGGTGATTTTGCATGTAATTACCCCTATATATTGTGGTCTTAACTTTCCTCGTTTAACTACTGTAGGCCCTTTGTCCTTTTCAGAGATGCATTAGATCCTCATGCTTTGTCATTGTCGCTTGATATACATCTTATTCCCATTGACCTATTTTCGTTATTTATGAACATTAATATAACGTCTTCTTTTCTTGAACATAGAGTCCAAGCCAAATTAATGTCCAAAGATCTTCAACAAGAAGGCAATATATTTCTCATATTGGATCGATAAGCTATTCTGTCAAATCATAATGTTCTACTACTATACATGAGCAAATATATTGTAACGGATTATTTAAAGGATTTGCAAAATGGCCAAAGAAATGAAGTCTGGTAAACATGTAATAATTTACAGGTTTTTAAATAATATTGAAGAATGACCATGAAACCATGTCAATCCTTATTTCACTCTATTAGAGGGGCCATCATGTTGGAATATCCCTCAACAAAATATCTGTAATAGTTGAGCAATATAAGCATAAAGATAGGACATGCAAAAAACACATGCCAACATACTTAATTTTCATAATGTACTAATGCCTCAGAGATCTCATAATATCATTGAACATACATAATCTGATTCAGCTTCAAGGAAAGACAGTAGGCCTTCTAGCTATATGCTCAGAGATTCATATTATTTACAGCTCTGTACAAAATGTAAACTAAATTGTCTATTGGTTGTCTTCATCCTTTGACAACAGAATCCACAGATCAATTTCATTCTTTACTTGCACGAGCTTCAAACAGAACACAGCTATGGGGCTGGATTTGGTAAGTGGAAAAGCTGTGGAAAAATAGCTAACATCATTAGAAATATATACCATGTATACCTTGTTGAAAAAAAAATTCTTACAGAAAAAGCCTAAATGAAATGAAGCAGATAATCTTACTGTTCTGAATGGAAAGAAAACTCTGGAGGGATTTTACACATTAATCCAACTAATAGCACTATAATCCAACTAATAGCACTAAATTGAAAGTCACTTTCAATCCGATAAAATGAAAGGGCACAGAAATGTGTTGAAATTCTTCAATTTTGCTAATGGTATGCTGCTTTTGGAGACATTTGAGTCATTAAGAAAGTGACGAGTTCTGTTTCCCATAATACTTTGGCTAAAAGCATATCCTTGTATATAATACCATATACTATTTAGAATAAATACTTGGCTAGAAGCAAATTATTTATGGAAATATGGTATAAATAGTAATACTGGAAACTACATTTGTTGGATAGAAGTGATCAAGTTAATAGTTCAGTATTGGTTCAGTCACTGCTTAGACTTGTTAGAGCTTAGCAATTTGCCTCATAATTGTGTCGATACATATGGAAGCACCCACTTATGAAAGCAATTACTAACAAGTGAGTATATTGGTCCATTGTCAATTGGGTCTAGCCCGTGTGGTTGTGGGATGGAGTGTTATCTTCTCCACCTAGGTTCTATTCCCGTATAGTGACATATTGAACTCATAATGAGTATATTGTTGTAACAGCTTCGATCCATGAAGAATCTAGGGCTTACCCTGGGTACCATCCTCTAAATGAGGAGAAGTACCTGGGGGTTTTCCCTAGGCGTTGTTACTTGGAAAAAAATATATTCGTCCACAAGTAGGCACTGACTTAGTTTTGAGGTCAAGTAACTATGGTTTTCTTCTTCTAAGTAGGTGCAAAGAAACACTAGTAAATAAAGTTTAGGAGGCAAATTGATGCTAAAAACGTGTCCATATGGACTTGTTAACTAGGCCCTAAAAGGTGTGTTAGCTAAGGTAGCTACACCTTGATAGAGATTCATAGGGAGTGTTAACTTACAGCTGCATGCCCACTAGGAGGATGTCCAAGGTAGGAATGTAGTATATTTACACTTTAGATGAGTCTGCAAAGGGCCTACTTAGGGGAATTTGATTTTCCTTTCACACAGGACTTGGTCCTCTCATGCTCCAACACCTTGCAACCCAATGTTAGGGAAATCAATAGTGCATAGGCACACATTAGAAATAGAGACATATAAAGACAATTCAATAATGGGGTCTACTCATTTTATTCATAGAGTATTTACCAGTACATATAATTATCTCTCTGCTCCCAAGAGCTCCAATCCTCTAACAATATTATTCTACCTGGATTCTTAAAGCCAGATTTCCGAACCCTTCTCTATTGGGTCTCCCATCTATTTATTCTCGCTCCTCTATAACCGCTCTTTGTGACAACCAAATCTAGCTGACTAATTAAATATCCAAAATATTTGGAATACAATATAGAAATCCATATGGATAACAATATATATAATAAATGTATGAGTAAAATGATGGTATGAATAATATGAATGATTACAATGAGAACAAGGGCCCATATATATACCCATGCAGGGGTGCCCTTTCGTGAAGAGACGTGACCCTTCATTATGAGGTGTCTCTTCATTAGTAATTATTAATTATTGGTTTAATGATTATTGACTTATATTTATATTTATGTCTGTTACATTGCCTTCCCCTTAAGAAATGCTTTGTCCTCAAAGCATA
The DNA here is from genome assembly GCA_000966675.3 of Picea glauca. NCBI lineage: Eukaryota > Viridiplantae > Streptophyta > Pinopsida > Pinales > Pinaceae > Picea > Picea glauca. The sequence continues at coordinate 84 of JZKD02S0512784.1, read as the reverse complement.
TTTATGGAAGGCCTTACATGTTTGTTTTAGCTTGTAATGTCTTTGCTTGGTTCTTGGTTTTTGAGACTATTATAGTTGATGATA
>JZKD02S0512773.1:0-16815 GCA_000966675.3 Picea glauca | reverse complement strand
CATAGTTCCAAGAACTCTGACTTCGACATAGATCCAAGCATATTTAGAACCAAATTTAACCTAAAAACAGAACAATTTGAATATTGTTTATGCCAGATTACTTCACTGGCCGAACCCTCTTCATTAGGTCATACAAGGAAACCCAAGGCTACATATAAGACCTGGGAAGGGGTGTTAAAAAGAAAGTCGTTTGTCCACTGTTTCTCGCCACTGTCAAACAACTTATTTTGTTGCTTTCAAATAATGGACGCTTCAAACCTTATATCTTGTTCTTGATTGCTATATATCAAAATAATTTTCACAATAAATCTGATAAGAAAGGAAGTGCCCATAAAAGGAGCTTAGTATCGAACAAACTAAATCAATATATAGATGCAAGGTAGCAGTAATGGCTCATAAATATATAGATGCAAGGTAGCAGTGATTGCTCATAAATACCAAAGCCAATCTTAAACGGAGGACTTTTCATTTCAGTTCAAACAACAAGATGCAACTCATCTCACACGGGATAAGCAATGTGCCTGCAATATTTATTAACATGGATGGAACTTTTAACCATAACCATGGAGGACTATCTTATAAGCTAAAAAGAGCTCAAACCGTTGAAAAATCTGAAAGAGGGGTGGTATAGAAAAAGGCTAGCAATATGGCAGAAAAGTTAACGAATGTGTAGGATTATCTCCAGTTAGCAATGGAATCTCTAAATCATAAGTCTTAAGCTTCTGTTGTATCAACATTGTTTCTAAAGAATCAAGATCTATTTCAATCTAGTCGTGTGAGTGTAAATCGTAGTGGAAGAAAAGCTAATGAATGTCTAGGATTATCTAAAGTTAGGAATGGAATCTCTAAACACAAGTCTTAGCTTACTTTATGTCAAGACTGCTTCTAAATATCTAATCCACTCTAGTTGTGTGAGTGCAAATTGTAGTGGATTTTCCCGACCAAGACTAAGAATCAGTCTAAGATCAAGCAACCCAGGTATCATTTTTGAAGTGTTTACATAGCTTTGAAAATAAAACAAATTCAAGTTTTTTAGGCTTATCTTGTTATTCAATTTTGAATCAGAGGCAACTTTCCAATACAGATTGAGTAAGGAAGCATTGAGAAACACCTAGTCGCGCGCGCCCCTGACCTCGCGCCCTGGTAACGTCTAGGGTTCCTTGGTGCGCTGCCATGGCAGCTCAAGGAGGGGAGCCGCCGCCCCCTCCTTCCCCCTCCACCGCCTTTCGACGACTGGTAGCAACCTGCCGCAAGCAGTCGACCCCCTCAGTAACTCTGAGCTTTGTCAAGAAACTGGATGCCATACCCGAGATCGACCTGCCGCCTGAACTCCCAATGAAAGTAGCCCTTTCCCTCTCTGAACGCGGACTTGTTGGCCAATTCATGGGACTTTGGCCCTCAACCAGATCCACAGACAACTGGATACAGCGAAACTGGAGGCTGCTGATCACAAATAGTGTTACATGCTATGCGGTCGGGCGAGGATACTTCATTTGCGAATTTATCTCTCAGGAGGATAGAGATTTGATTTTCAAAAATGGCCCGTACTTCATGGGCACCCAAGGACTCTACTTAAACAGATGGACCCCAAGTTTTGACCCTGCTTCAGAAGTCCCCAAGGATGTTCCTGTATGGGTAAGACTCCCTAACCTGCCGATTCACTGCTGGAACCCCACCTCGCTTCAGGCAATAGGGAATGGCCTTGGTCGCTACATTGACCAAGCAGAACCAAGAGACCAGTATTCCTGTGCGCGGATCTGTGTGGAGGTTGATCTGGAGGTAGATCTACCCGAGGCAATAAAACTAAAAGTCGGTGACTGGCACCACTACCAAAAGCTGGATTACGAACAGCTCCCGTTCAAGTGCAGAGGTTGCCACGAATATGGCCACTTCCAAAGGAACTGCCCAAAGAACCCCCCCATAGAGAAAGAACGGGAAGAAGGCTGGCAACAGGCCCGGAAGGGGAGATCCAAAGCGAGGGGCCAAAGAAATGATCAAACAGTTCCACCGAACGCCAAATCCACAGGGACCAAGGAAACGGAGAACAGCTTCAGTATCCTGGCTAAAGAAGCGGAGGAAGGGGAACCAGATCCAAGTAAATAAGTCCAAGAGGGAGAAAAGGAAGACCAAAATCCTGAAGACAAGGGAAACCAGCCAGCAGAAGAAGAAGGGGCGCAAAATAACTCCCCCCAAACGCAGGAAGACAGTCAGAACATAGAGGAAGGGGAGATCTCCATAGGCAGTGACTCAGACGAGGCAAACGAAGTTTGGATCACCCCAAAGAAAACGGGAAGAGGCAGGAAAACAAAAAAAGTTGAGAGGGACCAGGAAACCTACAAAGATGTCCTCAACGGATCGCAACCCACCATCAAGCAGCTGATCAACGTTCGTCACACACGGAAGAAAGCAAAAGCCTCCCAAGGAGGCCAACCCTCTCCTCAAGGTTTTTAATGATCATAAACTCCTAGAACTGTAGAGGAATGGGCAGCAAAAGGAAGGAAGAAGCGCTCAAGGATATAATCAAAACTTCGAAAGCAAGCATCCTACTGCTCCAGGAGACTAAAATGAGCCAGCAAGACGCGCTCAAAACCTTGTTGAACGTTTGGAAAGGAAGCCTCGGAGTCGCTGGAAATGCCAGAGGCGCCTCAGGAGGACTCTGTACGCTGTGGAATGCCTCCAAAATAGACATGCTCAGCTCTGACACATGCATGCATTGGATTCACACCAAATTTCTCCATAAAGACTCGGGTTGCCAGGTAAGTGTCTTTAATGTTTATGTTCCACAGCATTTGGGGAAAAAAAACATTGTTGGGAATCCTTACAGGACTACCTCCAGCAAAACAATATCACCAATATCATCCTTGGTGGGGATCTAAACGTAACTTTAGCCCAGGAAGAAAAGAGAGGAGGTTCCATAGTAAGGGACCCGGCTAGAGAATGGGTAGAGGACTTAGCCTCAGCCTGGGATCTCCTCGACATTAAACCCGCCAAAGGACGTTACACGTGGACCAATTAGAGGATCGGTCCTGGGCACATAGCAGCCAGACTAGACAGATTCCTAGTACAAAGCTCCCTCCTGCTGCTAGGACTCGAAGCAAAAGCAGAAATTCTGCCCCACAGTGTTTCTGATCACAAGTCGATTCGACTAGAGATTAAAAAAGACCAAGTCAGAGGACCCATCCCCTTCAGATTCAGCCCAATTTGGATAAATGACAAAGACTTCCTGGATATAGTTACAAAAATTTGGGCCACTGTTGTTCAAGGCTCAGCCTTTTAGGTGTGGGAGGAAAAAATTAGAAGACTAAAAAGAGCTCTAAAGCTTTGGGCAAAGAACCAACCAAGCCCAATAGCAGTGCGCCTAGAAGCCCAAGCCCAGCTCGAGGCCCATCAGCTGGAGATGGAACAACAGGAGATCACTCCTACCATCCTGCAACAGGAGGACAGCCTTCAAAGGCAATGGCACAAAGCCTGTAGAGTGGAGGAAAACTACTGGAGGCAGAAATCAAGAAGTTTATGGCTGAAAGAGGGAGACTGTAACACAACCTATTTCCACAAACAAGCGGAAGCAAGGAAACAATACAAGGCAGTGACAGAAGTCCAAGTCCAGAACAAAACAATTGAAGATCCAGAGGGCATTAAACAAGTAGCCTATGAAGCTTTTGAGAAGCTCTATACAGAGCCAAAAGGCACGGAAATGGACCAGCAGAGGTACCCTCTCACGGTTATCCCAAGGTTAATAAATGAGGACACCAACAGCAAGCTGACAAGGGAGGTAACGCAGCAAGAGATAAAGGAGGCCCTTGATCAGATGAACCCAGACAAGGCCCCGGGACTAGACGGATTCACTGCCAGATTCTATCAGCAGTGCTGGAATATAATCAAAAAGGACCTCACCAAAATGATTCAGAAGTCGCAGCAGACCAGCAAACTCGGAGGCAGCACCAACTCCTCCTTCCTGGCACTCATCCCGAAAGAAAAAGGAGCGATTTCCTTCAACCGCTTCAGACCGATCTCCCTATGCAACACAAGCTATAAAATTCTTGCCAAAGTAATAGCCAATCGTCTCAAGGCACTCCTCCCTCTCATTGTTCCTGAAAACCAAGGCGGCTTTGTCAAAGGGAGGCATATTGCCGATAACATCATCCTGGTTCAAGAGGCGATTCACTCCAGTGTCCGAAGGAAAGAAAAAGGTACGGTGATTAAACTGGACCTCGCTAATGCATTTGATAGAGTCGGACATGAATTTTTATTTGAAGTCACGAGGAAGTTTGGGTTTGACTCGAAATTTATAAGTTTGATAAAAAGCCTGCATCGGATCACCATGGATAGCCCCGCTGGTGAATGGGAAAGTAACAGACTTCTTCAAAGCCTCCAAGGGCTTAAGGCAAGGGTGTCCCCTTTCGCCCCTGCTCTATGCAATTCAAGCATCAGTCCTCAGCTACCAACTGGGAAACTCCCAAATTCACAAAGATCTCCATGGATTAAGAATAGTGCAAGGGGTGAAAGACATCAACCATGCACAATTCGCGGATGATACGCTGTTGTTGGGAGGAGCAAGTCCGATAATAGCAAAAAAGTTTAAGGAAGAACTAGACGCCTATGCAGCAGCCTCCGACAGTGAAATAAGTCAGACCAAGAGTAACATCTATGGCTGGAATATCACACCAAATGAAATGCTAGGAATAACAAGAGTCCTAGGGATGGAGGGGCACACAAATTGGGAGGCCTTTAAATACCTGGGAGTCCCTATTTTTAAGTCTGCCCCTAGAGCCTCTCACTGGAACCATCTTGTAGAAAAACTCAAGAATAAATTCACCTCTTGGGGGGCGAATTGGTTAAACTTAGCAGGGAAGGCAGTCCTGATAAAGGCTGTGGTGTCTAGTATCCCTATCTATAAAAGCTCGCTGTTGCTAGCCCCTGCCACAGTCATCCAAAAAATCGAAGCTTTCCAAAGACGCTTCTTGTGGGAAGGAGACAGGCAAGTAAGGAAGAAACTGCACTTGATTAGCTGGGAAAAAACTTCGAAGCCCTTCCTGGAAGGGGGTCTCAATTTTAAAAAAACAAGAATTCAAAATCTGGCCTTAGGGGCAAAGCTACTCTGGAAGATGATCACTGGCAAACCCTCTTGGAGTAAACTCGCGCTTTGGAGGAAATACTTTCGAGGGCCACGGGACAGAAGCTTAGAATTCCCCTGCAAGGATTTGAAAATCTCCCCTATCTTTGCACTATGCAAAAAGGCGCTCCCTCACTTCAACCCTCATCTAACTTGGGTGCCAAAAAATGGTATGAAAATAAGAATCTGGACAGACTCAATAATGGGAGACCCACCTCTAGAGCACCGACAGGACCTACTTTGCCTCAAAGACTGGATGGACAATCAAAATATTGTAACGCTCTCTGACATTTCAGTCTGGGGGGAAGATAGGCTTCAATCCTGGCAAGGGTGGGAAGTCCCAAACAGGCCAGCTGCTCTAGACAGTCACTGGTGTGACCTCAAGAGGTGTCTTCAAGGGAAGGCCCCCCTAAAAAAGAAAGGCAAAGATGAAAGAGGATGGGGAAGGAACGCTCGGGCTTACACCACAGCAGAGGGCTACCAACTCTTCAACTCCGTCCCCACTGCTTTGCCTAATCCGACTCTCTGGAAAGCAATATGGCAACCTCGCTCCCTCCCAAAAATCGACCTCTTCATTTGGACCCTGGTGCACAAGAGTATTCAAACAAGAGAGAATCTTAGAAGAAGGGGCTGGGAGGGACCCTTCAGGTGCCCCTTGTGCCTTCATGAGGAAGAAACCACAGACCATCTTCTTTTAAACTGCAGCTTTTCAAAAGAAGTCTGGTTGAAGGTAATAAGCTCCCAACTTGCATTCAATTTTCCTCCTGATGTATTAAGCCTCCTCCTCCAATGGGACTCCTTGTACCCTTTTACTGTCAAGAGGAGAAACCAAGCTCTCTTGATCTGGGGAATGCTCCCAAAGTTTATCCTATAAAACCTTTGGCTAGAAAGGAACCACAGAATTTTCAGAGAAAGTCAAAGGAATGAAGACAGAGTCGTCACTAAAATTCAAGCTCTTTTGGGAGAATCAGCTCCTCACCTTTGCTCTACACTCAAGCTTCACAAGCTGGACGAAGAAGAGGAGCGTTGGATAGACCAGTTCAAGATACAAGGTCTAGGTGCCAGAAAAGAAAGTGATCCAACCCAAGAGAGCTGGGAGATTAGGAAAAGTGATAAGGAATTTGCCAATTGGAAGCATGAAATAAAAACACCTATTCTCTTCTTTGATGGGGCCTCGAAGGGAAACCCAGGTCAGGCTGGGGGAGGGGGCATAATTGAAAATCACAGAGAGTACAGCAACGCGCTTCGCTATCAGTCTAGGCATAGAGTCCAACAACAAAGCCGAGGCCCTGGCTCTCTGGCAAGGTCTACACTAAACAATCAAACTCAGAATCCAGGATTTAACAATCATCGGTGACTCCAGAATAATTATACAGGCCATGATCAACCACTCTACAACGCAAAGCATTAAGCTTAATAACCTACTAGATAAAATCCGCCTCCTTCTAAGGAATTTTAATTCCTATAATTTCTTTCATGTGCTAAGGGATCTCAATGGAATGGCTGACAAGGAAGCCAACAAAGGCGCGTTGCTGGAGGCGGGGGTACTGACAGTCAATGAAATGATAGATAATGTGGAGCTCCCATGAACCCACGCCGTCCTCTCGCACACTCTCAAATGCAAGCTTTGGCAGCAGAATGGGAATCAGGCGAATCTAAAAGTTCAGTGCGTGGCAGAGGTTATGGTTGGACGAACGAGCTGCCTCAGTACCATGAGGAATGGTGCTTCAGATTTGGGGGGGACAAGAGATCTACGCGGCCCTTTCCCACAAATTTTGTAAATCCAAATGCAATTATAAGGCCGCGTGCAAAAGAAATAAAGGGCGATCTCGCCCCCCTCATTCCAGTCCAAGTTGAGCTCTGCAAGTCGATTAGGAACAGAGAGAGCGTGAAGCACCAACGTGAGAAGGGCAAAACGCGCGAGGTAAGAGAACGACTGGAAATGGCTTCATCATCGACTGGGAAGCTGAGCACGAAGGAGCGGCTGAAAGAAATGGATAAAGCTCTGGAGAACCTGAAGCAGCTACTCCAGAACCAATTGGACTTCTTAGAGAACCTGGACACGGAGGCCGGGCGCCGCCTGGAGCAGCTCGAGGCAGATATTACTACCACAAAAATTGGATTCTCAGAGGAGCTAGACAAACTCCATAAGGAGTTGAAAAATCCCCAGCAGGAATTCGAAGAAAGGATGGATCAGCTGGAAGCCAAGATGGCTCAGCTGAATAGCAACTAGAACCAGCACCCCAAGAATTAATCCCTCTCTGTAAGCAGTCTGTCAACAGGATCTGACCAGCATTCTGGCATTTTGTATTGTAGCCAATGCTTTAAATAATCCAGTTTTTAGAAGTAGCACAAGATCTAGTTCAGTATTACAAGTTTATAGCTATAAAAGTAGAATGGTCTCAAAAAATCAGGCCCGAAGAAATTCGAGGCCATTTTGTAATCGAATCTGTGGCCAGGCCACCCCTTTAATATAATCTATAACCGTTTTCGTCAAAAAAAAAACTTTCCAATACAGATAGGCTCTAAGTCATTACAACATACTCATTATGAGCTTTATTTATATGAGAATTGAACCCAGGTGAGGAAGATAACAATCATTCCTCACAATCATCCAAGCTACACCCAATTGACAACTAATAACCAATCTAAACAAGTAAAAACAATAATAAATTTATGTTCGTTATAATTTGCATACTATGTTGATCCAACTAATCATCAAGCATGATCCAACTAATGATCTATATAAACAACTATAAGGAATAATAATAAAAATTGAGTTCATTGCAATTTGCCAACCATGTTAATCCAACTAGTGACCCAAGTGTGGACTATTAAATAAAAAAATTAATGTTCATTTAAACTAAAATTCCTTTAGTTTTATCCCTCCAACAGATTTATATTTATACAACCACTAGCAGATTTATATCTATCACAGCCACTATTGCTCTGAAATCATTTTGTTCAACCTATATGGTAAATGATTCAGTTGTTGAGGCGCTCTTTACAATCACACTACATGGGCAAACATTCCATCGTTGCTATAATTTGGGGAATTTATTTATATTTTATATCTCCAACCCCAATCAACCCCACCACCAAGCAAGTTGACAAGTTCAAGACCACCAAGAGAGAACGCATCAAGACCATTGGACCTTGCAAGTAGAGAAACACTTTCCCACATTGGTGTTGGTGATCTCGAAGGGGCCCATGCCCTTAGAGCTCCTTATTGGGCCTAACACACCCATTGATGTAGATCTTTCAAGGCACTTACCGATTGTTGATAAGTGCTATCTTGCTTGGGTTTGTGCTTTGATTGTTGATTAGTGCTATTTTGTTTGGATTTGTGTTTTGATTGTTGATTAGTGTTATCTTGTTTGTGTTTTGATTGTTGATAAGTATTATTTTGCTTGGGTTTGTGCTTTAATTGTTGATTAGTGCTATCTTGTTTGGATTTGTGTTTTATTTTTATGGTTGTGACTATTATTATTTTTATACTTGTGATTATCATTGGTCAAAGGATGGGGGAATAATAAAGAAAACTTATTTAAGTTCTCTATTATTGTCCCACCCCCACCTTGGGGTTTGTGCCTTGATTGTTGATTAGTGCTATCTTGCTTGAGTTCGTGCCTTCTATTTTTATGGTTGTGACTATCATTATTTTTATGCTTGTGACTGTCATTGTTCAAAGGGTGGAGGAATAATAAAGAAAACTTATTCAAGTTCTCTATTATTTCCCCACCCTAACAATAAGTTCTCTATTGTTCCCCCCACCCTGGTGTTAAATTTCTCTATTATTCCCTCACCCCCACCTCCACCCTGGTGTTTTCTCCTATGCAAAACTGTTTTTTTATTTTAAACCCAAATTTCATAATGTTTTTTGGTGTTTTGTCCTATCTCGAAACAGTTTTTTTTTTTTTTAAATAAATTTTGAACCCAGATTTCATAATAGAATGTTTTGGTTTTCATTAAAATTGATTTTGAAGTTCTGGAATTTTTCTCAAAACCTAGATTTCATAATGAAATATTTTGGTTTTCACTAACACATTTCTAGTTTTGGTTTATGAATATTGCTATAACAGCACACTTTTTTTTCAAAATTGCATATATAAATAAAATTTTAAAAAAAAAACATTTATAAATATAAAATTACATATTTTACAAAAAAAAAAAAAAAAACTTGAAAAAAATGTAAAAATAATAAACTTTTCTAAATTGTCTCAATGTAATGACAGTTCTCCAAATAGAAAACTTTGAAAACAAAATCCTTTACTTAATAGTATGTAAAAGGACTTTTATCAAACACTTTGTGAACTGATTCAGAACAATCAATATAGTTGGATGACATATGTAGTTATATTGAATAGTTTTGTCTTTTATCAGAAATAGAAGTTGAAAGAAATTAATAAATATCAAAAACACATCGACAGAATGTAATTTTGTTCTTTTACTTAATAAAATTATCAATTATTTTTCTAAAAATAAGGTGTAAAACATGGTACTGAAAGAGAATCCATTTACTTATTTTATGATACTAAAAGAGAATACCCATGTAAACTAAGCACACTAGCATTGTAAATGAATTCTTTTTCAATAAGATAAATTTAAAATAAGTAAATGGGATTCTCCTTCAATAAAATAAATTTAAAATAAGTAAATGGATTCTCTTTCAGTACCGTAAATTTAATAAAAATTTAACAGAAACATGAACAAAGTTTTAACCTGATTCAATATAAAGTTTAATTTAAACATAAACATTTTTTTTACATGATCAAAGAACATATGAATTTAATAAAAGTTTAACCAAAAAAAAATTAGACATGAACAAAGTTTTAACATGATTCAACCTAAAATTTAATTTAAACATAAACAAAAAATTTCACATGATTCCAGATACATGCATAATATAAACAATTCTTTTAATCGTAAACCTAAAGCATCAAAAAAAAAATCAATGCAGCTCAAAACTGCAAACTTTTTTAATTTAAAATTCAATCATAGTTGCAAGCTTTTTTAATTTAGAACTGAATCATAGTTTCAAATCAATGACTCCCAACTTATTATATTATAAACTTTGAAAATTAGAAAGATTAACCAATTATATAAATTAGAATCAATTTAAATAATTTAAAAAAATATACAAGTATAAAATCAATATTACCACATCTTTTAGGTCACAAAAAGTTTAACCTTTTTAAGCCACAAAAAGTTTTGCCTTGAGTATTCCATAAATGTTTAATAAATCCCTGTCAACTAGGTCTAGGCCTAACCCTAATCCTATAGTTGTGGGAAAGATATAAATTCCCGTTCACCCGCCCGCAGCTACAGCCATCTCGAAAACGTAGCGCATTCTGACCCGAATTGCCGGCCTACCCACACGCTACCGAGCCATACCCCATATCCCAATGTCGATGTCGATCCGACACCAGTCCCATACCTACTGACCCCGAGCAAGATACCAATTGCTGATTCACCTGTGCTGCAAGTCCCAAAACCGATGATGCCGCACTGCCGATGTAACCAACTACCCTAAGTAGCCGGCCGTTATTTGGACCAAAAATGGCATTCCTGGGGTCAGTCTCTCAATCGAAGACTAAAAACGATGCTTTCGGATCCATGCCAGCCAGATAATCCCAGACCCATTCGAATCGACCAAAGAAACCATGCCAATTGGCCGTACAGATCATGCCAGTCCGATCATCAATGACCAAAACCATGCTTTTTTATCTCTTCCATATTGACCTAACCCTAATCCCATTGTGGAAAGTCTAATCTTATAGTTGTGGGAAGGAACAGTATCCTCCCCACCCAAATTCAATTTCAGTGATATAAACAATCATACAAAATTTCAATTTCAGTGATATAAACAATCATACAAAATTTCAATTGGGTTTAGTCTAAATGGTTTGTGTTAAGGAACATTTTCCCCACCCAGATTCAATTTCTACAAGTGATATGTTAAATTCAATTTCAGTGATATAAACAACCATACAAAATGTCAATTGGGTTTAGTCTAAATAGTTTGTGATAAGGAGCATTTTCCCCACCCAGATTCAATTTCTACAAGTGATATGTTAAGCTCTTAAATGAGTGAGATATCAAAAAAGCCTTGCAAAATCTGGTTTACCCTAAGTACCAAGATATCAAAAAAGCCTTACAATATCTGATTTACCCCAAGTACCAAGATATCAAAAAAGCCTTACAAAATCTGACTTACCCCAAGTACCAAGATATCAAAAAAGCCTTACAAAATCTGGTTTACCCCAAATACCAAGATATCAAAAAAAAAAAAAACTTACAAAATCTGGTTTACCCCAAGTACCATCCTCAAAATGAGGAGAAGTGGGCTATAGGTTTTCCAGGCTCTATTACAATATCTGGTTTACTCCAAGTACCATCCTCAGATTTACCCCAAGTACCATCCTCAGATTTACCCCAAGTACCATCCTCCTCAAAATGAGGAGAAGTGGGCTATAGGTTTTCCAGGCTCTATTACAAAATCTGGTTTACCCCAAGTACCATCTTCAAAATGAGGAGAAGTGAACTATAGGTTTTCCAGGCTCTATTACAAAATCTGGTTTACCCCAAGTACCATCTTCTACAAAATCTGGTTTACCCCAAGTACCATCTTCAAAATGAGGAGAAGTAAACTATAGGTTTTCCAAACTCTATTTCAAAGTTTAAAAAAACAACCATACAAAATACTCATACAAGACAGTTAACCATGTAACATTTCAATATGAATTGAGTTCATCGCCTGTTATCTTTTGAAATGTAATTTATATCCATTAACAACTAAACAGCTAATCCCATGAGTTTTTTCACCCAAAAGAGCAACAAACTTTCAAAAATAATACAACAACCGCCCTTCCTACTCCGCAAAGACAAATAATAAATCCAATTCATAGAAAGCCATTGCATCCAACTTGAGGAAAAAAATTCCATACATATAAACACAGTTCCACAAAGAGGAGATTCATATTTCCATATTACTATTCCGAAAAGACAAAATAATGTAAAAGCAAACAATGTATCCACATAATAATAGGAAGCCACTGCATCCAACTCTAGAAAAATATTTCATACTGATAAACAAAGTTCCACAAAGAGGAGAATCATATTTCCATCGTACAGGTGGTGCCAAAAGACACCATTAAATTAAGCTCAGAGAATACCCAATTCAAGCGCTGGTGAACTTGGTCACAGCCTTGGTGCCCTCTGAAACAGCGTGCTTGGCAAGCTCCCCTGGAAGAGCAAGTCTTACAGCCGTCTGAATCTCCCGAGAGGTGATTGTGGGCTTCTTGTTGTAGCGGGCCAGCTTAGATGCCTCGCTCGCCAGTTTCTCAAAAATATCATTGATGAAGGAGTTCATGATTCCCATGGCCTTGCTAGAGATACCAATGTCAGGATGAACCTGTTTGAGGACCTTGAAAATATAGATCTTGTAAGTCTCAACGCTCTTCTTATGCTTCTTCTTACCCTTCTTGTCCCCGCCTTCCTTGGGCAGCTTCTTCTCGGCCTTAGGAGCAGGCTTCTTCTCTGCAGGAGATTTCTCTGCAACGGGCTTTTTCTCCGCGGGCTTCTTCTCTGCCTTGGGCGCCATTGTTTTCTCGAATTCGAATTGCACAAATCGCAAGTTTTCTAATCCTTAGGAAATTATCAACTATCAATAAACAGATGTTTGATTTGAGGCGTACGCTTGAGAATTTATAAAGGGAGAAATCTATTCTACTATTGGTTGATAGAGCGCAGCACGGATCGATGGCCTCCTTTTAATCTCAACCGTAGATTGGAATTGCTTATCAGTATGTGAAATACGGTGAGTGATTGCCTACTGGGTTGGCCACGTGTTAACCAACGGTGAAGCGATCGGGCATGTCCCGTTAAATTAGAATGCACCGTACCGAAATAAGTAGTGAGGGCATTAATTATAGAAGGTTTATTTATTTTAACTAAGATTTAGTGTGCAGGAGGAGGGAAAAAAAATTAAATTAAATTTATATAGGATTGAATGAATTTGTGTTGGTTTATGTTTTATTATTATTATTGAAAATTTTTATTATTTTATGGAATTTATTTTTTTCCAATTTAATTTATTAATGTCATAGATGTAAGTAATTTATTAATGTTATAGATGTAAAATACTTATATAAGTAATTTATTAATGTTATAGATGTAAAATACTTATATAAGTAATTTATTAATGTTATAGATGTAAAATACTTATATTGTTGTAGATGAACTTTGTTAATCTTGATGTAATAATAGATGTTTTAATAAGTAAATGAAGGAGTCCGTCCCTCCCTCCCAAACTTTTTCCCTATAGCAGTACCTCTTTTTCTGAGATCCCTGTAGTGTCAGAACATACAGCACAGCCTGGTGCTCCTCTCCCGAGATCCTCACACACTGCGGACAGGTCCCCTCTTTTTCACTCTTCTTTTCCTATTGAGCTTGAAAATACTAGGAACTCTTCTTCTGCTGGTCGTGTGCCTCACCAGGGTCGCAAGGCTTGGAAGGCAAACAGGAGAAATAAGCGATTGGTTCTAGGAGATGGAGTTGGTTTAGAAAACCTCTGCAAAATGTCTCTATGCGCCCTGGTAGGCCGCATCTCCTACAAAGCACTGAGCCCACCCCCTCTTGAGGACTGGGTAAAAACAGTGTGGACTCTTGTCTTAGGTTACTGTCCTGAAGTCTTGTACTTAAAAAAAGGCTGGCTTGGCTTCCTTTGCAGATCTCTGGAAGATGCAACACTGCTTTTATCCTCTTCTTGGCTTTTTGGGGGCAGCAGTCTCATGCTGAAGCGCTGGAGATTGGCTTTCAACCCCGACACTGAATACTTTCAGTTCAGACATTTATGGGTGCTCCTTCCAGGGCTTCCTCTCCACTTTTGGACAACAGAAGCCATCAGAGCTATCGGGGACACTTTGGGTAGGTTTATCTCCTTCGATTCAGGATCACTTTCGGGCTCCTCGCGGAAGATGGGCAAAGTACTGGTGGAGATTGACATTACTGCAGGTCTGCCTGAAAACCTGGAGATCGTTTGGAGGGGTCGAAAGTCCCTACAATCCCTGGACTACCTGGGCATCCCCTTTCGGTGCAACTCTTGTCGTGAAACGGGACATCTCCGTCGAAACTGTCCAGGTAAGAAGGGGTCTCTCCCTACTAAAGAAGCTGAATTGGCACTCAACCCTCCGGATTACATGACGGTTGACCCCTCCCTCGAGCATTTGGATACCCCCATAGACCCTCCGTCCTCTCCGTTACCTGGTCTCCCGGAAACTATGTTGTCCAAAATCTATAATCTTTGTCCATCCCTATATTTTTCTCTCTCCTCTCTCGAAAAGGAGTCCATCAACCATTTCCATTGGCTCTCGGATCCCCTACCCACTTCCCTGGATCCAGCCTCAGGGGGTTTACAAACACCCTGCTCTTCCAGTAAGTTGCTCGACTCTCACCTTCATCAAATGCCAGACCTTCCTTCCCCTTCGAACCCTTCGCCCTCCCTGCAACGACCCCTTTCCCCTCATGAGACTGGGCAGCCCTGTTCTCCGTCCACCACCCTTGGGCCGACCGTGCCTCCTGCTTCCCTAGCGGGTTACAGCCAGCCTTTTGAAAATGAGGATCTTTTATTGACAGCGATAAGCTCGGAGGCCTCACCTTCTAGCTTGGCAGGTACTATCACACAGCTCCAAGCTTACAGGGGAAACGAACTATTATCAGTTTCTTCAGTGGAGGGAGCATCCACGTCTCAGCTTTCAAACATGGAAAAGAAGTCATTTGCTTGGTCGCGTGGCCTGGGTGTAGAGTTATCTCCTCTACAAA
This sequence comes from Picea glauca, assembly GCA_000966675.3. Classification (NCBI taxonomy): domain Eukaryota; kingdom Viridiplantae; phylum Streptophyta; class Pinopsida; order Pinales; family Pinaceae; genus Picea; species Picea glauca. The sequence goes on along the minus strand of JZKD02S0512773.1, from coordinate 1,880 downwards.
CCAGGAGCTCCAGGAAAAAGAAAGACAAGCTTGTTTCTCAACAGTCGGCCCCATCTGATTCTACACATCCAGAAAGAGCCCCCCTTAGAGCGTTGAAGGCTATTGCGCAGTCTAAATGATTTTTCTCTCATTAAATGTTCGTGGGACTGGAGGACTCCTCAAGAGAGCTCATTTTCGAAAACTGCTCGAATCCTCCAAACCAAATCTCATTCTCTTACAAGAAACTCTCACTTCTGATCACTGTTCCAGAGCCTTTTTACATTCTTTCTGTCCATCCTGGTCTTCGGCGGCTGTTAGTTCCATCGGCAACTCTGGAGGATTGCTGGTGGCATGGGACCCGGTCTTCTTTGAGTTGGTTCCCTTTATCACTTGCGGGGGCATTCTGCTGAAGGGTCGTTGTCTTGCTATCAACCAAGAGATAGCGATTCTAAATGTGTATGCGCCCTGTCTGGACAGGACTCATTTTTGGAAGCGACTAGCAGAAAGCGGCCTACTCGCCACCCCAAACTTAATCCTCGGTGGTGATTTTAACCTAACACTCTCTTCAGACGAACACTGGGGAGGCTCTCCTCTGTCAGCTACAGTTGGGGCGTATTACAGAGATCTCTTTTCATCCTTTAATCTAGTTGATGTTTTACCGAGCAGCATTGTCCCTACGTGGCGTAATGGTCGCGCCGGAGAGGAGGCCATAGCCAGAAGATTGGACCGATTCCTAATTTCCGATAATCTACTGTCATCTGCTACTTTCCCTACTTCCTGGGTGGAGTATCCTTATTACTCCGACCATGCTCCTATTTTCTTGAAGCTGAATAGTCCCCTACAGTCGATTTATGTTCCTTTTAAGTTCAATTATCATTGGTTAGCCTCGGAGAAATATAATGAATTGGTTCATACAGTCTGGACAGACCCTCGTTTTCTGCTAGAGGTCAACCCACAGCGGCGTTTACAGTGGAAACTCAAGGAATTAAGGTCCAGTACAAAGTCGTGGAGCCTACAAAAAAAGAAATCGGAGGAAGCTTTGCTATCCAAGCTCGACCTGGAGATTAAAGCGATTATTCATCGAGCTTCTACTTCAGCCCTGTCAATTGACCATTCCGCCTACTTAAAAGAGCTTGAACAGCGCAGGGATTTCATTTTAAAAGAAGAGGAATTGGCTTGGAGGCTCCGCAGCCGAGCAACCTGGCTCAAATGCGGAGACTCAAATACTAAATTTTTTCACAAACTGGCCAGCTTCAACAGGGATAAAAAACGCATTTGGTTTATTCAAAGTGAACATGGAGAGATGCGCCGGGGTCAAGAGGAGATCAAGATGGAGGCGATTACACATTTCAAAAAACTCTTTGGTGATAACAGCTCTCATCAACTACAAGGTAAAGTATCAACAGCCAGCTTGTACCCAAGATTGGTTACAGACTTAGAAGCAGCTGAAATTTACAGGCCTGTCTCCCTCCTGGAGCTAAAACTCATTCTGTTGCATTTCAAAAAGGAGAGAAGTCCGGGCCCGGATGGCTGGATGACAGAGTTCTTCTCTCATTTTTTCGATCTAGTGGGGTCGGATCTCCTATCGATGGTCGAAGATGTTCGTATCAAAGGCAAGCTCCTTAAAAATTTAAATTCCACTTTTCTGGTTTTGATACCCAAAGAAAACAATGTTGTCTCCTTCAATGACTTCAGACCAATATCCCTGTGTAATCTTATATACAAACTTGTCGCAAAAGTCATTGCAAATCGCTTAAAACCTTTTCTGGAAAAGAGCCTTTCTTCGGAGCAACTCGGGTTTCTAAAAGGTAGGAGAATTCAAGATGCCATAGCAACGGCACATGAGTGCATTCACTCTATTAAACAGAAAAATATGAAGGCATTAATCATGAAACTAGATC
>JZKD02S0512750.1:264280-280151 GCA_000966675.3 Picea glauca | reverse complement strand
AAAGAACTTAGGGTAAAATAATATGCACATGGCTCTTTTTGGAAATAATATTAAAATATTATTCCAGGCCTAAGCCCCCTAGGCTTAGCCCCTAGGTTCAACACTCATCCCTTTTTCCCACCTTCCAGCCCCTAGTTCCTTGCCCACTCTGTGGACGCTCAGTCCCCCATCACTCTTTCATCGTGGATGGTCTGCACTGGTGGTATTTATATTTTATTAATTGACCTGCATACATACAAGTACATCAACAGGCTCCTGGCCTTCAGCACTTAGGCTCCCTGGCCTAACAAAACTCATAAGCCTACAACTTATTCAAAACTTGGCTCACCAGCCTATAGAACATATTTACAATTCTTTGCATTTAACATGATCTGCAACGGGGCTCGGCCTTGGGGACACTACACCATACATGCAACTAGTGGGGAGTTTTTTTTATCTCTCCGAAACTCGACCAAACCTATCATATGTTGTGGGAGAAGTATCCATGTACATGAAAGAGTCACATGATTTACATTGGAAGAATGCAAGGAATATCCTTCGGTATGTTTAGGGAACCATCATCTATGGGATTCATTATGCATCAGGATCTATATTAGATCTCATAGGCTTCAAAAATTCTGATTGGGAAGGTTACAACACTAATCGCAAGTAAAGATCCGGATACACTCTCAGTTTGGGTTTAGGTTTGTTGGTCGAGAAAGAAGAAATATATGAGTAGTTAACATCACCATCCAGACATTATGGATACAAAACTTCCTTATCGAGTTCGGTATCTATTTTTATAGAGAGAATTTCATTTGTTGTGAAAACTAAAATACTCTCAAGTTTTCCAGAGACCCAGTGCAATGACAACGAACAGAGCATATCGAGATCCATATGTACTACATTAGAGATCTAGTTGGTGAGAGGATCATTGTAACACCATGTTTCCCCCAGTCTATAAATATAAATATATTGTCCAAGGAACTATGGCAAACCTAAAAGTGTGAATGTTTGATTTGATGGACCTTTTTATAAAAGGTCGATGAATGTAAATTTTGTTATTTTAATAGAAAATGGTTACGTATTGCATGACTGTTGAAAGAGGGGATGTGCTAAGAGAAAACCATGAATGTTATGAAATGTGGTGGAGGGGACCCAGAATGGTTGTGATAACCTCCATCGAACCAGTACCATGATGGAATTAACAGCTCAAATCAAAACAACCCTCTGACCCATGAATGGATTACAGTCGGGCTGGTAGGTACAAAGACCTACTCAAGAGTTAATGAGGGAATGGGGCAGACCGCCCATCCATAATGCTTCCACACCTGACCACGGACTAGGAATTTGAGCCACACAGAATCTTGTTGAGGAAGGCAAGAAAGGAAGTGTGGTGGGAAGAGGAGGACCTGCGTAAAAATGATGAGACGAGAGAGGAAACTCTCGGGTCCGAGGAAGGAATAAAATAGGAATAGTGAGTTCTGATCACACAAAATAGAGATTGAGCCAGGAGAAGGAGAGTATCCTTCATCCTTATCTATTTCTATATTGGGAGAAGGAGAGTAGCCTTCATCCCTAACTTACATTGAGATGGAAGTAAGAGATTGAATCTCAAAGCATCGTGGCTTAAGCTCGAGGGTGGCCAGTGATAAATCCATTGGGATTGACTGAGCCTATAGTTGGGTGGAAATGAGTACCCCTTTTAGCAGTCACATAACACTCTATGTCTCTGATAATTCTTTTATTGCCTTATGCTTTGAATTATTAATAATGGATGCACGCAAGTTTTTACATGTCTATAAACGGTTCTTTCTCTATATTAAATGATTAATTTATGAGTATGTGTTTGTTCCCTTGAGAACCTATATTTTTGTTTGAATTTCCATATGTCTCAGTTTAATCACTCAAATGCGCTTTCCCCAGGAATTTACATCACCATTCCGAAGTCGGAGAAAGCCTCTAGGAATAGCTACCGTTTTGGTAACCTCACAAGTTACTTTTCCTTGATTTAGAGCTTAAATCTTTGCGAGTTGGGAAGGTGTTCCCTTCAGACCAGTAGTCTAGGAGAATCTGAACTTTTGCCTATTCCCTTAATTGAAAACCCGACTAAGAGAGAGGATTATAGCCCAGGATTTATATGAAGGTCCATGTGATCTGGGTCTAGGAACCTTGGAGCTCGAGGCTCCGAGATGTCAAATTGCACAATAGTCAAGTTGAACACCACAATTTCTATGAACCGTCGATATATGAATGGATATAGAGGGTGGGGAATCACTGTGGAGCACGAAGGTGAAAATAGTCGATGCACTAGTTCATGGCCCGCAATTCACCCTTTCCATTGATCTCGACGGGATGGAAGATCAATGATCCCGGTTAGACTAGAATCAAGAGAGCACTTTCCAGATTGTGGAGGTTGAACTCTCTGGTAAAGACTACGCATGTTGGGGCCCCACAATTTCTGTGAACTGTCGATTTTCATTAACCTTCAATCTGAGTTTGACGTTATCCCTGAAACGCAAGGACCGTAGGGGATGGATAAATATTCAAGGAGATAAAGCTCAAAAGAGATAGATTTTTCAGGAGTGCAGACGAAATCCAAAAGATGAGCACGTAGGAGGAGAAAAGGATAAATCCTTTGAGCACTTAGAAAATATTCTAAGTCAGAATAAGTCAGAAGCTTAGGAGGAGGAGTGACAATGGTCATTGGATCAAAACTCCAACAATCGATATCCATATGATCTAAGAAAGGTGCACGAACTTTAGCACTTGGCACACGTAGGAGAAGGGAACTTACCAAAGTTTCAAAGTCCCAAAGTAATTTTAGGTCGTCCATCATTAGGAGGTGAATATGTACTGTGAGATCCAGAGGGATACATGGTGATAGATCACAGACTCCAGAGGAATTTGTTTGAGGTTTTTCAGTTGAATGTTGAGATTTGTGAACCCCGAAGACCCAAAGTGAATCTGGAGTGCCAGATCTAGATGCACACGTGGTGACATATCTTGGACTCCAGGGAAATGTGTGAGAGATTTTTCAGTTGAGATATGAGACTCCCAAAGTCCGGAGAGCCGGAGTGCCGAAGTAAATCTTAGTCACCAGATCAACCGAAGTAGGATCCTGACTGTTGATCGCCAAGAGATACATGTCAACATATCTGTAACGTATTAAGTGTAATTAATTTAATAAGTGTAATTAATTTAATAATATAATCCTAAAAGTTTAGCTAAACTATAATTATGTCTTAAAATAACATTTCTAATTGATTATTATTAATGAATTAGTCATGATGGTTAATGATTCATTTAAATATTAATTAATTCATTAATTAATTAAGTATTAAATAAAAGGGTGGAGAATAAAATATAACATTTAAATCAAGTTACATATACAATATGGGATCACATAAGGATCCCGAGAAGATAAAGAATTAATGAGAATGGATAAGGGTAATTAAATGGAGGGATAAGGAATTCAATGCAAGGTGGAGTGTCGGTGAAGGGTGAGGATAAGGAAGGAAGGAAGGGTTGGAGGGGATCATTCTACAGAGCACTGTTTTCTTGCTATGGGCAGAGAGCCGAGAGGGGCTGAGAGATGGGTGTGCTCAGATTGAGGCATGGGATTTTCTAGTTGTGAGATATTGATCAGGCAGGGGCCGGGTTGCTAGAGGTTTTGGGCTCAGAGGGCCAGGATATCCGTAGATATCCTGGAGCTAGGTCGTTTTCCTAGTTGGCAGGGTGGAAAATAGTTTTGGGAAATGATTTTTCTGTGTTTGCAACAGGGTTGGACTGTGTAGCAGGTAGCAGGACAGCAACAGAACAACAAGGCAGCTGGCAACGCAGATTAGCATCAGGACCAGGTAATCCTGTTAAATTATGCATTTATTTATTCTACTATGAATTCGTTAACATTTGATGAATTTAAATTGCTGAAGTCGCTGGTACAAATATCAATATTATGCTGAATAGGTATTGTCTTAGTTAAGAAATAAATTGCTTATGAGGATAAGGATGTTTAGATATATATATGGGATTTACATTTGGTATCAGAGCCCTGGTTCAAATCTGGAACCGGGGGCCTAAATAAGGGGTAGCTTTAATTGTACATTGAGTTTTTATTTGTAAATTCCTTTGAAAAAAAAAAAAAAAAACTCCAGCCACGCTTGACCTGCACATAAAATATAGAAACATTAATAAAAATAAAAATAAAATAAATAAATGCAAAGAAAATTTACCAGTAAAACAAGCAGCTAGGGTCTGTATATGTATGCATGTATGCATACACGTACAGGGATATGAAAGGATGACTACAAATAATATCAGATACCTAAGTATAAAGTGCTTCACTTCTTTGAACATGGTAACCTTAATTAAAAAAAAAATTATGTGGATGTTGAATGTATATAGGCTTATATCTATGCATATAAACACATGTACATTTCATATATAGAGAGATTAAAAGACTGTTGCACAGTGCAAAGTATATAATATACAAAGTTAAAATGCAAACTCTGACTGAATTTTATCTTAGTAAAAGAGCGGATCTTCAATTGTTTTTCAATGTATAGGCAATGGCGTTGTTCATCTTTCTAAGAAACTAAAGAAATTTCTATTAAAAACATCATTAAGGTTAACTTCATAAACAGAGCCAAAAACATCCAAATCTTCCTATAATGAAGCAGACTAAGTATCAGAACTTCCACAAGGAATTCCCTGTTACCTTTGGCAAGATCGGCAGAGAACTCGTCTGCTATCAAATGCCCAATCGGAATGGCGTCCCTCCAGGCCAAGCATGTCCTGAGCTACTCTGCTACTTTCTTTACATCGTTACCATGCGCTTTGAGGAATCTTTCCAAATCTCTGAGTTTGCCTCACCGCTCTGGTAACAAAGATGTGTAAGTCTCCATGCCTGATTCATTTGGACAAAATCAAACCTAACTTTTAGGACCAATCTTATTTGTGCAATTGACAACTCCCCATGAATTGAACAGGACTAGGATTTACAATCAATATACCTCCATAGGAATCCATAGCACGTTAGATGTCAGAACTCCTATTATAAATGCAACAAACTACAATTCATAGCATGATCAAAGATTACCTTCCACACCAAGCATCAAGCTAATATTGATGAGAAACCATGGAGGCGTTAGAACCCATGATATGTGTGAAATTAGAATCACCCTTCTACACAAATCAAACGCATGATTACATATAAATATTTGGATTCCACTAAGCATCACACTAACAAAAGTCTCCTAGCAGCATTAGAACCAATTAAGTACTGTAAAAGGATACAACTTCATGGGAACTCAACTGTTGACTAATGTTGAATACTTTCCTTTCACTAAGCATCAATATAAAACCCATTAGATACCCAGGCAGAATTACAGCCCATGTTTGTGTGTACCATTGTTCATGCAAGCATCATCGCAGAAAAATTTTCTGAAACCTGAAATTCTTCGTTGTTGCAGCCAACTCACGGAAAGTAAATGTCTGGACGGCACAGAAAGTCAAGGATCCATCTTTTACTGGTGCATATCTTCAAACATCTTAAAATCTCAAAGCAATGACATTACTACGATAACTAAAAAAAAAAATATTTCAAGGCTGTGCCGATGTACAGACGTCCTTCAAACCCTAAGCAAAAAAAAAAAAAATCTAATTGAAACCTTGAATACCGTAGTGTTTTCTAAGACAAAAACGTTCAATCTCAGCTTTAGATTTGAACTCCTTCGCTCATATTCGTGAGACAAAACCTCATATCTGAGCACTCTTGCTCAGATTCGTGAGACATAACTTAAAATATGAGAGCTTTCACTCAGATCCATGAGACGGAGCTTCAAATCTGAACGCTCTTACTCAGATCTGTGAGCACTCCGTATATTTGCGAAAACCATAGGTGTTGAAGATGGAAGGCTCGGTGTGCTCTATTTATGAAAAGATTTGGGGCTCGAAGGCCAATCTCCAAGCCAACGCCATTTCATACACCAACAACCAATAGACAAGCCAAAGCCAGCGCCATTTCATACACCAACAACCAACAGACAAGCCAAAGCCAACGCCATTTCATACACCAACAACCAACAGACAAGCCAAAGCCAGTGCCATTTCATATATTGCAAGACTCCTCAAAAAAAAATCAAAGGGATCAACTGTCTTTCAGGCAAGAACAAAATGTGGCATGTGCAAGGATGTCCAAGAGACGGGAAAAGCACAAATAGATAATGATGTCGACCCTCCCCGCTTTACGGAGGACGATCTCTCCCACCAGGACCTTCTCTTCTCTCGGCCCGAAGAACGCAAAGGTTCTTCTGATCCCCTGCGGGAATCCTTCGTACCCACAGTGACTCTTCAACCACGTGATCCTCCCTTCCTTGGTTATCAGGGGATCGGCCCTCGCGACTTTGCGAGTTCTACTCTGAATAATAGACCCTCGGATCCCCGAGACCCGATGTCTCTGGTCAACGTTGACCTTTGTTCGGCATATCGGGACCTCACGCTATCGTGACTCGCATCACTATACCTTCGGGGTCCCAACTCCCGAGATCCGAAACACCGAGATGCCGACAAGCTCACTATCTCGTCTTCTCGCTTCCTCGCCTCTCGCGAGATAAATCTCTTGACCCTTCCACTCCTGAGGCCTGATGTCTCGAGATCACCTCACGAACTCCCGATGCGTCCAACCCACGAATCGAGTCACGCTCCTTGTGATATCGATCGACAGCTTCTGTCCAATCTTAGTTTTGAACATTCTTCCGTCTATACTGTAGACTTCATGTCCACCTTTCCTCCTTACGCAAATTCCCGAATAAGGAGTGTTTCTCCCTGAGACTCGTCCGCCAACCTGCTCACTTCTCCTTGCGACCTGTTCCACAGATGTTCTTGCCATTGCTCTTTGACTACTTCGAAGGCTTATCTTTCCTGAGCTTCCACAGCTTCTGAGCTTCTTCTGGAAGCTTCCTGCACGCACTCCTTGCAGATGCTCTTCAACCACATCAAGTGTTGAAGACTTCTGACCCTGCGCACTCCTGCAGCAGTAGTCTATCAATGCCTTAGCTCAGAATCACAACTCTGAGATTTCGTCCAGCCTGCGCACACCTTGCACGGCTCTATCTACCCAAAAAAACTTCTGGGTGAACGGAAATGAGAGTTAAACTGTTGAGCCTCATCAATGCACCCTATGCGGATGAATTCTACTGCACTGCATGCAGGAATCTCCTGGCTCAAATAGAGAAACAATTGAAACTCATTCCCTCATTCTCTCAGATTTCGAACCTGACATGCAATCACATACGCTGCATATAGAACATAGGCAAAACAAGAAGAAAATATGCAACAACATAATATCAACAATATACAGAGAATAATCACAACCATGGAATTGAATCAAAGTCTTTCTTCTATTAATTCAATCTGTACATGGGTGTTCTCCACAAGTTCCCTGCTTTTCTCTTCTCGCTCCTGGTTCTCATATGAATGCTCTGAATTCTAATCTCATGATAATAATACAATAATACAAAGGAGGGTGCCTATATTCCGCTTTCCCTCTCGAAATCTACAACTATCAAATCTATAATAAATTTCTATCTACAACATTAAAACCATTAAATGCCTCATCTACCTAAGGACGAGAGATTAAAGGCTCAAGGTCCATTTACAATGTATAAGTGCGCTTCTTATGAATGGCTTCATTTAAATGGCGACGCAACAACTTTCCAAAATATTTCAAAAGTAATATGTCTTGGCGCTGTCCAGCTGTCTTTTCTTTCTCCTCGCGCTGGCTCGCTTGATGAGTTGTAGATGCTCCTGCATCATACTCCTCAACTCAAAATATTTCATGGGCTCCTGTCCATGAGCTCCTACACAGTTTTCCCATGCTTTTGTATTGTTGCTTCTGTTTCCCAGCTGGCATCCTGCACTGGGTGATTCTTCCACTTCACCAGGTATTCAAAATATTGCTTTCACCTGGTCTTCCTGCCTATCCGCTTATCCAGTATGCACTCCATCTGTGGCTTTTTAGCTATCAGCATCTGCTTCTGCCACTGCACTTCTAGATGTTCAGTTCCAGCATCTGCTTCTCCTGTCCTGTAGGGGTATAAGTTCGAAATGTTAAAAATCGGAGATATCCCGATGCCCTCTGGCAGCTCAAGCTCATATGCATTTTCTCCAAACTTCCTCAAGACTCTGCATGGCCCGATTTTCTTCATCTTGAGTTTGTTGTATGTTCCCCTTGGGAACCTTTCTTTCCTCAAGTGCGCCAAAACCATGTCTCCAACTTTGAACTGAAGTTGCCTCTTTCTCTGATCGGCTCTACGCTTATACTCCTGATTTGACTTTTGTAGTCTCTGCTTCACCTCCATGTGAAGTTCTTGCATCGCTTCAGCGAACTCTTTAGCTTCCGTGCTGCTAGTTTCAGCCTGTTCTGACTCCCTAAGCTCAGAAACTCCTCTCGGCTGTGTGCCATACAAAATTTGAAATGGACTCTTACCTATACTCCGATTCACCGAATCATTGTACGCAAATTCGGCCTGTGGAAATATCTGATCCCAACTGCTGTGATGTTCCACCACTAGGCTTCTCAACAGATCTCCCAGACTTCTGTTGACTACTTCTGTTTGTCCATCTGTTTGTGGATGGTAAGCTGAGCTAAAATCCAAATTAGTCCCCAGATTCTTCCATAGCATCCACCAAAAATGAACTATGAACTTTGTATCCCTGTCCGAGACTATGCTTCTCGGCAATCCGAGCAATCTGACGATTTCTTTGAAAAACAAATTCGCGATGTGCGTCGCATCGCTGGTCTTATGACACGGAATGAAATGTGCCATCTTCGAGAACCTATCTACCACCACGAAGATGGAATCAACTCCTCGTTGTGATCTCCGCAAACCCAACACAAAGTCCATGCTTATGGCCTCCCATGGCCTTTCGGGTATGGGCAATGGCTGATAGAAACCGGTGTTCTGTTTTCGGCCCTTTGCGTGTTGACATATCCTGCATCTGTCAACAAATCGTTTGACATCAGTGCGCATCCCCGGCCAAAAATACGATTCGCTCAGCTTAGCGAATGTTTTTTCATGTCCAAAATGACCTGCTAAACCTCCACTATGTTTCTCCATCACCAAATTCTCCCTCATGGAGAAATTCGGTATGCATAATTGATTTCCCCTGAACAACAATCCTTCTTGGATCATATATTCCAGCCACGGACTCCGATCCCTAAGAACTGGATTCTCAGCTGTTTCATAGGCTTCTGCAAAGTCTACATCACCTGCATACATATCCTTCAGATTTTCAAAACCCAACGTCTTGATTCTGAACTCCTGCAGCAACAAACATTTCCTGCTCAAAGCATCAGCCACTTTGTTAGCAGTCCCTGAAATGTGCTTGATCAAAAACGTGAAATTTTGCATGTACTCTACCCATTTTGCATGCTTCTGGTTCAACTTCTCCTGCTGACTTACGAACTGCAATGCATGGTTATCACTGTACATCACAAACTCTTTGGGTATTAAGTAATGCCTCCACTTCTTCAATGCCTGTATGATGGCATAGAACTCTTTATCATATGTGGAGTACTTCAACTTTTCATCATCCAACTTCTCGCTGTAATATGCAATAGGTCTGTCATCTTGACTCAAGACTCCTCCAACGGCATAACCACTGGCATCACATTTCACTTGAAACGTCTTCTGAAAGTCGGGCAACACCAGAACTAGTTGCTCATTTATCTTCCACTTCAACAGATTGAAGCTTCTTTCAGCCTCTGCGGTCCACTGAAAAATTTTATGCCGCTTCTTCATGGTGTCCATCATTGCTGCGCTAATTCCACTAAAATTCCGAATGAATTTCTTGTAGAAACTAGCTAATCCATGGAAGCTCCTTACCTCAAAAACATTCCTCGGCGATGGCCAATTCCTGATTACTTCCACCTTCTCAGGATCCATCTTCAATTCATTCGCCAAGATTACAAAACCCAAATAAATGAGTTCTGTCTGCATGAATGAGCACTTCTTCAAATTGATCAGCAGCTTCTCCTGCTGTAGTCTTCTCATCACAATGGCTAAATGTCTCAAATGTTCTTCCCTGGTCTTACTGAAGATCAGTATATCATCCAGGTATACGACCACAAATTTGCCAATGAATTCCCTCAAGACTTCATTCATCAGCCTCATAAAAGTACTTGGCGCGTTTGTCAAACCAAACGGCATGACCAGCCATTCGTACAAACCCTCGTTTGTCTTGAATGTTGTTTTCCATTCATCACCCTCCCTCATCCGGATTTGGTGATATCCGCTCTTGAGATCAATCTTCGAAAAATAATTTTCCCCACTCAGGCAATCCATCAGATCGTCCATTCTCGGCAATGGAAATCTGTATCTGATGGTGATCTTATTAATCGCCGTGGAGTCTGTACACATTCTCCAGCCTCCATCCTGTTTTGTACTTAGTACTGTTGGAACAACACACGGACTGAGACTCTCTCTCACCATTCCTTTGTCCTGCATATCCTGTACTTGCCTTTTGACTTCCTCATTCTCCTGAGGTGTCAATCGGTACGCTGCCTTATTCGGTAAACTTGCTTCGGGTATGAGGTCAATGTAGTGACTCACACTCCGCATCGGTGGCAACGAACGAGGTAGTTCATCCACGATGATGTCAGCGAACTCTCCCAATAGCTCCTGAATCTCGTCTGGCAAATCATCCACTCTTGTGCTTGTCAGAACAATTCTCGGCTTCCTGACAACAAAGAATTGTGGATCTTCATTCTTCTCCATTTCCGTGAGAATTTCTTTCCCACTCATGAGAAGTATGGTACTGGTTACTTCCGGATTCACCTCTTTATCCCTTATCGGAAGAAGCTTATGGAATTTCCCATTCTTCTCCAAAGTGTATGTGTTCATCCTCCCATCATGAACAACATTCCTGTCATACTGCCATGGTCTACCCAGCAAGATATGACATACGTCCATGGGAATAACGTCACATAGAATCTCATCATGGTAATTCCCAATTTTAAATTTAACTAAGCATTGTTTAGTGACACTTACCCGGTGTCCTTTCTGTAACCATGACACTTTGTATGGACTCGGGTGCTTAGTTGTTTCTAGTTCCATCTTTTCCACCATCTCGAATGAAAAGAGATTATCGGTGCTTCCGCTGTCAACTATGACTTTGCATTTTTTGTCCTTGGTTGTACAAGCCGTTCTGAACAGTCTGCTCCTTTGCACTGAGTTGTCCACCTCTTTCTCAGGTGTCAAAAGAATCTTATGCATTCCCAGTGGCCTTTCGCTGTCTGCATCTTCATTCCCAGCATCACGCCTCTGCACCTCAGTAATGTGAGCTTCACTTCTGTCCATTTTCCTGTCTAGACAGTCAACGGCTTTGTGTCCATCTTTCCCACATGTAAAACATGTGAGGATTCCTCCACGGCCTCTTCCTCTACCTCGGGTATAAGGAATAGTGTTGGCGTCATCATATCCACCACCCTGCTCCATCTGCTGCCTTCTCGGCTCAGCATATTGCTGCCTTGGTTGTGAGGTTCCACCTCTCTCAACCTTTCCCTGAGGTCTCTTCCATTCCTCCTTGGGATTCTGTGTTCTTTATTGGGAAATTTCCTTGCCTCTGGGCTGACTCTTGCCTCGCCCTCGCTGGCCCTGCTTGCGGCTTAGCTTCTCTTCGGCTTTCAGAGCCATCTGGTACGCATCCTCAACTGTTCGGATGGTAACCATGCTCAACTCGTCCTGAATGTCATACCTCAAACCATTCAGGTACCTTGCCACCTTTTCGTCATCACTCTCCCGATGACTTTCTCAAATGTTGAGCTTGTAGAACTCCTCGGTGTAATCCTTCACCGTCATCAGCTTTTGTCTCAGGTTCTGCATTTTCCTGAACAGTGTGATCTGATAATCTCTGGGGATGAATTTTGCCTTCATCTTGGCGATCATCCGATCCCAACTTTTGATTTTCTGTTTTCCTTTACAGCGCCTATCCACCTGCAATTCATCCCACCATAAGGCTGCATCTCCTTTTAACTTGGTAACATCATGCCTTACCTTCTTGTCCTCTTCGATATCCTCATAATCGAAGTAGGTATCGAGTGCTCGGATCCAATCCAGCAAATCTTCTGCATTTAGACTTCCCTCATAGATAGGAATGTCCATCTTTGTCTTTGAGCTCATCCTGGCGATGGCTCGGATCAACCTTTCTGTCGAGGCATCCTCTGTTGTGACCTCACCTTCATCATGTCCAGCTTCCTCTTCCACCTCGGAATCACTGGACTCTCCAGCGCCAACTACGCGCCTTTCGGTGGTCTCCATCTCTTTGAGTCTCGCCCTGATATCTCGTATCTGACGTTCCATCTCTGGATTTCCTGCTGGCCTTCCTATTCTTCGAGCATCCCTGTCCTCACGATCAGGTGACTGCCTTTCTCTTCTGGGCAGCATAATGTGAATCTTCGTCTCCGCTATAGAAATAAAAAATACTCCAAAGCTCTGATACCACTTGATGTCGACCCTCCCCGCTCTACGGAGGACGATCGCTCCCACCATGACCTTCTCTTCTCTCGGCCCAAAGAATGCAAAGGTTCTTCTGATCCCCCGCAGGAATCCTTCGTACCCATAGTGACTCTTCAATCGCGTGATCCTCCCTTCCTTGGTTATCGGGGGATCGTCCCTCGCAACTTCGCGAGTTCTACTCTGAATACTAGACCCTCGGATCCCCGAGACCCGATGTCTCTAGTCAACGTTGACCTTCCTTCGGCGTATTTGGACCTCGTGCTATCGCGACTCGCGTCACTATACCTTCGGGGTCCCAACTCCCGAGATCCAAAACACCGAGATTACGACAAACTCATTATCTCGTCTTCTCGCTTCCTCGCCTCTCGCGAGATAAATCTCTTGACCCTTCAACTCCCGAGACCCGATGTCCCGAGATCACCTCACGAACTCCCGATGCGTCCAACCCACGAATTGAGTCACGCTCCTTGTGATCTCGATTGACGGCTTTTGTCCAATATGAGTTTTGAACTTTCTTCCGTCTATATTGTATACTTCACGTCCACCTTTCCTCCTTACGCAAATTCCCGAATAAGGAGTGTTTCTCCCCGAGACTCGTCCGCCAACCTGCTCGCTTCTCCTTGCGACCTGTTCTGCGAATGTTCTCGCCACTGCTCTTCGACTACTTTGAAGGCTTATCTTTCCTATGCTTCCACAATTTCTGAGCTTCTTCTGGAAGCTTCCTGCATGCACTCCTTGCAGATGCTCTTCAACCACGTCAAGTGTTGAAGACTTCTGACCCCGCGCACTCCTGCAACAGTAGTTTATCAATGCCTTAGCTCAGAATCACAACTCTAATATTTAGTCCAGCCTGCGCACACCTTGCACGGCTCTATCTACCCAAAACAACTTATGGGTGAACAGAAATGAGAGTTAAACTGTTGAGCCTCATCAACACACTCTATGCGGATGAATTCTACTGCACTCCATGCAGGAATCTCCTAGCTCAAACAGAGAAACAATTGAAACTCATTCCCTCATTCTCTCAGATTTCGAACCTGCCATGCAATCACATACGCTGCATATAGAACATAGGCAAAACAATAAGCAAATATGCAACAACATAATATCAACAATATACAGAGAATAATCACAGCCATGGAATTGAATCAAAGTCTTTCTTCTATTAATTCAATCTGTACATGGGTGTTCTCCACAAGTTCCCTGCTTTTCTCTTCTCGCTCCTGGTTCTCATATGAACGCTCTGAATGCTAATATCATGATAATAATACAATAATACAAAGGAGAGTGCCTATATTGCATTTTCCCTCTCGAAATCTACAACTATCAAATCTATAATAAATTTCTATCTACAACATTAAAACCATTAAATGCCTCATCTACCTAAGGACGAGAGCTTAAAGGCTCAAGGTCCATTTAAAATGTATAAGTGCGCTTCTTATGAATGCCTTCATTTAAATGGCGGCGCAACAACTTTCCAAAATATTTCAAAAGTAATATGTGTTGGCGCTGTCCAGCTGTCTTTTCTTTCTCCTCGCGCTGGCTCGCTTGATGAGTTGTAGATGCTCCTGCATCAGATAACTAACAAAGAAAATCTACAAGTGAAATGTAAGTTTATTTTCACACACATACTAGTTGAATTGCAATAAGTGGTCTCCAACCAGTCAACTAAAAGATGTATGATGCTACATAGGAATAGCATCAATACAACATCATATAATCTCCAACATGTTATTTAAACATCGAGATTCGAAACTGTACAAAGAAAAGGGAGATAAATTTTTACATGAAAACTAGCTTCTTTGGCATGCTTGTGCTCATGCACACACACACGCATACATGCAATACAACTAAAATATATAACAATATAACCAGTGCAACTAGAAAATGCATAAACCCAGAAAAAATTGCAATATATGAAATTTATGTGAATAATGCAAGTGCATGTGCAACATGCCATACAACCAAAATAAATCACAACACCGTCAGTGCGACTGGAAGATGCATAAACCTAGAACAAAGTGGGAAAATAAAAATTTAAAGTGAATAACATCAAACAAAGTTGCAGCTAATACTAAAAAACCCACGCCTGTGCACCAGCTTCACACAGTGAGTCGTTCCTGCGCTACCACCAAACCCCAAAGCCCAGCATCGGGCTCACTTAAAGGCGAAGGGATAAAAATGAATGGTTTGAGAGAGATTCGAACATTCGCGGGGAAACCCCTTTGAAAGAACGTGCATTCACCAACTCAGCCGAGGCGACGGAATAAATAACGAAGGGATAAATAACAAATCTCATGGAGGAGAAGCTCGCAGAGGGGCCTGCGCACTGTGTTCGCCATGGCGGCCATGCTCCCTCACGCCTCCCTGCACAGGCGACCACAAAAAATGAGGAGGCAAAATGGAGAGTTAGGGTTTAAGGAATTGGGCTTCCTGTAAATAAAGGTGAAGGACACGTGGGCTACATGCGAGCCCATGCTGCAGACTTAGCCGCGCGGCCAATTCAAAATTTGCATTAATGTTATATTCATCCATTTAAATTCCTCTAGGGTTAATTAGCGTTATATAAGATTAGCGTTATATATATTTTAAGATTAGCGTTATATTCCACCATTACATTTTATTTAAATGGTCAGTGCTGCTCGAATAAGAAATTACACCTAAGCATATAAGTTGTGGTGCTAACAAAAGAATAGTTGGCAAAATTGGTGTTTGAAAAAGCTGAAAGATGTTACAGAAATCATGTAAGAAAGTGGACATCATGATAAAATTCAACCAATCTGTCAAGACTCAAAACTCTAAATTCGAAGTCAATATTATATCCATTTAAAGTTTAAACCAAAACCAATTACTGCTTGGTCTTACATTTCTGACTAAAACAACTGTGATTGCATTTGTGATGTTTGACCTTTTTAAATTGCATTCCTCTCGTTGATGGAAGAAAAGTAGGCTGAAATCATGGAATGTGAGAAATTTATGGCCTAAATGCTGTAGAATATCCTTTCATTTGTAATATGTTCAGTAGTGGAGTAACCTAAACTTGGGGTTTGCTTCCTTTCTGACAGAACATCGATCAAATCACATACTCCTCCTTAAGCAAGAAGATTATCGAATATACTACAATTTACAAGATGTAACCGTGGATAATATGTTATCCATTACACGTTTTTGCACTAAATCACTCAGAAATATTGGAACATCATTGACATTCGCTAAAGGTTTGTAAATACTGAGCACGTTAACATTATTCTTGGATAGTTCAACCTTGAATTGGTAGTAAATGTCCAATATCTACCTTCAACTCATATTTAGTTAATAGTAAATTAGACTGCACAACGAAAATCATTTCATATTCAAGGTGGGTTGTCTGC
>JZKD02S0512750.1:246095-259917 GCA_000966675.3 Picea glauca | reverse complement strand
AGGGTGGAGAATAAAATATAACATTTAAATCAAGTTACGTATACAAGAAGGGATCACATAAGGATCCCGAGAAGATAAAGAATTAATGAGAATGGATAAGGGTAATTAAATGGAGAGATAAGGAATTCAATGCAAGGTGGAGTATCGGTGAAGGGGGAGGATAAGGAAGGAAGGAAGGGTAGGAGGGGATCATTCTATGGAGGACTGTTTTCTTGCTATGGGAAGAGAGCCAAGAGGGGCTGAGAGATGGGTCTGCTCATATTGAGGCACGGGATTTTCTGGTTGTGAGATATTGATCAGGCAGGGGCCGGGTTGCTAGAGGTTTTGGGCTTGGAGGGCCAGGATATCCGTAGATATCCTGGAGCTAGGTCGTTTTCCTAGTTGGCAGGGTGGACAATAGTTTTGGACAATTTTTTTTCTGTGTTTGCAATAGGACTGGACTGTGTAGCAGGTAGCAGGAGAGCAACAGAACAGCAAGGCAGCTGGCAATGCAGATTAGCATCAGGACTAGGTAATCCTATTAAATTATGCATTTATTTATTCTACTATGAATTCATTAACATTTGATGAATTTAAATTGCTGAAGTCGCTGGTACGAATATCAATATTATGCTGAATAGGTATTGTCTTAGTTAAGAAATACATTTCTTATGAGGATAAGGATGTTTAGATATATATATGGGCTTTACAATATCAGTAGATTTAGGAAATCTATTCGAGAGTTTTTCAGTTGAGATTTGATACTCCCGAAGCACGAAGAGTCGAAGAGCCAAAGAAAATATCGATCATCAGATTGTCCAAAGTATATCTCAGTCATCAGATCATTCAATGTAAATATCCAGCGTTGGATCGTCCGATGTGAATCTGGACCATCTGATCCATAAGGGACGTGGTGTGATTCTGTGGACTATGGATAAAGTCTCGAAGTAATTCATAGATGTCAGATTAAGATGGGACATGGCGTGAATCTATGGACTTCTTATAATGCCCCGAGGTATATCATAGACATCAAATTAATAAGGGACATGGTGCAAATTTATGGACTCTGGGTAAAGTCCCAAAGTAATTCATAGTTATTATATCTAAAGGAGACATGGCATAAATCTGTGAACTCTGGGTAAAAAAACTGAATCAATCCTCGATCGTCAGATCAAGAGGACAGGTGGCACAAATTTGTGTACTCCAGGTAAAGACTCAAAGTAATCCTTAATCATCAGATCAAGTGGACACGTGTCAATGGATTATAGCTTTTAGATAAAATCCATTGGGAAAAAGGGTGACGTTTGAGATTTGAGATCTCAGAAGTTTGGAGACCTGAAGGAGATCTCAACCATTGATCGAGAAGAGGGAAATAGGACCATTGATCTAGTTGAAAGGGTCAAACACCCAAAATAGAAACAAGGTCATTGATATAGGAGGACAGGTGCCTACAGATCGTCAAATCCGTAACATTGGTGTACGGAGGGAAGCCAAGTTTGAGATTTGAAAAGTCTGAAGTCTGGAATCACGAAGGAGATCACATCCATTGATTTAAGAGGGGAAGATCTGGTCTGTGGATTTGAAAAGGGAAAATCTGAACCATCAGTTCATAAATTACCATCAATATTGGGATATTGATGGTATTATAGCATTGTGTGGATTGGAGGTGCACGAACATTAAAAATTTTAGGTCAAACCCCATTTTTGGAGAAAGGACACGTGGAGGCTCGAGGAGAATTGTGAGCCGAGAAGTAGTTTGGTTTCAAACCGCCTTTGGCCATGCATGTAATTGTGTGTTTGAGTGAGGTCATCACCCAAGGTCACATCCGAGCAGGGGCCAAGAGAAAAGGGGCTAACGCTAAATCTAAGAATTTTTTGAAGCGCGAAGGAGAAGGTTGCATGTATCATAAGACCTGCACCAGAAGATGGAAGGGCCTGTGTTTGATTAATAGGTTAGACTATCAAGGTATCTAAGTATTGTTTAATTAAGAGAATTAGAGAACCTTGACTGGAGGGTTGGGCTAAGTCCCAGACTTTCCAAATTAGGAATAGTAGAGGGAAAGAATATGTTCCTGTAAGGAGGACAATTTTTTTTTTTTTCCCCATCGTGGGTGTGTTACAAATTGGTATCAGAGCATGGTTACAACACTTGGCCTACTTGGTCTTATGGACGAGTCACTTAAAAACTCTATTTGGAGTACTTTTAAAATAGTGACACTCTACCTTACCTCTTTCTTAAAAAATTTGGTTAAAATGTTATTAAAGAAAATAATGAAAATTTCTACTATGTGTGTGCATTTAAGAAATTGGATCGTGTATTGTTCATGAACTAATAGACTGTTAGCTAACAATAAGTGTTTTTTTCAACACTCGAGCAATCAGTAAATCATGGAAAAACTTCAATAATAAAGGATGGTGACATTTCATGAAGTGGGGGATGGCTCCCACAATAGAGACGAAGAATCTGAAAAAAGGAGGGCAGTGGAAACCCCTCTTGATCTGGATGAAAATGTAAGGATCCTTAGGGAAAAATTACAGAGTTGTAAGGATGAAAACGAGAGATTGATAAAGGAGAAATAAAAACAAATAGAAATTAATGCAGTATTGTTGCAAAGCTTGTTCGACATATAGAGGAAACTACAACATGAACCCACAACCAATCATGTGAACCGATGACATAAGAAGAGAAGTCAAATTCCACCTCAGATCCAAAAGCATGGCTCCATAAGTGACCACACCGAGAAAAGTGCCTCGAAGAAGGCCCAACCTAGAGGTAGGGGACACTCATCGGTAGAGTCCTCTGGAAAAGAAGCTGGAAAATCTGAAGGATCTTCTAGTAGCAGAGAAATCTCACATTATCAAAGGAAAGGAAAGAAGAGAAAGCGTTCCAAAAATCATGATCCTGAAGAATTCAAGAAAGCCAAACCACCCTCTTTTGATGGAGAGATTAGGAAGGGAGAAAAGGATGAATTTTGGCTGCTTGGTTTAAAGAAATACTTCAGAGTCCATGACTACTCTGAAAACTTGAAGGCTCGAATAGTCATCTTTAACCTGAATGGAAAGGCTTCCATTTGGTGGGAAGACCTTAGGAATGTGAAAGGATTCCATGAGAATGAATTTTCATGGAAACATTTTGAGAAATACTTCAGGAATAAGTATATGTCAGAGAAATACATGGATGGGAAGACTAAGGAATTCTATGAACTCAGTTTGAAGCATCTCACCATAGATGAATTTGTCAATAAATTCCTTAAACTATTGAGTTATGTACCCTACATAAAATATGAAAAGGTAAAAATGCAGCGGTTCGTTAGTGGGTTTCCTCAGACCTACCGGGACAGGATTGACTTTGATGAACCAAATACCTTAGAAGAAACTATCTGGAAGGCGAGATATTGTTATGAATAGTTTGGGAGTAAGAGAAGACATCAGAAGGACTAGAAGAAGAGGAGTAGTTTGGGATTCTAGAAGAAGGGATTTAAATCCCCAAGATTTAAGAAATATGGAAAAGATTCTAGAAGGAACCTTCCTACTAGAAGTGTATATCAGAAAAATTTCCCCTCTCAAAGTGGAAATAAACCTTTTAAGAAAATCCCAGAAAATATCGATAACCTAAAGAAGGAACCCTTAATATGTTGGGGTTGTAGAGAAGATAATTGATTGAGGGACTACCCGCACAGACAACAAAATAGTAAGAGAATATACAATATCCAATAAGATACCACCATCAATGATGTGGCTAGGAGCATTCCATGAATCTATGCAACCTTGGACAATAATCAAGCCAACCACCAAGATTTAGTAGTGGAGTTGGAAGGTATGATCGCCAACCATCTAGTTTCTATTTTAATTGACCCGGGTTCTAATTTGAGTTATGTGGCCCCTTAGACTATTGATAAGTGTAAACTGCAACCAATTAGACATGTTAAACTGTGGTTGGTGCAATTAGCCACTGGGACCAAAAGAAAGGTGGCAGAGGTCATATCAGCCTGTCGATTCATCATGGGTGGATTGCCCACCCGAGCGACCCTTAACATACTTCCCCTTGGATATTATGACTTGTTGATTGGTATGGATTGGTTGGCTGCTTATAAAAATAAGTTGGACTATTATCATAAAAATTTAGAATGTGCCAATGAAGAAGGGAGAGAAATGACCCTCTAAAGGATTCAAAAGCCTGTCTCAGTGAGACAAATATCAACCCTTCAAATGAAAAAATATTGCAGAAAGGGTTGTTCCTTATATGCCATACAGGTACTACAATCTATTGAGAATGACAAACTAAACCTAGGGGACCATCCCATATTAAGAGAATACAAGGACATGTTCCCAGCAGAGGTACCAGGTCTACCTTCGAGAAGGGATATTGACTTCTTGATGGAACTTACACCAAGAGCGGTACCAACATCTAGAACGCCATATAGAATGAGCACACCAGAGATGGTTAAGATCAAGATGCAACTAAAGGAGATGATGGAAAAAGGCTACATTTGACCCAGTGTATCTTTGTGGGGAGCACCCGTCTTGTTTTTGAAAAAGAAAGATGGCACACTTCAACTGTGCATATATTATAGACAACTCAATAAGACAACCATAAAGAAAAAGTACCCCTTACCAAGAATCAATGACCTATTCAACCAATTGGGAGGTGCTTCCATCTTCTCAAAGATAGAATTAAGGTATAGATACCACCAAGTCAGGATTAAGGATGAAGAAATTCACAAAATAGCCTTCAGACAGAGGTATGGTAACTATGATTTCGCGGTGGTGCCATTTGGGTTAACCAATGCCCCCACAACTTTTATGTGCTTGATGAATAATGTACTCAGCAAATTCCTAGACAAATTTGTATTGGTTTTCATTGATGATATCCTAATCTACTCCAAGAACAGGGACAAGCACGAATAAAATCTTAGACTCATACTCCAAGTACTAAGAGAGCATCAACTCTACGCTAATTTTAGCAAGTGTGATTTCTTTCAGAAGCAAGTCCATTACTAAAGCCATGCCATGTCTAAGGAAGGGGTGGCAGTAGACCCCAACAAGATGATATCTATTATGGAATGGCCTACCCCAAAGGATTTATCCGATATTAGGTCCTTCATGGGCTTTGCAGGATACTATAGAAGGTTCTTTAAAGGGTTTTCCAAGATTGGTTGTCTAATCACTGCCCTTCAGAAAAAGGGGATTAAATTTATTTGGACATCAAAATGTGAATAAATATTTCAGGAACTAAAATACCTCCTGACCCATGCACCCGTGCTAAATATTTCACTCTCGGATAATGATTTCCTCGTTTGTACAGATGCCTGCAAGGAAGGAATCGAAGGATTCCTCAAGCAAGAGGGACGTGTAATTTCATACGCGTCTAGGAAATTAAATGAGCATGAGATCAATTATGTGACCCATTACCTAGAGTTGGCTTCCATAGTACATGCTTTAAAAATGTGGTGGCACTACCTCCTAGGTGGGAAATTTGTTATGACAGACCATTGTGGATTGAGACACATGTTTGATCAACCAAAACTCAATGCCAGGCAAGCTAGGTGGATGGATCTCCTTAGTGAGTTTGATTTTGAAATCAAACACATCAAAAGAAAGGAAAATAGGGTGGTCGATGCCTTTAGAAAAAGTATAAAAATGATTCATCTAGAAGCGGTAAGCACCCGTGAAATGGATGTGAGGGAAAGAGTCAAGAATGCACAAGAAACATATGCATTCTTCAAGACCTTGACCTCATACCTAAGGAAAGAGCCTACAAGGATAAAATATGAAGGCTACTAGATGCTCGAAGAAGGCCTGCTAACTTATAGAAACAGATTGTATGTTCCAAACTGTGATGACTTGAAGAGGTTCATAATGGATGAAATACATAAGAGACCATATACCGGTCACCCAGGATATCAGAAAATTATCACAGCCACTAGGAAACAATTCTATTAGCCTTGATTGAAGAAATACATAGCTAACTATTTAGCTAAGTGCCTAGAATGCCAGCAAGTTAAGGAATAACAACAACATCCAAAAGGGTTGTTATAGCCCCTACCAATCCCATAATGGAAATGGGATTTATCCAATATTAGGACCATATACCAGTCACCCAGGACATCATAAAATTATCACGGCCACTAGGAAACAATTCTATTAGCCTCGATTGAAGAAATACATAGCTAACTATTTAGCTAAGTGCCTAGAATGCCAGCAAGTTAAGGCAAAACAACAACATCCAACAGGGTTTTTATAGCCCCTACCAATCCCATAATGGAAATGGGAAACCATCTCCATGGACTTCATCACTGGATTACCAAAGTCGACCAAGAAAAATGATGCCATCATGGTTGTGGTGGAAAAACTGAGTAAGTCTGCTCATTTCATTCATGTCAAATCAACTTGCAAGGCCATATATATTACCAACATATTCATGAAGGATACATTTAGACTTCATGGCATGCCCAAGGAAATTGTATCTGACCGAGATACCAAATTTGCTTCAAGTTTTTGGAAATCCCTAATGGATGGTTTTGAGACAAAATTTTTGTTCAACATGGCTTATCACCCTCAATCTGATGGACAGACAGAAATAGTGAACCAAATAGTAGAATACATGCTAAGGATGCATGTAACTCATTAGCCTAAGAAGTGGGAAGACTACCTACCATTGGTAGAGTTTTCCTACAACAACGGTTATCAGGAATCCTCGATGATGATCCCTTTTGAAGCCCTCTATGGTAGACAGTGCAAGATTTCAATCAGCTGGAGTAACCTAGTGGAAATAATTACAATCAGACCCGACATGTTGAAATAAATGGAACAACAAGTGGTTCAGATAAAACAAAATCTTAATATTGCTTAGGATAGACAAAAAAGTTATGCCAATAGAAAGAGGACTCCCAGAGAGTTCAAGACTAGAGACCATGTCTATCTTAGAGTTAGACCTGGGAATATTTTCGTGAGAATGGGATCATGTGCCAAATTGGCACCTCGGTATTGTGGAACCTTTGAAGTCTTAGATAGAGTGGGACCTGTAGCCTTTAGGCTAACACTCCCTCCCACTGTAAAGGAACATAATGTTTTTCATGTTTCATTATTCAAGAAATATGTACATGATGCTAATCATATAATTTATTGGTCTAAGATCCATTTGGAATCAGAGGGAGAATTCCTTCCAGAACCCCAATGCATATTCGACAGGAAGGAAACCTCACTCAGGAACCGAACCATTGCATAGGTCAAGGTGCAGTGGAAACACTTTGGCCCAGATGAGGCTATGTGGGAAATCAAGGATGCCATGAGAGAGGCATATCCAATATTTTTTTACTCATGTACATACATGTCATGTTGACAGATAGAACATCGAGGACGATGTTCCTTTAAGGGGGAGGGAATTGTAACACTTTATTTTCCTATTCTGTAAATATAACTATATTGGCCAAAGAATTATGGAAAACCTAAAAGTGTGAATATTTTATTTGATGGAACTTTGTACAAAAGGTTGATGAATGTAAATTATGTTATTTTAATTGAAAATGGTTATGTGCTACATGACTGTTGAAAGAGGGGATGTGCTAAGAGAAAACCAGGAATGTTATGAAAGGGGCTGGAGGGGACCCAGAATCATTGCGTTAACCTCCTCCAAACCAGTACCATGCTAGAATCAATTGCTCATATCAAAACAACCCTCTGACCCAAGAATGAATTACAGTCAAGCTAGTAGGTGGGAAGACCTTCTCAAGAGTTAATGAGTGGATGGGGCAGAACACCCTTTTGTAAGGCTTCTAGACCTGACCACGGACTAGGAATTCGAGCCACATGCAATCTTGTTGAGGAAGGCAAGAAAGGAAGTGTGGTGGGCAGAGGAGTACCTGTAGAAAAATGCAGAAATGAGAGAAGAAACTATTGGGTCCGAGGAAGGAATGGAAGAGGAGCAGTGAGTTCTGATCACAAAAAATAGATATTGATCTAGAAGAAGGAGAGTAACCTTCATCTTTATCTATTTATGTATTGGGAAAAGGAGAGTAACCTTCGTCCATAACTTCCGTTGAGCTGGAAGTAAGAGATTGAATCTCAAAGCATCATGGCTTAATATTAGGGGTGGCCAGTGATAAATCCATTGGGAGTGAATTAACCTATGGTTGGGTGGAAACAAGCACGCCTTTCAGTAGTCACATCACACTCTATGGTTCTGATAAGTTTTTTCTTTGCTTATGATTTGAATTGTCAATAATGGTTGCATGCGAGTATTTACATGTATATAAAGGGTTGTTTCTCTGCATTAAATGATTAAGTTATGAGTATGCATTCATTTCCTTGAGAACCTATACTTCTACTTGAAATTCCATACATCCCAGTTTAATCACTCGAAGGTGCTTTCCCCAGGAAATTACATCATCGTTTCAGGGTCAAAGAAAGCCTCTGGGAATATCTACCATTTTGGTAACCTCACAAGTTACTTTTCCTTGATTTAGAGATTAAATCTCTATGATTTGGAAAGGTGTTCCCTTCAGACCAGTAGTCTAGGAGACTCTGAACTTCCGCCTATTCCCTTAACCAAAAACTTGACTAAGAGAAGGGATTATATCCCAGGAGTTATATGAAGGTGCACGTGACTTGGGACTAGGAACCTTGGAGCTCGAGGCTTTGAGATGTCAAATTGCACAATAGTCAAGTTGAACCCCGCAACTTATATGAACCATCGATCTATGAACGGATATCGAGGGTGGGGAATCACTACGGAGCACGAAGGTGAAAATAGTGGACATGCTAGTTCGTGGCCCAAAATTCACCTCACCATTGATATCTATGGGATGGAATATCTACAATCCTGGTTAGACTATAATAGAGGGAGAAATTTCCAAATTGCAGAGGTCAAACTCTCTAGTAAAGACTATGCATGTTGGGGCCCCACAATTTCTGTGAATCGTCGATCGTCGTTAACCTTTGATATCAGTTTGACACGATCTTTGAAATGCAAGGAGCATGAGGGATGTAGAAATCTTCAAGGATATCAAGCTCGAAAGAGATAGCCTTTTCATGAGTGAAGACAAAATCGAGGAGACAGGCCCATAGGAGGAGCAAAGGTTGAATCCTTCGATCACTTAGAAAATATTCTAAGTCAGAGTAATTCAGAAGCTTAGGAGGAGGAGAGATAGTGGTATTTGGATAACAATGCCAAGGATTGACAATGATCTAATCTAAGAAAGGTGCATGAACCTTAGCACTTGGCACACACATGAGAAGGGAACTTACCAAAGTTACAAAGTCCTGAAGTAATTTCAGGCCATCCATCACCAGGAGGTGAATCTGGACTGCCATATCCAGAGGGATATGTGGTGATGGATCACTGACTCTAGAGGAATATGTTTGAGGGTTTTTAATTGAAAGTTGATATTCCTAAACCCCGAAGACCCAAAGTGAATCTAGACCACCATATCCAGAGGGACACGTGGCGATAGATCGTGGACTCCAAGGAAATCTGTGTGAGATTTTTTTGTTGATACCTGAGACTCTCGAAGTCTGGAGAGTCGAAGTAAATATTAGTCATCAGATCACCAGAAGTAGGATCCTGACCATTGATCACCAGGAGATACGTGTCAGCATATCAACAGCTTCGGGAAATCTATTCGAGAGTTTTAAGTTGAGATTTGATACTCTCAAAGCGCGAAGAGACAAAGAGCCCAAGAAAATCTCAATCATCAGATGATCCAAAGTAGATCTCAGTCGTCAGATCATTTGAAGTAAATATACAGTGTCAGATTGTCAAAAGTGAATCTGGACCATCTGATCCAGAAGGGACACGGTGTGAGGCTGTGGACATCGGATAAAGTCCCGAAGATATTCATAGTTGTCAGATTAAGAAGGGAAATGGAGTGAATCTATGGAGTCTAGATAAAGTCTCAAGGTAATTCATAGCCATCAGATTAAGAAGGGGTGTGGCATAAATCTATGGACTCTTGGTAAAGTCCTGAAGTAATTCATAGTCATCAGGTCTAGAGGAGACGTGGCGTAAATCTATAAACTCTGGGTAAAAAACCCAAAGCAATCCTCGATCGTCAAATCCAGAGGACAAGTGGCACAAATCTGTGGACTCTGGGTAAATACCTGAAGTAATCCTTGATTGTCAGATCAAGTGGACACGTGTCAGTGGATTATAGCCTTCGGATAAAATCCATTGGGAAAAAGGGTGAAGTTTGAGATTTGAGATCTCATAAGTCCAGAGACCCGAAGGAGATCTCGACTATTGATCGATAAGAGGGAAACAAGACCATTGATCTAGTTGAAAGGGTCAAACACCCAAAGTAGAAATATGGTTGTTGATTTAGGAGGATAGGTATCCACAGATTGTCAACTCCAAAAGATTGATTTATGGAAGAAAGAAGGGTTTGAGATTTGAAAATTCTGAAGTCCGGAATCATGAAGGATATCACATATGTTGATTTAAGAGGGGAAGATCTGGTCTGTGGATTTGAAAAGGGTAGATCTAAACCTTTAGTTCAGATAGTACCGTCAATATCGGGATATCGACGGTCCTGTAGCATTGTGGGGAATGGAGGTGCACGAACTTTAAAAAATTGAGGGTGCGTCAACCCCGATTTTGGAGAAAGGACATGTAGAGGATCGAGGAGAATTGCAGGCCGAAAATTATTTTGGTTTCAAACTACCTCTGGTCACACCCACAATTGTGTATTTGTATGAGTTCATCACCCAAGGTCACATCCGAGGAGGGGCCAAGAGAAAAGTGGCTAACTCCAACTCTGAGACTTCACTGAAGCGCGAAGGAGAAGGTTGCGGGTATCCTAAGACATGCACTAGAATCTGGAAGGGCCTATGTTTGATTAAGAGGCAAGACTATCAAGGTCTGTAATTCTTGTTTGACTAATAGAATTGGAGAACCTTGACCGGAGGTTCGGGATGAGTCTCGAACTTCCAAAATTAGGAATCATAGAGGGAAAGTATTTGTTCCTGTAAGGAGGACAATTTTATTTTTTTTCTCCCCATCATGGGTCTGTTACAATCATCAACCTGTAGTTATGTCCTTCCTATGAAGATATTGTTGTCATCTTCACCAAGACCTTCACTGAGTAGAAGTTTCACTCTCTGCACAATCGTCTTGGAGTGAAGGACACATTTTCTTAGCAACTTTATTTTATTCTTTTGATGCATTTTACCTTGAGGGGGTGTTTTCCCATGAGGTTTTCCCTCTTTCCTCACTTGATTTTCAGTGTTCATTAACTACATTATTCATGGATACCTAACATGGACTTAGTTGTGAAGACTCATTCTTCAATACCTCATAGCAATGTTTAGGGGGGTGTTGGAGATATTACACAAACCTAGGATATTTTACCTTATTTTCCTATGTTTATTAGTCATTATTGAGGGTATACTAATTTTTAGGAACCTCTCCTACATTCTAGGAGAATATTCTCTTCAATTTAGACTAAGTTACACTTATTTATACTAGTGGAAGTCACTCATGCATGGAATCCATAGTTTTATCACTAGTATTTTCATGTGTTTCTCTCACTTCCACACGTGTGACTCAGTTAATTGAAGACTACATGACTAGTTAACTAGAACTAGGTGGTAGTTAACTCTGGTAAATGCATGTGTGTGTCCAAATATCTCTATACCACCACTATGGCACATTTAATTCTCTTCCAGTGCACATTAGTTGAGATATACAAAGTATATGATTTGTAAATTATCATTCATTCACTTGTTTAATACAATTATATTCTTTTCTCTCCAATTTTTCTCTTGTCTTCTCACTGTTTCAAGTTGTGTTCATTCTTCTTCTAGATATATCTCTTGTGCAGGTACTCACCACATTCTACAGGTGTATTGTGGAAATTCCCAAGGGACTGTGAGTAGTGAAGGAGAATTACATTCCTTGGGTTTTGTAGGTTGAGGGGAAGAGAGTTGGTGGACTAGAATTAGATGTGAGTTTGACTATTGAGAGGGGAACATTATCCAACCTTAGGGACCACTATCTCTTATGGATTCATAGCCCCACTTCAGAGGTGTTTTGTTATTGGGAATTGAAACGTCAAGACTACAGATGGGAGGAAGGCCCGTCCTCTACAATGGGTTGCACATTTTATAAGATAAGTGTTGTTGTTTGTTGTGCTTATACATGTATAATGATAATATAGTTGTTGTGCGATTTAATTTGAATTATATTTGGTTATTATTGCTTGCTAGGAGAAAAATGATGCATTTAAATCCATGTTTATGTGGTTTAATGTTGTTGTATGTTATTGAGTTGTTTCTATGCATATTTAAGCAACTATATTTAAATTTTTAAGAAACATAGATAGTTTCATGTGTATGAATGTTATGTTGTGAGTTACTTCCACATTTATAGTTAGTATCATAAAAAAAAAATGGTTTATTTTAGCATTGATGTGACCCAACTAGGGGTTGGGTACATTACATTGCTATACAACTTCGACTACTACCAATAGGGGGTTTTGTTAGTGCGCAGACCTCTTTGTGTGGTACCACTTTCGAAGATTTCAACTTAGTTACCTTTCCCTTATGTATGGTCAGATATGCAACTATTTTCCTGCTCATTGATTGTGAGGTGGTAACCTTCATGGCTACTCATAGGTAGTTGTGTAGGTGACATCAAGTGGGACATACCTATGGTACCTGGTACATACATTCAATAATTGTTTCAATTCCCATGGAGGGTGTCCTCCTTAATAAAGGGTACTTTCACCAACAAGGGATGCTTCCTGTAGGCTATCATAATTTTTCTTCAAACATTTTCTAGTCAATATTTTGGGGAATTCATCTCCTCTAGAGGGTTATTTTTTGGAATGCCCTTGAGCCATTGGTTGGGAGTTTTATCTTTATGTTTAGCCTATATTTTTTGGGGGTGTTATCTTTGATTATGAGTCTTAATCGAACTTAGGTTGACTTTTGTTAAATTTATGATACTTTCTATTCATTGTGGTTGAACAACCACATCGCTTGTCACATCGAATATGATTACTTGATCCCATCATTGAGGTACATTGAACACCACTTAAGTGGGATGAGATAGGTGACAAATAATTTGAATATCTTGACACATAGTATGAAGAGAGTGGGGAGTTTGAATTCAAAGTGGTTGATGAGATTTATTCACCTCATTTTAACACATCTTTGACTAATCAAAACAACCCCATACTTGTCCAGGTGAGGGAAATATTCAGTGATACCTCTTCTTTGTTTAGTGAGACTTACATCATGTGGGGCTTAAGTGTTTCATCTAGTGTACCATAGTCTTCGAGTTTGGAAAAAAAATGAAACAGGGTGTCCAAGTGATGTACACCTTAGTATATCTTAGTTCTATTGGACCTATGCCATCCATTCCCATTTCCATAGGCCCCTCTATTTGGGGGACACTAGTCAGGTCTTATTTTCCTTCCATAGGTATCCTTAGTATTCCTACACCCATTCCATCTATTTCGATGCCCACATTTGGATATTCTTCCAGTTGAAGGTGAAGAAATGGTTTTAACATAGGGAGTGGAATTATTTCCACTTCCACCATTCCTATGAGAAGCCTAGTAATTTCTAATGATAGTTTCCCTTTAACTTGAAATATACCTAGTGGGTTTCGGGATATTCCTAGTCATTCTGAGGTAAAAAATGTTTCTAGGGGATTAAATATCCCATGGGGTAGTGAACCTTTTTATGGAATCTATATTCCTTCCCATTATACCATTGTTCCTAGGGGCACACCCCCTAGGGGAAATTTCACATAGTGGTATGGTTATCCCATTATCCATACATCCAGTCCTAGGGTTTGTTTTTTGGGACTAGGTCTAGGAGGTATTTTTCCTTTTGTGTCAAT
>JZKD02S0512750.1:216488-246045 GCA_000966675.3 Picea glauca | reverse complement strand
ATGTTCATCTAGGTCCCAATGTTCATCCATGTCCCAATATTCATTCACCCATACATTGTTTCCTTTCTTTGAGATAATGGATTTTCCTTATCTTTTGCATTTGATGAATGGCCCCTTTTTTCATGACCCCTCATCATTGGTTATACCTATAAATCTCCCACATGACATGCCCAAGTTTGAAAAAAATCTTAGGGAAGACCCATCCACACACATAATGACTTATCATTTATGGTGTTCATCAAACTCTATGATGGATGGTTGTATCTGGTTGCATTATTTCTAGTGATCCCTAATCAGAGGCACTATGAAATGGTACATAAAACTCAAGGGTGCTTCTTTTATTTTCAACAAATTGGCTATGGAATTTTTTATGCATTATCAGTTTCCCATATGGTATGAGATTGAAACATAGATATTGACGTATTTGCATCAAGATAATTCTACCCACATATCCAATCATATACATGAGTGGCGGTGACGACCTAGGATGATCAAAACCCATATTCCTGACCAAATCTTGATGGAGTGGTTAAAAAACTCTCTATTACCACCCATTTCCAAGGATGTTTCTATGGTAGAGGCGACTACCGAAGAGCCGACGATATTGTGTACCCACCACTTATATTTGATATATTCTCAATCAACCACCCTATATGATATCATCTCTCATGCTCTTTGATTGTCAATGGATCCGAAAATACAAACCCAGGACTCCTTGTTGATGGTGTGGTCAATTTTGTTTCCCATGCCTCTATGGTCCAACTAGTTGATCATATGTGTCACATGAATCTTTCAAAAAGCACATCGGATTATATTCCCATTTCTCAAAGTACTCCAATCCCCACTCATGCCTCCAAGTTTAATTTTTTTCAATCCACACAACCGATGAATCCTCAAAAACCTGGAGGAAAGAAGAGGAATAAAAAGAATAAAAATATAATCCTGAGCATGGGACTACTCCAACCAAAAACAACCTAAGGGGGGAAACAAATATAAGAAGAAGATTTAATTCCCCTACATGATTTGTGGGGAGGACCACCCTTCTCACCAATGTCCTAGGAAGGTTAAGATCCATTACTATTTGGTACAAAAAAATACCCCCCAACAACTTGTTGTATTAACTCATCCTTTCCCCCCTCAAACTCAACAAATGGTTGTCCAAAATCCTTCCCCTCCACCAAGGGGCATGGTAGGTACCCCTCAATACCATGGGTCATCATAAAAGTCCAAAATATTCATGTGTGATCATATTGTCAATATCCAAACTTGAGCTTGAAATTATGACACTTCTAAGACTAATCCATCTAAACATGAGCCAACTTCATCTTGCTATCCTAGTTTTTCTCTTTAGATAGATACTCCAAACTTCGAGAAATTGGTTCACCCCCCAAAGGGTGTTCTTTTATCCATGACACATAATGAAAATGCATGAGCCTCCAATAACTAAAGTATTATGAAAGACTTGGCCTATGTATCCTTTGCAATGTCTATGCTTGAATTCCTCCAAAGATGCCCCATGAAGAAAAACATTTTGTTATCATATATCAGCAGGGTTGATCTCTTAGAGTGGAGCCTCATAACCTTTGGTTTAGACCACAATTATCATAGTATTTCCCACCAAATCACTTTTCATATTAATTTGAGAGCAATGGGGGAAAACATTCTTTACATTGTGGTTGACGAAGGAACCTCAACCCGCATTATGTCCATTTCATGTTGGAAATATCTTGGCTCTCCAAAAAATGATATTCCTAATGCCATACTAAAATCCTTCGATGGACATAGGTTCTAGCATCATGGGATCATCACTGCATTTCCCATCGAGATAGGTGGTAAGAGTGTCTTCGTTGTGGTAGAGGTATAACATGCACCTCTTGAGTATAATATGCTACTTGGGCATACTCAGTTCTATGAGATGATAGTATTTGTCTCATCAGTATGTCGAGTCTTACATTTACCTCACCAAGAGAAAATCATTACTATCAATCAACTAGATTTTTCTACCCCAGAACTTGGATCCAATGTAGGTTCCAATGCACCCTTTTTCCATGATTCCAAGATATCTTAAATGAACATTGTTGTGGGTATGTTCAAGGAATACTAACTGATGGGGAATTTTCCCCTTCCCCCACCATCCCCTACCTCGATCATCAATCCAACCAATATGAGCTCTTCATTTTCCTATGCTATCACTTAGGTATTTAGATCCTTGGGTGGTTCCTTGTCCTAAGAAATTTGAGTCTTGAGGAGCCTATACACCTCTCATAGTGGATGAAATTTCCTCCCTGGTGATCTTTTCATCCTCAAATGATACTGGTATGAACTCCATCCTCATATGGACTTTGACCATCCTACTCCTCCCGCATAGGTTGTTGACTCTCCGACTTCACATCAATTCCTAGAAACTAAGTTTTCTTTGGATAAGGCCATCCTAGATACATGGATTCCATAGATAATCCCAAGCATGTGATGATGCGTTGATCATCTTGTATTGATTCATAACTGATAAGATTTATCATGAGGAGTTTTGATCCTATATTGGGAGAATTTGTTGGTGCATCTAGTAGAACTCCTAGACTTGAACCTTTTCCACCTCGGCTATATTTTTCAGAAATTCCCATCGAATATTTATGTTTTGTACCCCCCTTTATTTCTCAATGTGCATCATCAAGGAGCTATCATAGCTCAAGAATCCACTCATGATCAATATCTTCGGTCGTGAAAATTCATTACTATATGGACTGGCCATGGCATGGTGTGTCATATGATGCTAACAATGGCTCATGAGTTCGTCAATGACGATAAAGGTCCTTGGACATATCCTATCAATGGGATCAAATTTCCATAATTTATCTAGATGCATAGTTCCTTGTACACAGTTGTGTGGTGTGAGTGATTTTTTTTTTGCATATATCATATGCCAAAGATCCAAAAACGTTTTATTTTTTGATCTTTCACTATGCATTTTAACCCTAGAATCTAGTTTACATATGTGGATAGGACCAAAGGGATGCTTTTTGTGAGAACTGGTGAATTCCACTAAACTTCAGGTATGGTTTTTGAACTCACATATAGGGATAGGTTTTTCCCTACATCACCATTTTTCATTATTAGCCATCTATTTTGTCTATATTATGCCTTAGGTTCAATCTCGTTAGGTTTCTACATTAGACATTCCTTTTCCACATCACAACTTGTGCAATAGTTCCTACCCTCCATGGTCTCCCTAGTTAGCACCCTCATTTCCATCTGGCACTCATGTTGATATTACTTGTAGTCTTGGGAACCCTCATGTAGACCCTCCATGACTTGATTCTTGAGACACATTCTTGTCTCTTCATCTTTATTATCTCCACATCCCGAGGGGATCTTGTGTTTTTTATGTTGATTATGCATATGTTTCTCATGTCATGCACCCCACCATTTTTTTGTTGTTTGCTTGGATCTCGCTTACTACTACAATATCCCTTCACAATCCTCCTCTTGCATTATTTTTCCTCCATTTTGAGACCATCTACCCATGGAGAGAATCACTTCTAAGAGTGGACCTGTAATGTACCCAACCACCAAGGTCGAACCACACTACCTCAAGAATGCACTTCTTGAATCAATTTTGAATTTTGATAATATTTAATTAATAAAGAAGCATGAAAAATGCACATGCAATAATCAAGATTCATTCTAAAACATAAAATAATTGAACAATATTCGATGCACAACAATATCCAACAAGCATGCTTACTATAAAAATTAATATTAGATATAATAATTAATATACAATGGAAATAAATATATGATAATAGAAACACGTGACAAAGAGAACTTATCTTAATCAAAATCAATCACCATTTGGTTGCATACCAAGGACATTCCACCCAATCGTAGACGTTGATGTTCCAAGTCTCAACAGTAGGTCACCACCAAACAAGGTCTATGAATCCACAAGGACACATGATAGAGTGACACCCAACTTCCTAAACTAGTCAGCAGTCAAGCTCTTACAGTTTTCTCAACACACAATAATCCAAAGTACACTAGCTCTCTTCTCTCTAGCCTACACCACCCAAAGTCAATGAACCCCATTTACTACAATTCATTCCCTCAAGATGTCCACTTCTTTTTAGGGATCTAGTGCATTTGGTCAATAATCTCCATCTATGACTCGCAAGATTCACAATTGTAATCAAGTTTTTAACAAATTCCAATGGATTTGAGACATATAGGCACTAATTCATGGCTAGAATACAATAGAAATTACTACAACCAGAAAACAATGGATCCTTTTCCAACAATTCATTTTTTATTCCCAATCCAAGATCAAGAATGAATGAGGAATAGTGAATGAGAAAATTAAATGAAAGAGTGAACCTCCAAATAGCCCACAAGAGGTGTTTATATAATTACTTGGAAATCAAGAACCACATGGCCTTCTCCCTAAGAAGCTCATGTAACCACTTCTTTCTCTCTAAAATTCTGAGGTGGGTAAATAAAATATAAAAAAAATTATTAGCCCATTTAGCCCCCCTCTCTCATGGAATCATAACATCCTATAACTCTTGTCCTTGTCCATCTAGAAACCAATGATGTATTTAATTATTAATAATGGTCAAAGCATTAAATTTCCTATGAACTCCAACCTCTTTTAATTGTTTGGGCACTCTGACCTTTCATAAAATAAAAAAAAATACATTATGTAATTTGGGGACTCAAAACTGGGATATTACAAGACCTCACTTTCCAGTACCAATTTGAATTCATTTTTCTTAGGTCGGTGCCATGCACTTGGAACACAAAATCATGTTGTTAATCCATTTTTTATCTCTAGACGAGCGAACTTTCAAATCTTTTTTGTTCTCATTAAACCATGAAAAAGACACTTAGTTGAACTCACTTTTCACTCTTTTTCATGATCCTTAAACCATACAAAAAAAAACACCTTTCGAGTAAACTTTTACCTCTTTTTTCAGACTCATAAAATGACACAAAAAGACACCTCATGAGTATACTTTTAATTATTTTTCAGGATCATAAAAAAAACACAAAAAAATAAAATATTGAGAAAACGTTTACATCTCTTTCATAGTCGTTAAACCATGAAGGAGACACAAAAACAAAACAAAAAAAAATGGGTCTTTTTTTCATTGATCTATTCCTGAAATGGCAACATCAGTCATGTCACCCTTGAACATGGTTTTTTTTTGTTATTTTGTTATAGTTGTTTTATTTCTTTAATAGGTTCCATACTAATAATATGAGTCACCGATAGTCCTCAAGTTGGTTACTCTTCCAATAACCATGGAGAGTGCTTCAATGTTTCTTACATTGTCGCACTATACTAGTCATGCTCTTGAGTCTTGTTGCCAAGTCATCATTATGGCATACTATACATTCAAGGGAAGTTTAAGCATGAGTCAACAATTTGTTGTTTTGTTGTCCTTCCAAGTCGACCATCCCTTTGTCTATTGTACTTGGTGATTATATATCTTCATATAATCTCTCAGTGTATTTTTCATGTCGATTGATGGGGGATACATTAAGGCCCTCCTTTGATAGATATCTTCCTATTAACTTTAGCACATTATCTAGGAGAGTGATCTAGAAACCAACTAGTACCTTAGAGATTGCATTCCTTAGTGGAAAGATTCCTTGTGATCGACAATTGGTTTGCACCATTGACTCATGATCGATCAAATATATGAGTGTTCGACATAAAATCATATATTCACACTCACTATATTGTACTAGGTACATTGGGGTCCATTTTCATCATTGGTGGGTACCCTTGCATCTGTTAACAATATACCTCAATGACCAATAATCAAACAATTTCTACCATGCTCAAAATAATCTCATCTATTCTCATGTTGTATAACTATACCATCCAATACTACATATGGTGTTGAAGTTTGACAGGGTGTTCTAACGTTACAGACAAAATTGACCTTATCGTCAGACGTTACTCACTAATTCTCAAAATTTCGTTATATCTTTTTCTTCGTCCCTCGACGTTCATCGAACCTATGATGTAGTTCATTATTTATTGTAATTCTGACTCATATTTGAATGTTTTCAATACTATCTATTCTGCAATGCTAACATCACCATCATGATCCACCATTGACCCATGGCCTGCCATTGTGGCACCTACGTGCCATGTTATAAACGTTTGGTCTCATGGGTGTATTTGACACTAAATTGGGCCTCAATTATTCCATATAGGGGGCTTAAAAAGTCCATCATGAGATTATTATTCCCATTTTGTCTCGATCGAGACGTCAATTATGCCTACTATGGGGGCTAAAAATGTTTAGCACACCAGAGAGAATTGATTTTTCATTTGAAAGGTCTTGAATTTGGGTTCTAGGTAGAAGTCATTTTTCATTTTAAAATTCACTCCATATGATATAGATAGATTCAAAATGTTATTAAATTCACCCCAAAAATTTGAAAAATAAATTTGAAACTATATATAAGCATGGGCGTGCATTTCCATTAGGGCACTTTCTACTGATTTGGTCTCTCAGTTTACAACGTAGATTTTTCTTCTCTTACATGAAAACCACTTTTATGTTCGTAAACACAACATTAAATATGTATATAGGTGTAAAATAATCTAAGACATCCTCAAAAACTTGAATCACTCAAATTGTATGTGTGTTAAGACATGGGCGTGCATGTTTCATCATGCCCCTCTTTCATGCATTTTTGAGCATTTTCCCCTTTATGTTATTTTTTTTTTTGCATTTTGTTAAGAACCAAATATCAATATAACATAGAAAAACCTAAGAATAAGTACTCAACACCTTGAAAAAGAGAGAAATTCATATAATAAGCCTCTTTGAGGGGGAAACCTCCTTATTCACCACATAATTGTCTAGATACAAGATGATCCCAAATGAAGATGTATCCTTGGTATATATAGGAGACTAGGAGGTACAATTACAACTAATGGACCCAAGACGACATAAATAAAATAACATTACTAATGTAATATGCCCCAATTAAGGGGTAATGTACCACTATTTAGGGCTTAACATGCCCATCCCCTTGGGACAAGTGTTGTCTGAAACTCTTGAGTAACGTTGTATGCTTTCGTATAAAAGAATCGTCTTCCCAAGTGGAATCTTCAACCGATAGTTTCCTCCATTTAATGAGATACTCTGAAATGGATCTATTCCTTAGCTGGTGAATTCTTGTGTCAGTGATGGCTACAGGCTCCAATATGATTTTTCATTCCTCGTCAATTTATGAAAATATAGTTTGAATTGGTATCTTGTCACCTATAACCTTCTTTAAGCATGAAACATGGAAAACATGTGTACTCGTGAAGATGCAGAAAAGTCCAATTTGTATGCCATAGTAACAATCTTTTGCAGCACCTTATAAGGGTCATATTACTTTGGTGATAATTTGTTATCCTTATTGGCTTGCTTGAGGGACATCTGTTTGTATGGTTGTAGTCTTAAAAACACATAATCCCCTACTTAAGAACTTCTTTCGTTGCGATGTTTATTTACTTGTTGTTTCATGAGATTATGTTCCATGGTTAGGTTGTCCTTTAAGATTTAGAGAAATTGTTGTTGATGCTCGATGTGATCTTCCACTGCTTGAAACTTAGATTTTTCTTTTAGAGAAGAAGTGATGCAAGGATGGTGGTATCCGTAGAGTGCCATAAATGGTGTCATTTTTGTTGCACTATGAAATGAAGTGTTATACCACCATTCTACCAAGCGTAACCATTTGAACCATTGTGTGTGTTTATCAGAGACAAAGCAACGAAGGTATCCTTCCAGACATTTTTACACTATCTTGGTTTTTCCATTAGATTGAGGATGATAGGATGAGCTATGATCTAATTGAGTACCCAAACAAAAAAATAATTATGTCAAAAATGTCCAGTGAAGATGGTATCTCTGTCACTTACAATAATCTTTGGGCTTCCATGTAGCTTTTGAACTGTCTCCATGAATGCGGTGGAAACTATAGTGGCTTTGAAGGGAAGAGAGACTGCACAAAAGTGTGCATACTTGGTCAGTCTATCAACAATCACCATGATGACACTCTTTCCTTCAAACATCGGTAACCTTGTGATGAAATCCATGGAAACTCCTCCTAGCACTGACTTGGGATGGCTAATGGTTGTAAAATACTTGGGGTCTGAATTGTTTCCACCTTATTTTGTTGGAAAACCAAACGTTCTTCCACAAACCTTTGAACATCAGTTTTAAGGCCATCCAAAAAAAATTCTTTCTTCACCCTATGGTAGGTTTTCAAAAATCCTGAGTGCCCTCCTACCACAGAGGTGTGCAATTCCAGTAATACCTTTTGTTTGTGTTGGGAGTTATTGCATAAGTATAAGCGATATTTGTACCATAGTGAATCATTTTCCATGTAAATGTATATGATGCACTAGAATCCTGTTGCAACCTTTGAATGAGAGTCCACACATTTTCATCATTATTCCATTCATCCATTTCTTCTATTATCCAATTGGGTTGGATGATCGAGATAGCACAGAGAAAGGCCTCAACATATTCATCCTTTCTTGAGAGTGCATCTGCCACAACATTTTACTTCCCTTTTTTATAGAAGATTTCAAAACCATAACCCAATATCTTGGCCACCCATTTTTTTTGTTCTTCTGAAGATAGTCTTTGTTCCAAGAATTATTTAAGATTGTCATGATCTATTTTTACCTTGAAGTGCCTACCTACTAGGCAAGTTCCTTCCTTCTTGCATTAGGAAAACACCAATTCCATTTCCCGAGGCATCACATTCCATAATAAAGGTTTTTGTGAAGTCTAGAGTGGTGAAGACAAGAGCTTTGTACATCATATCATTAAGTTGTTCAAAGGCTTTAGTTTCCTTTGGAGTCCATGAAAATGAATCCTTCTTATTTAGTGTCATTAAAGGTGTTGCTATTATTCCATAGTGCCTAATAAACGTGCGGTAGTAACTTGTCAAACCCAAAAATCATTTAATATTATTCAATGTTTGGGGAATCGACAAGTCGATCATGGCATTAATATTTTTAGGGTCTACCTTGATTCCTTCGTGATATACAATATGACCCAAATACTCTACCTCCTTCACCCAAAAAAAACATTTGGATGGTTTGGCATATAGTTATTTCTCCTTTAGTAGTTGTAGCACATTGCCAACATGTCGCACATGATCCTCCCAAGACTCTATATAGATTAGTATATCATCAAAAAATACTAACACAAATTTTCAAAGGAAGGGGCTGAAAATGGAATTCATCAACCCTTGGAATGTGGAAGGTGCATTTGTAAGGCCAAAAGGCATGATAAACAATTCATAATGGCCTTCATTAGTTCGGAATTTTGTTTTTGGGATATCTTCTTCCTTCATTCTAATATGATGATACCCTGAATGAAGATCCAAATTTTTGAAATAGATGGCTCCATGTAGTTCATATAACAATTAATAAATGATGGGAATGGGAAAATTATCTTTAATAGTGATCATGTTGAGCTCTCTATAATCTGTACACATACGCTGTGAGCCATCTATCTTGCGTACCATTACCACCGGTGTAGAGTAAGAACTTTGGTTAGGTCTAATAATGCCATCCTCTAACATTTCATCAACCATAAGCTCAATTTCATTCTTCTAGGCATAAGGGTATCTATACGGCTTCATTTTAGGAGGAAAACTCCCAAGAATTAGGTTAATAGCATGATCATGATTTCTAGTGGGTGGAAGACCTTTGGGAATATCTTCAAATACTTTGGAATTCTTATCAATGATCCCTTGGAGATCTAGGGGAATAGACGGCTTAGATGTTTCAACATCTAGTGAGCATAGTTGTGCAATTAAACCTTGATGCCCCTTTTTCAATAATTTTTTCATGCCATTAGAGATTATCACCTTACTAGGTTTCCCTGTGGTACCTCTTAACTCAATTTATTTTCCTTCCAATGAAAATTTCATGAAAAGTTCTTGAAAATTAAAAGGCATTGTTTCTAATGATTGTAACCATTGGATTCCTAGAACGAAATCAACACCACCAATGGGTATAGAAAGCATTGGAATATTCATTACATATCCCCCCATAGTAAGATTGATCTTATTTCATTTTCCTGAGCAATTGATAGTTCCTCCATCTGTAATCATTACTTGAAACTCTGGCACTGGATATACAAATCAATTGAGAGCCTTGGCTAATTTATAGTGAATGAAATTATGATTACTACCAGAATCAATTAGGACTATTACATTTTTCTTTTTGATATATCCTTCGATATTGAGGGTTTAAGGAGTGATAATTCCTGCTAATTCATTACACGATATCGTGGGAGTCTACTCTTCAAAATAAATCACTTCTATGTTTTCATCTTGACATGGTTCTTGTTCTTCTTCCTCTTCACAATCTATGTAGAATAATTTCTTCTCACCACACTTCTATCCCTTACTGTACTTGTTGTCACAATTAAAGCATAAACCTTTTGATTTTCTTTCCTCCAATTGTTGAGGTGTAAACCTTGTAGGTTGAGGTGTTTTAGAAGAAGGAGAATTATTCTCTCGATAGATGTTAGGATTGATCCTTATAGTATACATAGCCATATTTGTACTTTCAACATTTCTTGCCACCCTAAATGCATTCTCCAATGATTTGGGTTCCCAAAAGAGAACCTCATGTTGAATGTTATCCCTTAAATTTCCTATGAATACATCAATCAAGTGATCATATGGAATATTCGTTACCTTTATATTCGATCTTTGGAAGTTATCAATGTGCTCTGTAACTTAACCCTTTTTCTTGAGATTTATCAATTAGCTAAAGAAGGTATTGCTTCTTGTATCCTCATAGTGTGCTATCATTTATTCCGTGAAAATTGTCCAATTGACGAGTGACTTGTGAGGAAAAAGACATCGATACCACAGAAATTTATTGGTTTCTAAATATAAAGAAGCAATTTGTACCTTTTGTGTATGTGGCACATCACGTATATCAAATAATTTCTCCATCTGAAGTATCCATGTGATTGGGTCATTTCCATCAAAATTTTTCATATCGTTCTTAGGAATGTGGTTTGTCTTCAACCCAAAGTTAGAGTTTCTCCATTCTTGATTCATATTCCTTGTGTCCTCATCATGAATTTCATGGGATACATTTTAACTTTCAGGTGTCCTCTCTATTAGGAAATTTTTCAATCCTTCCATGATCTCCCTTTTTAAACCATCCATAATCCCTTGTAGTTCATCTTTTGTCATTGCCTTCTTTTGTAGATCATTTATGTCCCTATTCATTTCTTCACCTTCATCAAGAGTCCAAGTATGACTGTCTGGAGTCTTATTTGGTGTATAAGTTCCCTTTTTTGGTGGCATGTTGGCCAAGTATCACTTTTAAACCTTGATTTTGAGGTGGTTCTACTAGACAATCTTTCTTCTATTGTATCTCCAAAATTTTGACCCTTCTGGGTATAAAAAATTATTTTTTGTAGTTCTCTGGTATTTTTTCTATGCAATGCCACAGACCTGATCAAAATTGGATGTTCCAAGTGGAATTTATTGTAACTTCCCCACGACTTTCTTATTCTTTTTCTTTCCGGGATATCTCACTTGTATAGCGTACCCCGCACAAAATAATTGATATAAAATTATGAAAATTATACCAGAAATACTACAAACTATCCACTATCCAATGCAACTAGTATCACTCAATTTGGATACTATAGGAATAAGTTATGATTGTTTTACCCAGAACACCCGCTTGAGACTAGTCAATATGACTAGTCATATACCCTATCTTCCATAGGGTTTATCTACACATGTGACATGACCCAAAAGCCAAAGTTTTTATCACAAATAATTTAATAATTTATGTGAATATCCTACATATTTCAGAGTCTAAAACGTAACAATTTTTTTTTTATAGAGAAACTTCTGTAATGGCTCAATTCATGTTGATTCCAGAACCCTATATTACACATCCTGTATCTTCGAAAGTATAAGGCCTATAGAGATTAAATTTGAACCCAATGTACCTTGATCTGTATACTA
Organism: Picea glauca; assembly: GCA_000966675.3. Taxonomy (NCBI): domain Eukaryota; kingdom Viridiplantae; phylum Streptophyta; class Pinopsida; order Pinales; family Pinaceae; genus Picea; species Picea glauca. The sequence goes on along the minus strand of JZKD02S0512750.1, from coordinate 234,018 downwards.
AATATCCTCCAAGGGGTTCCTTATGAAATGTTGTAGAAACAAAATTATTGCGAAAATTCCAAGGTGTCTGAGATGTAACAGTGAAACCCCAAGACCTTGACCTCTGATACCATATGTTAAGAACCAAATATCAATATAGCATAGAAAATCCTCAGAATAAGTACTCAACGCCTTGACGAAGAGAGAAATTCAAATAATAAGCCTCTTCAAGGAGGCAACCTCCTTATTCACCACATATATGTCCAAATAGAAGATAATCCCAAATGAAGATGTCTCCTTGGTATATATAGGAGACTAGGAGGTAAAATTACAACTAATGGACCCAAGTTGACATAAACAAAATAAAATTACTAATGTAATATGCCCCAATTAAGGGGTAATGTGCCACTATTTAGGGATTAACACATTTAAAACAAAGTTATGTATTTAGACATATTATGTACATATTAATGGTGTATGTAGGAAGATGAATAAAATGGATGTTGATCCATTTTCTAAGATGGATGTTTACACCATAAATTCAACCAACCTCTATTTAATGATCATTATTTTTTATCTTTAACATTCATTTTAATATCTCATTCTTCTCATATTATAAAATAACATTTTAATATGTGATGCTTCTTATATTGTGGTAGGGTGATCATGGGAAGGCATCGGCTTCAGTGTATGTAAACGAATAACAATATCCGTATTCATTTAAAGTGAATTTTATTATTTTTTTTATAATTGAACTAACTTGTATTTTCATTGATATATGTAATTGTCAACACCTAATGTAATTGACAATGCTGACAATGATGATGACATGTTTGAGTTGAACTCAATTAAGACAATTAAAAAGGTTGTGAGAAAAAAAAGCATTGAACTTAATGAATTGTGTATGCATGAACCAACAAAGGATATCACACAAATATGCAAAGTTTTGATGGAGGACATAAAATGATATGCGGTAAGTGCCATCTTTTAAAAAGGCTATTTATCACATATGTTCATTTATGAATTTTGTTCTGATAATTTTATATGATATTAATAAAATGTGTTTTCCTTTTATAGGAATTATTCAAACAAATTTAATAGCTTTCTCATGAGGATGGTGTTGGTAGTAGTGATGCTCAAACACCACAACATCCTACCATGAGCCACATACCTGTGAATCTCTTTGGCTCTCTGTTTGTGGTTGGCAACCCCGTGATTAAGATGAGTGAACCTTCTAGGGCCAATGACACACTCTCAATGTAGTGCATTCTAAACCAAGCACATGAGGGTGGAGATGAGGCAATTGGTGATTCTACAAATTGATTTAATAGATCATCATGTGTTACCAACAAGGGAACACTACCAGTTACCTTTTTGGTAGACGAGAACATTGTTCTAATCAAGATACACAAAATTTCAGGTACTTATTAATGTCTTAACTATTTCTTATTATCTAATCGAAACATACTTCTCTACAATTTAAATTAATGATCATATTGTTCTGCAGGAAACAACACTTTTTTTAAGCATATGAATGACAAGGCCTTAGATATTTTTGGGCCCACCATATGCACACGGTGGAATGTGAAAAATCACATTTTGAAGAAGGAACTTATTGACGACTTGGTTGTCCTGTTTGGTGGTTCCTTCAACAAAATTGGAGTCACCCCATTGGCCATTACATATTTTAAATATGTGAGGAAACATTTTATGGTTCATTTGCAAACAAACCCTAGGTATGAGCATCCTCTGATGATTCCTTAGATTGAGTGGAAGAATTTGTTGGAGGATTCAAAGGAGAATACAATGAGAAAAGAAAGAAGGACACCACCTGGACTAGGAAGGTATATCATATTTTGAATTTAATATGTTGAATTTTTTCTATTTCTATATAAAAATTGCGATATAAAACCTATTGGAAACTTTTTCTATGCTCCAAGACACATCAAAAGAAACCAAGGCAAGACTATAAAAACACAGGAAACAAAAACGTGGCTAGGGTGGCTACGTGAAACTAAAATAACTAATTGTAAGTACTAAATAATTAAACCATATCATTCCTATCATCATCCATTTTTTTATTTAATTTCATCCATAAGAAAAAATTGAGATATTATGTAATGAAAGGGGAATCAATTCAAAAGTGTGACCACATAAGAAGACATCCAACTCAGTTTTAAGTGTGGATTTCAAACCATGGTTGAACATCGAGAAAACATGGGGAAAACAAAATATTCCCCTTTGAATGACATCGTAAGTAAAATCAATGGACTTTAATTGTTGATTACTTGTAAAATATATTCACGATTGATTTCACCTATAAATGAAAGTTTATTTATGTTTTAAGCAAGAGAGAAACAACAATAATGAGGCCAACAATGGATAACAACCCCATGATAGTGGAGTGCATTCTTATGATGGTGGTATGTAGTCCGTCCATGACATTGGAGTGCATCCCAATGATAGTGGTGTGCATCCCAACCATGATGGTGGAGTTCATCCTAATGATGGTGGTGTGCATCTTGGCGATGATGGTATTATGGCTATAAAATCAAAGTATGGATTAATAAAATTATTAATATTTAATTTCAAATGGTTTACTTATGACTTTTCTTGTTTTGATGTTAGAGAATGTTGATGAGAATTCTTGGTGAGAGTAGGAAAACATGGCAATAAATAGAATGGTATTCACTACTCAACCTGATAAGTAATGATGTTTGCATTAATGAACTACTTCTATGAATAATAAATAGCCATATAAATTTAACCCTTTATGTTATTGTAGTTGAGGTCCCTCATCAGTGGCCTACACACCATGGAGAGTACCTAACTAGATGTACAATGTGTTAGAGCATGCATATTGAATCAACACCAATAGAGGTACCAACAACTGAAGTGGATGTAGACATGGATGAGCCAATCAATAGATTTCTGAAACCTAAAAAATAGAAAAATAAGTGATTGCATACATTATGATCAGAAACATGTATAATGGAAACATATTTTGATGAAAAAATATATTAATATATACTATTTGTTTCTACCTTCCTATGGATGTATGTTATATGTTTTGCATGTACAAAACCAAATAGTTGCACACACATTATTTCTTTCATTTACATTAAAGTTTTTTTTTCTACTTTCTATACATGAACCGTACTATGCCACTTTCAATTATTTTCTAGTACATATATTCGGTATGGGGAATTGAGAGTGATGTGATGGGGCGGGGGGGAGGGGGGGATGAGCACTTCCACCTTCATGCGGTTGGACCTATTCAATAGAGAATAAATTATTCTCAAAACCAAGAGAAGATCATTCAGGTATTCCACTTTAGTCATTCGAGAGTCATGTACATGTCCACATGTTTGTTTATTTATTTAATTATTATTCAGACATATATCCTTTTATTCTTTGATGATTTATGTAGTTATTCACAATGGAAATGAAACTAACAACCAGCCTATGTGTGATGTGGATGTACAAGAAACCTTTTTTAGACTATGTGGTGAAGTGGTTCTTACTACTACTCGTCTTGAAGAAATATGGATGGAAGTAGATAATAATTTTTGGAAGAGAAAATTGGACTAAAAATATTTTATTTTAGACATATTTCATTTTTTTCTCATGGGAGCTCAAAAACAAAATTCCCACGTTCCATTGGGTAGATTTGTAGATGATACAACTCTACCCATAGGCATGTGGGCATATTTTCCATGTATTCAACTCTACCCATAGGCCCATGGGCAGAGTTTCCATGCTACAAATCTTCTCCATGCCTCTGGATAGAGCTTCCATGTACGAACTCTGCCCACAAGCATGTGGGTAGAGTTGTATCATGTAAACTCTACCAATAGGTGTATGGGAAGAGTTGTCATTATATATGAAAATTTATGAGAATTATTTCTATGATTTATGTGATGTATTTATGTTTAATAAAAAAATACATTGATTCTACTCAAAAGATACCATTACAAAAACTTGTAAGTAGAATTTTTGAAATACTACTCAAAGTATTGCGGGAAAACCTATAAATATCATTTGGTTATTTGTAATAAATTTTTCGAAGGAAAAGGTTAGGGGAATGATGTCGAGGTGGATTTTCTATGGATATGTAAGGTGTTCACTTTAGACTAAAATGATCTCCAAATTTTATTACCTTGTATCTTTGTTTGTTGTTTTGATCTAATTTCTTATGTCCTATTTACTAATTAAATACACACTATTAAAATGGGTTGCAATGGAATCTCAATACAGGCATAAGGGTTACCAACTGGTTGACACTTGTTGCAATTCTTTGCATATTCCATGGCATATTAACATAGTGTCAACTACCATGGTCTAACATAGAGAAACTTCAAACTAATAGTTTCCATTCCACCATAATTCCCTCTTCTCTCTTTGTCTTGTGCCTCCCAAAGGATGACTTATAATTTATGATCTATAATGCATCAATTTAAAATACTATCTATTGAAAGATTATATATGTTTCCCATGGTGAAATTGCATGTTGCATACTATATAACCAATCATATTCAATATTTATGGTCATACATATTTGGTGCAGAACCCAACTTGAGGAACTTTGTGATTTGTGTGAAATAACCTTGAGCTACTTTCATCCAAACTAGATTTATATGTGGGAACTCATCTAGGGTATCCAAAGTTTCCACATCCCTTCCCACATGTCTGTGGGTAGAGTTATAGCATCTACAACTCTTCCCACCAGCCTATGGGTAGAGTTGTCACATCTCTTCCCATAAGATCGTGGGAAGAGTTCCCATGTGGAGAGATTTGTTGCATGGAAAATCTTCCCATGGTCCTATGGGAAGAGTTGCCACATCTCTTCCCATAGGACTGTGGGTAGAGTTGTAGTATCTACAACTCTTCCCATAGGCCCATGGGAAGCGTTTCCATCTAGTGAACTTAGAGAACTAATTTTGGATATATATAGAATCATGGGCGTGCATTTCCATTATATCACTTTCTACTATTTTGGTCTCTCAATTTACAAGGTAGACTTTGCCTCTTTTACACAAAAACAACTTTTATGTTTGCAAATGAAAATCTAAATATGTAGACATCTCTAGAATTATCTAAGACACCCTCATAAACTTGAATCACTCAAATTATAGGGCATGTAAATACCTAGGCGTGCATTTTAGTGAAGCATGACATGCATTTCTGCACAAATGCAAAAACTATAGTTTTAAATAATAAAAATAATAATAAAACATCTTTCTCAATCATGTATTCCATTTTAGTCTTTCTAGAGTGTCGTACATGTTGATATGTTTATTTATTTATTTAATTCCTAATCAATAATATAAAAGTTTATTCTATGATGATTTCTATAGGTCTTAGAAACATAAATGAAACTAACAACTAGCCTATGTGTGATGTGGCTCTACAAGATCTTGTCTCATCGAGCTCATGGACGCAGGTAGTTAGTACTCATTTTTCTATTTTATTTAGTATATATACATAGTTTTCAAAGACACATGTATATTTAAACCCTTTACCAAATTCTAGGCACAAATCACCCTAGTATACAGCCGTTACGGTTTACAACAAAGCCACAGTAATGTAACTTGTAACTTGTAAATTACCAATACCATGTATGGGAGTGCATTTCCATTAGGTCACTTTCTATTTTTTTGGTCTCTCAATTTACAAGGTAGACTTTGTCTCTTTTACATAGAAACCACTTTTATGTTTGCAAATGAAAATATAAATATGTAGACACATGTACAAATATCTAAGACACCCTCAGAAACTTGAATCACTCAAATTGCAGGCATGAAAAGAACTAGGTGTGCATTTTAGTGAAGCCTGGTGTGCATTTCTGCACAAATGAAAAAATTATATTTTAAAAGAAAATTAAGTATTTTTCTCAATCAGGTATTCCATTTTAGTCTTTCTACAATCTTGTACATGTTGATATGTCTCTTTATTTATTTAATTATTATTTAGTCATATAACCTTGTATTTTCTTATGATTTCTGCAGGTCTTCACAATGGAAGTGCAACTAATAACTAGCCTATCTGTGATGTGGTTGTACAATATCCTTCCTCATCGAGATCATGGACGCAGGTAGTTAGAACTCATTTTTCCATTTTAGTTAGTTTCTCTGCACAGTTTCCAAATATTCATGTATATTTCAACCCTTTACCAAATTTTGGGCATAAATCACCATAGTATACAGTCTTTACAATTTACAATAAAACCACATTCCTATAACTTGTAACTTGTAAATTACCAAAACAATACATGTGTGTGCATTTCCATTCGATCACTTACTATTTTTTTGGTCTCTCAATTTACAAGGTAGACTTTGGCTATTTTACACAACAACCACTTTAATGTTTGAAAATCAAAATCTAAATATGTAGACATGTGTAAAATTGTCTAAGACACCCTAAAAAACTTGAATAATTACAAGCATGTAAATACCTAGGCATGCATTTTAGTGAAGCTTGGTGTGCATTTCTGCACAAATGCAAAAATTATAGTTTAAAAGAATTAACCATATTGTTCTCAATAAGGTATTCCATTTTAGTCTTTCTAGAGTCTCGTACATGTTGATATGTCTATTTATTTATTTAATTATTATCTACTCATATAATCTTGTAGTATCTAATGATTTTTGAAGGTATTTGAAATGGAAATGAAAATAAAAACTATCCTATGTGTGATGTGTTTGTACAAGTTCTTGGCTCATTGAACTCGTGGATGTAGGTAGTTAGTACTCATTTTTCCATTTTAGTTAATGTGTCTGCACAGTTTCCAAACATTCATGTATATTTCAACCCTTTACTAAATTTTGGGCACAAATCACCCTAATATTCATTCTTTAGGGCTTACAACAAATCCACAGTCTTGTAACTTATAACATGTAAATTAACAACACCATTCATGTATTTTTCTTCCTAGGGTGTGTATTTCTCATCATGACCCATTTTCTTAAATTTTTATGCATTTCTCCCTGTATGCATTTTTTTGCATTTACAAGACAAATTTTATCCTTTATGAAAAAAAGAGGGTTTTTGGTTTCAAAATGCACAACAAAAGTATGAATAGATGTAGTAAGATGGTTTTACTCTCCATTTTATAAAAATTATGGAATCTTGGTTCAAAGTAGAAGTGCTTAGTCATTTTAAAATGCACTCTATATCATATATATATATATATTTATAATTTTATTAAATTCACCCCAAAACATATATAACTAAATTTGGGGCTATATAGAATCATGGATGTGCATTTCCATTAGGTGACTTTGTACTATTTTGACCTCTCAATTTACAAGGTAGAATTTGATCCTTTTACATATCATGCACTTTTATGTTTGCAGATGAAAATATAAATATGTAGACATGTGTAAGGTTATCTAAGAGTCACACCTTTAGAAACTTGAACCACTAAAATTCTAGGGGTGTTAATACCCGAGCATGCATTTTAGTGAAGCTCGCCATGCATTTATGTATAAGCGCATAAATTATAATTTAAAAACAAAACATGTATTTATTAAGTGAGACTGTGCATTTTTAGTTGTGGAGGTTCTAACAATATTGAATTAGGGTTTTATGCATTAATATAAACCCTAATCCTAATTTTATATATCATCATATATTGAGAACATTGTCATCTACATATATCTCAACCTTCTCCCTATGTCCAATGCAATTTAAATTTTTCTTTGACTTTATTATACGGATGTCAAACCTCTGATGCCAATCTATTCCTTTCCCAACAGGACTTGGATCACCTCTACATCACTACTCAGATGGACATTTCGGAACATGGTGTCATGCATTCAAAAAATCCATCATGCCATATCATTGGATTGTCGATGGATTGTTTGCTATAGAGTGTCTCCATACCGACCATAAAGTCACAATTTCGATGGCATATGTGTCATATTTTTTATGGTACTTATGTGTGCCTACGTTGTAGTAACAAAATCCTCCATTGGTATAAATATGGAGGGTTTCTTAGTGATGGTTTCTTGAAAACTTCCACGTGTTAGATGAATACGTTGCAATACCAACAATTATATGATGGTACGAATTGTGAAGATTATGTCATATGAACATGTATTTCATAAAATATCTCCACATATTCCAAGTGGCAGTTTGTTACGTTGACTATCAGACATACTATTTGTGTCATCAAGAGTGCGATGAAATGGGTTTCCCTATTAACTGGAAATTGGGTTTTTCGAAAGCCAGATGGGATTCCATCGGAATGACATCAAAAAATGATCCAAATGGACTAGTGATTGGGGTTTGGGGAGAATAGCCTGGGTTTGGGGACACATCACCCCTCCAAATTTGTTATGGAGTATATCATTTCTATACTTTGAAGACTTCAGGGGAACTCTCCTTAGTTCTCATTGTCTTATTGATTTATATGTTGTGACATAGATCTGCATTATATTTTCTCATGGTTGTGATATCATTGCTAACATGGATCCATCGTGTATTATTATTTATGGCCATGGTATTTCATTTCATTTAATGGATCCATAGTGTATTGTTTTGGTGGCCATTCTTTGATTCTCTTATGAGTATGGGTATGCCTACCTTGGAAATTTTTTATATATGTCTACATCCTTGTTGTTTTATTGCAGTTACTCCTTGGATTCTTGATCACTTTTGTCTCTCCTTAAGGTGCCTTACATTCCTAAAAATTTATTATAATGTGTTTTGGCCATCCATTCGTTTTCTGACCTCAGAGATTAGGGGCATATGTTAAGGCCTTAATTTCCACCCTACTATGTCAATAAGGATATATAGAAGATTAAATATGAGACAAAGTCTTCTTATTAGGATTTAGTAAGCTTTTGAGGGAGGTCAATCTTGATTTTTCCATTAAGAAGTGACAATTTGATACTTACACCATAGAAAACCCATGACGTGTCACTAGTTGACAATGTATAAAGTGCAAGCACCCTTGTAAACTTCCATATTCGAAGTTTTTTGAGGAGGAAAGATATGGGTGAGTTAGTTATTCATGGCATGATTCTTGGAACTCAGAACAATTGAGTCTCCATTGGTTTCTAGAATATATATAATCTCTCCCACAACTCTTCCAAGAATCTATATAAGGAAGGTTGATCTTGAGCATGAGGAGGTAGAATCATTAATAGAGTTACTCTACCAAAATTCAGAGAAGCTCTTTCATTCCATCACAATTGAAATCAATTTTCCTATCTTGAGTGATATTTGAGGAGGAGCAAGGAGGAATGAGTTTAAGGGGGATATCATCATGCATTCAGGGAAAAATAATATTCATCGACTACTCCATTTCATATTTATATAGATATATGGTTTTTCCCTTTCATATTACTCATTTTTAGTGGTAAATTTTACATCTTATCTCTCTTTCAATAGATTAGGTTAGATCTAAGTGAAAGTTGTATTTTCTTAATGCTAGGAAGAAATTGTAGATTGGTATTGTTTTTATCTTGTGTGCGGGTAGTATGTTGAAGTATTTGTGGCTGGGTTTTCGAGACTACACCATATGAGGACACACGACGACAAACTTCAAGGAAGAGGTATGCCTTTCTACCCTCTCTTAGTATAAAAGGAAGAAAAATTATTTAGATGTAGAGGAAACCATTAGAAGTCTATGTTGATGTCTGTATAGGATTAGTAGGTATATCCTAGGGAGATATTATTATTCCATTGGTAATATTTATCCACAACAAAAAAAAAACATTCATACTAGTAGTAACCATTGTTGACCTAGAGACTTTACTATTCAGATCAAGAACTTTGAATTTGACCATAAGAGATCAAGAAGCCACTTTTGAACTAATAGTTCCATATAGAGACACCTGAGACTAGAAAGGGTATGCCTTAAGGTACTCCGATTATGTTCTAATAACATTTCATTCATGTTGGAAATTCTAGAGATTTTAGTATTGTTGGATGAAAATTTCAAGGATAGTAATCACCTTAGAAAAGATAGTGCCCATGTGAATTTGCAGGGCTTGTGTGAAATTTCAAAGGTTTTAAACCTCATACTCAAATTGTGAGAGAATCATATTTTAATCATCTCACCCTCAATATGCCATGAGGATGAGATAAATTGAGGAGTACTAATCCAACAATGTGATGGTACCACAAACAATAGAATAGAAACAAAGAGTTGTGGACACCTGAAGAAATACTAGGAGAACTACAGAGTGTGAGCCAAATATCCCAAGTTGCACGTGGGAGACTTAGGTGATAACATATAGTCCAATCCTTCCCAAAACCCATTCATTATGATTATTACTAATATGATCTTACTCATCCATGGAAGGCATGATAATCCCACATTCATCTGTCAACAAGCCTCAGAGGAGTTTAAACATGATGTTTGGATATGAACAGTTAATGAGAGATGATTAGAGAATTGAGGGTTGCATGAGGTATTCTTGGAAAACAACATCTGTGAGAAGTCTCCATAAATATGCTAATAAATGACAGAGGGAAATTATTGGATAGGAATAAAATCTAGACCCCCAATGATGAGTAAGTCCCCCATTTCACCTTTTGTGGCAATTTTTTCCTACTGCTCCACAACGAAGTCATTATGGAAAAATATATGTAATAATTATACCATATTAAAGTTTCAAATAGTGTTTTGAATTGTATGGAATATGGAACACATATGACCATCCTAAGGGATAGGTCCCAACTGCATATCCCTAATGGTGTTTTTAGAGTCCCCAAATATGAAAATCTTATGGATATTGTGAGCTAGAGATAAGGTGAGCCCTTGGAGCAAGGCATAACCATAATATTGATTATTAGTGGTCAACCGAGGTTCCATGAGTAGGTAATCCCAACATTTTGATGCAGGAGAATCGCTCACCTATCAAGCGAGCCAAAGCGTGGGAAGAGAACATACAGTTGGACAAGCCAACGAAACTTCAGATTTTGAATTCTACCTTGGTATTGTTGCGCCGCCGTTTAACTAAAGGCATTCAAAGCCGGGCGCACTTGTATTATGTCATAGATAGGAAGGAATTTAAGACTATTAAGGCTGTTAGATAGAAATTTATTGTAGATTAGACAGTCACCTTTCGAGAGGGAAAATGGAGTATAGACACCCTCCCTTGTATTGTTGTAACATAAGCATTATGAATGGAGAGCAAGAAAAGAGCAGACCAGAGAGATTGTGTAGAAACTCCATGTACAGATATTGAATTAATAGAAAAGCTTTGATTCAATTCCATGGATGTGTTTGATCTCTGCGTGTTGTTGATATTATGCCTTTGCATGTTTGCTTCCTTTTATGCTTATCTTTTATATGCTGCATATGTGATTGCGTATCAGGTTCGTAACCTGAGGGAATRAGTTTCAATTGTTCCTCTGCTTAGGCCAGGAKATTCCTGCATCGAGTGCAGTCGAATACCTCCGCATAGAGTGCGTCGAGGAGGCTAAGTAGTTGAACTTTTGTTCTCTTTTKCCTTGAGCCRGTTTGGGTTGTTCAAACCTTGCAGGTGAGTGCAGGTTGGACGYGAAGTCTCAGTAGCAAGTCKGAGAAGGAAAAGGCGAGGYTRTTRCGAGGTTGAATGCACWGGRCCYAGAAGACTTCATCACTGTTGGGAGTGGTTGAAGACCGAGCATAGGGAGCGTGTTCGAGAAGTCTCTGAAGAAGTCTGAGTTGGTAAAAGCTCAGGAGGGATAACTCCTTGTATCATTGTGGAACAGAACCGAGAGGAAGGTTCATACAGGAAAAAGGTGGCGAAGAAAGGATTCGTTCAGAGAGGAAGAGAATCAATGACTTGAAGCTGTCGAAGAGATCTTCGAAATCCCGCAGACCATCAGATCACGGAGGAGTTGCGGGAGGGTTAACTCGCAGGTGCACAGAAGAACTCCTTACCAGTGCACATCGGCATATCGGGGTTGGCAAGTGCAAGAACCACATGCACGTTGATATCGCGAGTCGCGATTCCCCGATTTAATTGGAGCCGTCGATCGTTGGAGGGACAGGTGGCATGAATCCGGAGTATCGAGGGTTCGGCATTCGGGGTTTCCAGCAGCAAGGAACTTTGCATTGTGGATTCGTGATCCGCGAAGTCCCGAGGTGGACGAGGCAGCGTGGGGCCCAAAGGTATAGTGGACTACATGTGGCATCGTGCATCGGCGTTCGGAGTTGTGAAAGGTGAGTGACTCGCTACCTTTCATACACCGATTTCCCAATAGGGAAATCCCCGACATGACTGGGTCCGTTGACCGTTGACATCGGGGATCGGGGTTTCAGTATTTGATTGCACGAGGAGAGTGTTGCAAGACTCGCGATATCGCGAGACTCGATCTCCCGATACGCAAAGAGTAGTTCCGAGAAAGAGTATCCTGTGGGTACAAAGGCTCCCGAGGGGAGTCAGAAGAGTATTAACTCTTCGGGCTGAGTTGTTGAAGGTCCTGGTGAAGGCGACCGGGCCGTCGAGGGCAGGTTGGCGTCAAGTGGTATCAGAGCGAGGTTGAGAAGTTCTCTCTGTTCAGGAAGCAGAGGGAAGCAGATACACAATGCCGCCCAGAAGAGAAAGGTAGTCACCTGATCATGAGGACAGCGATGCCCGAAGAAGGGGAAGGCCGGCAGGAAATGTAGAAATGGAGCGTCAGATACGAGATCTCAGGGCGAGACTCGAGGATATGGATACCACCCAGAGACGTGGAGCCGACGCAGGAGAGTTCAGAGATCCTGAGATTGAAGAGGAAGCTGGACACGCTGAAGAAGAAATCTCAGCAGAAGATGCCTGGACAGAGAGGTTGATCAAATCCATTTCGAGGATGAGCTCGAAGACGAAGATGGACATTCCCGTTTATGAGGGAAGTCTAAACGCAGAAGAGTTGTTGGATTGGATCTGAGCGCTCGACACCTACTTCGATTATGAGGATATCGAAGAAGATAATAAGGTAAGACATGCCGTCACCAAGATGAAGGGACATGCATCCTTATGGTGGGATGAGCTGCAGGCAGACAGGCGTTCCAAAGGCAAACAAAAAATCAAAAGCTGGGATCGGATGATCGCCAAGATGAAGGCGAAATTTATTCCGAGAGATTACCAGATCACTCTGTTCAGGCGCATGCAGAACCTGAGACAGAATTTGATGACGGTGAAGGAGTACACCGAAGAATTTTACAGGCTCAATATTCGAGCTGGTCATCGGGAGAGTGACGAAGAAAAGGTGGCGAGGTATCTGAATGGTCTTAGGTATGACATTGAGGATGAATTAAGCATGATTACCATCCGCACAGTTGAGGATGCATACCAAATGGCTCTGAAAGCCGAAGAAAAGTTGAGCCGCAAGCAGGGACAGCGAGACCGAGGTAGAAGCCAGCCCAGAGGCAAGGCGGTTGCCCAGAAAGAAATTCAAAAGCCTAAGGAGGATTGGAAAAGACCTCAGGGAAAAGCTGAAAGAGGTGGAACCTCACAACAAAGGCAGAAAAATTTTGAGCCGAGGAGATAGCAACCAGCTCAGCAGGGAGATTACGCTGATGCCAACACATTTCCTCGTACCCAAGGTAGAGGAAGAGGTCGAGGAGGAATTATCACATGTTTCACGTGTGGCAAACATGGTCATAAAGCCGTGGACTGTCCAGAGAGGAAAATGGACGGAGGAAGAACTCACATCACTGAGGCGCAGAGACGCGATGTTGAGCCAGAAGATGCTGATAGTGGAAGATCACTTGGGACGCATAAGATCCTTTTGACACCTGAGAAAGAGGTGGACAGCTCAGTGCAGAGGAGCAGACTGTTCAGGACGGCTTGCACAGCTAAGAACCGAAAATGCAAAGTCATCATTGAGAGCGGGAGCATTGATAATCTCGTTGCAGTTGAGATGGTCGAAAAGATGGAGCTGGAAACAACTAAGCACCCGAGTCCATATAAGGTCTCGTGGTTACAAAAAGGACACCGGGTAAGTGTCACTAAACAGTGCTTAGTTAAATTTAAAATTGGAAATTATCATGACAAGATTTTGTGTGACGTCATTCCCATGGATGTATGCCACATACTACTGGGTAGACCATGGCAGTATAATAGAAATGTTGTTCATGATGGGAGGATGAACACCTACACCTTGGAGAAGGATGGGAGACTCCATAGGTTGCTTCCGATAAAAGATAAATACCAAGAAGTAAAGCCAGAAGTTAGCAGCACAATACTTCTCATGAGTGGGAAGGAGCTTCTCACAGAGCTGGAGAAGGATGAGGATCCACAATTCTTTGTTGTCAGAAAGCCAAGAATTGTCCTGACAAGCACAAGAGTGGATGACTTGCCGGAGGAGATTCAGGAACTGCTTGGAGAGTTCGTTGATATCATTGTGGACGAACTACCTCGTTCGTTGCAACCGATGAGGAGTGTGAGTCACCATATTGATCTCATACCCGGAGCAAGTTTGCCAAATAAGGCAGCGTATAGGTTGACACCTCAAGAGAACGAGGAAGTCAAAAGGCAGGTTCAGGATCTGCAGGACAAGGGGCTAGTGAGAGAGAGTCTTAGTCCGTGTGTTGTTCCGACAGTATTGAGTCCAAAGAAGGATGGAGGCTGGAGGATGTGTACAGACTCCAGGGTGATTAATAAGATTACCATCAGGTACAGGTTTCCATTGCCGAGGATGGATGACTTGATGGATTGCCTGAGCGGGGCAAATTATTTTTCGAAGATAGACCTCAAGAGCGGATATCATCAGATCCGGATGAGAGAAGGGGATGAATGGAAAACAGCATTCAAGACAAATGAGGGTTTGTACGAATGGTTGGTCATGCCGTTTGGGTTGACAAATGCACCCAGCACTTTTATGAGGCTGATGAATGAAGTCCTGCGGGAATTCATTGGCAAATTTGTGGTGGTGTACCTGGATGATATACTGATTTTCAGTAAAACCAGGGATGAACATTTAAGGCATTTGGCCATTGTGATGAGAAGGCTACAGCAGGAGAAGCTGTTAATTAATTTGAAGAAATGTTCCTTTATGCTGACAGAACTCATTTATTTGGGTTTTGTAATCTCGGCTAACGAATTGAAGATGGATCCTGAGAAGGTGAATGTAATCAGGAATTGGCCATCACCGAGGAATGTTTTTGAGGTAAGGAGCTTTCACGGTTTGGCAAGATTCTACAGAAAATTCATTCGAAACTTTAGTGGAATCAGTGCCGCGATGATGGACACTGTGAAAAAGCGGCATAAAATTTTTCAGTGGACAGCCGAAGCTGAGAGGAGCTTCAATTTGTTGAAGCAGAAGATTACAGAGCAACCAATTTTGGTGCTGCCTGATTTCCAGAAAACCTTCCAGGTGAAGTGTGATGCTAGTGGGTATGCTGTTGGAGGGGTCTTAAGTCAGGATGACCGACCTGTTGCCTATTACAGCGAGAAGCTGGATGATGCAAAGTTGAAGTACTCCACGTATGACAAAGAATTCTATGCCATCGTCCAGGCATTGAAGAAGTGGATGAATTATCTCATACCCAAATAATTTGTGTTGTACAGTGATAATCATGCACTGCAATTCGTGAGTCAACAGGAGAAGTTGAATCAGAAGCATGTGAAGTGGGTAGAGTACATGCAGAATTTCACCTTTGTTATAAAGCACATCTCAGGGACTGCGAACAAGGTGGCTGATGCCTTGAGCAGGAAGTGCTTATTGCTGCAGGAGTTCAAAGTCAAAACCTTGGGTTTTGAAAATTTAAAGGATATGTATGCAGGTGATGATGATTTCAGTGAAGCATACGAGGCAGCCGAGAACCTAGTTCTCAGGGATAGGAGTCCGTGGATTGATTTTATGATACAGGATGGATTTCTATTCAAGGGAAATCCATGAGAGAGAATTTGGTAAGGGAGAAGCACAACGGAGGCTTAGCAGGTCATTTTGGACATGACAAGACATTCGCCAAGCTGAGCGAATCATATTTTTGGCCGGGCATGCGGGCAGATGTGAAGAGATTTGTTGAGCGATGCAGAATTTGTCAACACGCGAAAGGCCAGAAACAGAACACAGGGTTATATCAGTCGTTACCTATACCCGAGAGGCCATGGGAAGCCATTAGCATGGACTTTGTGTTGGGTTTACCGAGAACTCAACGAGGAGTTGATTCCATATTTGTTGTGGTGGACAGGTTCTCGAAGATGGCACATTTCATTCCGTGTCATAAGACCAACGATGCCACGCACATCGCCAACTTGTTTTTCAAAGAAATTGTCCGATTGCATGGATTGCCGAGAAGCATAGTCTCGAATCGGGATACCAAGTTCATAGGTCATTTTTGGAGGACGCTATGGAAGAAGCTGGGGACTGATCTGGCATTCAGTTCTGCATACCATCCATAGACAGATGGGCAGACCGAAGTAGTCAACAGAATCTTGGGGGATCTGTTGAGGAGCCTAGTGACGGAGCATCACACCAGTTGGGATCAAATCCTACCACAGGCGGAATTCGCGTACAACGATTCGGTGAATCGGAGTACAGGTGAAAGCCCATTTTAGATTTTGTATGGGACATAGCCGAGAGGAGTATCTGATCTCAGGGAGTCAGAACAGGCTGAGACTAGCAGTGCGAGGGTTGAATAATTCGTTGAGGCAATGCAGGAACTTCACGCAGAGGTGAAGCAGCGGTTGCAGAAATCGAATCAGGAGTACAAGCGCAGAGCCGACCAGAGGAAGAGGCAACTTCAGTTCGAAGTTGGAGACATGGTTCTGGCGCACCTAAGGAAAGAAAGGTTCCCAAGGGGAACATACAACAAGCTCAAGATGAATAAAATTGGACCATGCCGAATCCTGAGGAAATTTGGCGAGAATGCATATGAGCTTGAGTTGCCAGAGGGCATCGGGATATCTCCGATTTCAACATTTCGGATTTATACCCATATAAAGTCGAAGATGCAGGAGCTGGAAATGTTGAGGAACCAGTGGTCCAGTGGCAGAAGCAGTTGCCAGTTGCACAGAAGCTTGAAATGGAGTGCATACTGGACAAACGAATAGGCCGAAAGACCAGGAGAAAACAGTATTTTGAATACCTGGTGAAATGGAAGAACCACCCAGTGGAGGATGCTAGCTGGGAAATAGAGGTAGAAATACTGAAGCATGGGCAGACTGTACAGGAGCTCATGAGCAGGAGCCCATGAAATGTTTCGAGCCGAGGACTATGATGCAGGAGCATCGCTCACCTATCAAGAGAGCCAAAGCGTGGGAAGAGAACATACAGCCGGACAAGCCAGCGAAACTTCAGATTTTGAATTCTACCTTGGTATTGTTGCGCCGCCGTTTAACTAAAGGCATTCAAAGCCGGGCGCACTTGTATTATGTCATAGATAGGAAGGAATTTAAGACTATTAAGGCTGTTAGATAGAAATTTATTGTAGATTAGACAGTCACCTTTCGAGAGGGAAAACGGAGTATAGACACCCTCCCTTGTATTGTTGTAACATAAGCATTATGAATGGAGAGCAAGAAAAGAGCAGACCAGAGAGCTTGTGTAGAAACTCCATGTACAGATATTGAATTAATAGAAAAGCTTTGATTCAATTCCATGGATGTGTTTGATCTCTGCG
>JZKD02S0512750.1:202295-214977 GCA_000966675.3 Picea glauca | reverse complement strand
ATAATATCATTATACCAATCTTTGTTTAGTTATTAACCATGTTAAGACAATTAATCACCTAATTAATTTTTACTTAATAATCCCTAAACATATATTCAACTAGGGTTGTTACAATAACATAATAAGGAAGACTTTACCTATGCACTGGTATTAGTATGACTTTATTTGCTCCCACGTGAATAATGGGATGAGGATATTCTGCAAGGAATCAACAATATGTTAGGTATGTATGTTAAATATTCAAAAGGCACTAATCAAGGGAACTGCATTGTTTATTCCCATATATGCATTTACATGAATTTCTCGGTTCCCATCCTTGATTCCATATGTCTTACCTACCAAGAATGTGATTTGATCCAATCCTTATATTATGATTTCATCCACTTTCGTTGTAGAGGATTCCATGAACATGGATATATATATATATATATATATATATATATATATATATATATATATATATATATATATATATGGATTATCCTTTTCTCAACCACCCGAAAGAAAATAAGCCAAAACCTGGAAAACATGAGGAGGGTTTTACTAAAATAGTCAATAGATGCATACCTAGACATAATCCCACCCGCTCTAGCTCCTCCAAATATTCTGAAACTAAAAGTAGCTTTGTGATCCTAAGCTCAAACCCATAGGATCCTTTCCCTGCTTCTAAGTCAGATCCCTCTCTAGGAACCCTAAGCATTGCAAATCCCATGATCCTTTCCCCAACCCTGAAGACTCCAAGAAATCGAAAACCACGACCTCCCACTTTGATATTCCACCTTTTGATGATGTTCTCATGATTCTTGAAGGGGATGAAGGAATGAAACTTGAAACTTATGATATGAAGATTGAAGGCATATATCTTTAGGGTATTGTGGACACAGTTTGAAGGAGAGATAAAAAATCAATCCCACAAAAACACACCCAATGTGTATGTGTGACCTTGCATAAATACAGAAGAGAGTCATTATGACTCCATCTAGCACTTGGATCCAACCATACACTCAATATCTAAAACAACAAGTTAAATCCCAAAAGGAACCCTAAGAAAGACAAGAACAGAGGAAGAAAATCAAACCTGCAACTTATGCGGAAAATAGAACTTATATTGGTCAACTCATGTCCAAATTCATTGATCATGGATTCATATCAACTCTCTCCCTCTCCAAGTTTTAAATGAAAATTGTCTCCAAGAATAGTCAAGGCATAAATGGTAAGAGAAAGAAAAGGGTCTTATGAAACAACGTGAATATTGAGTCTCCAAAAAGTTTTTTGTTGCATGGAATGAAATTCTTTGATAATGTCCTAGATAACATTATCTAAAAAATATGGGAAAATGGTCTTTTCGTTGCCTTAGATTCTATAGTATTGGAAGGTGTTCTTGAAATCCTATGTGTATATTTTAACCTTGTACAATATTTTATTTCAAAAATATTTTCAATAAAAGAACAAAGAAGATACAATGGAAAATACACACATTACACAGAGATTTTTTCCCTTGGAAACCCAAACTGGGAAAACCAACATATTCTATATTCATTCATAATGATACATGTTTACAATAGAATATAAATAAGGGATCCAACGACATCCAAAACCCTAACCCAATGACATATATTAGTAAACAACCCTAATTCCTTTACCAGAAATAGAAAACCATCGAAAAAAACCATGTGCCGAAAAACTGCCTAGCAATGGACACAAAAAACGAGTCAAAAATGCGACACCTTTCTCAAGGAAAGGTGTTTTTCTCAGGGGAAATTCTCATGAACCCCCGCATAGGGGGGATATCACCCCCCTCAAACCCAACTGTGTGCCTGGTGCAACGTAGTAGACACTAGTGCTAGTTGTGCAAAGAATATAACACATACCCAACACTATGGAATCCAACAACAGTCCTCTTGGATAATGTTTTTGCTAAAAATAGATGTCTCAGTTCCATATTCATACCAATTGGCTCTGAATAAACTATGTCCATCACTAATGTTTATGGACCCCAACAACAGAATGAAAAATATGATATTTTTGAAAACTATTCAACATATTATAGACCTCATTAAACAACATTTTTGGATCCTGGGAGGAGAATTCAACTTCATTTATTCTATAGAGGAGAAAAAAGGAGGCATTTAAAAGATGGATCCTAATAGTGAAGTACATAATTTTTTCATTTAGAGGAAAAAAACACTCAATATAGAAACAATCAATGGTCTCTTTACTTGGAACAATTGCAGAGGTGGAACAAAACAAAAATCCCATGGATTGGACTAATATCTGATATTTGAATCTCGCATGCTCTCAGGTATTCATACAGAGGCTATATTTCTCCCAATTGTTGGCTCTAAACATTGTCCCATCTATCTTATTGCGGATGTTCAAAGGGTGACCCTTATGAGGCCATCCAAGTTTGAAAATATTTGTCTCTTTCATCGTTATTTCCAACCAAACATTCTGAAATGGTGGGATGAAGCCAATGTTGCAAGGGTATATATAATGTATTGTTTTCAACAATATCTCAAAAATCTTAAACTACAACTCAAATTTTGGAACAAATCAGTCTTTGGAAACATATTTCAAGCTCAGAAGAAATTGGAATCCAAAATGGAATATATTAAAAAAAAATCATCCTCTATGGAATATCGAAGGGCCTTACTCAAGAGGAAAATGAACTCACCTCTAGGATCAAGGAATGAAGATTGTGAGAGGAGATTTTATGGAGACAGAAGTCCTAAGTCAAATGGTTGGAATATGGGGAGTGCAACACCAAATTTGTTTATATATCATTGTTTCAATGAAGGAACACTAATTTCATCACACATATTGCTTCTACTCAAGGTAATAAACTCACCTCTCATCATGAGATTGAGAAGGAATTAATCTCTTTTTTTCAAACCTTGCTAACTGAAACCCAACAAGATTTTTCATTTGCCATACAATCCACCAACTATCTCATTCCCTGCTTAATCATTGAAGAATAAAATGAAAGACTCATGAGACCTATTTCTCTTTCCGAAGTGGAAGTTGTTTTTATGATTATGGCCCCTAGGAGATCTCTAGGCTTAGATGGCTTGACCTTGGATTTATTCCACCATTGTTGACAAGTGGTTAAGAAATATGTCTGGGCCATTGTTTTTTAATTTAAAAATACTCTATCTTTCTCCCTTCCCTTAATGCAACCTTCCTCACCCTAATCCCCATGAATAAAAATCTACCAATCCCAACAAATTTAGACCCATATATTTATGCAATGTTCTCTATAAAATTATCACCAAATTCATATAATTGCATCTCAAACCCCTCATGCCTTCATTAATTTCTCCTGAGAAGTTAGAGTATGTGGAAGTACATCAAATTATTGACAACATTATCTTATCTCATGATGTTTTTCTCTCTCTAAAAACCACCAAATCCTTGGGCATGTTCATCAAACTAGATATGTCCAAATCATTTGATAGGATTAGTTGTAAATATATCAATGATGTTCTTCTAGACTTTGTCTTCCATCCTTTCTAGGCTAAATGGATAATGGATCTCATATCCTCTACCTTCTTTTCCCTCTTCATTAATGGTTCCCCCTCAACCCCCTTTCAAACATCACGAGGTATTAGACAAGGTGACCCCATTTCCCATTTCATATTTATTATTATGGTTGAAGAGATAGGAAGGAATCTCAAGGATGCCACTCATTCTCAAAATACCCAAGTCTTAAGGATTCATAACTCTCACTCCTCTCTTCCTCGCGCTCTATTTTTTTATGAAACGATTTTAATGGGGATACCCTCGGCTATAAAATCCATATCCTTCAAGAAAAATCTTGGTGACTTCATGGAAGCTTCTGTAACCTCCAACAATCACCTCAAATGTAAAAAAAAAAAAATCAACATGACTCTTCCTTTCCAATTACATGTTTCTTGTATTGTTGGTTTCTCCAATATCTCCCTTCCATCAAAATACCTTGGAGTCCCTCTCTTAGAACATTCTACCTGCACTTGTTCCTGGGATGATCTCCTCTCCCACATTGGAAAAAATCTCTCCAACTGGACTTTCCCCCCTCTCGACATTGTTGGTTGATTCATTCTGCTCAAGTTCATCCTGCGAGATATCCCTCTTTATCTCTTTCCATATCTCATTTCTTCCAAGCACATTCTCAGGGCTGTCAAGGCTCTTCAAAGGAATTTTTTATGGAAAGGTTCCACTACTTCAAGGAAATGTGCATTGGTTTCTTGGAATACCCTCTATCTTACAAATCTAAAAGGAAACCTAGAATTCAGAGATCTTAAGCTTCTAAAGGTGTCCTTGGAGAAAACCTATAGTGGAGTTGAATAAAAAATAAAGAAGATTTATGGAGTGACCTCTTGAAAAATAAATACTCTCGCCGAATTCATCCCTCATATCTCATTCAAATGTTATGCGAAAAATCTCGCTCATTAGTATGGAATGTTTCTTGGAAAAACAAATATTTGATTCAAGCTCATAGATTTTTGGAAGTTAGAGATGGAAATTATTCCCTCTTATGGGAGGAATCTTGGGAGAAAATACATCCTCCTCAAAATAACCCCAACTTCTGCATCCTTATGGCCTCTCTCAACAAGGAACATGGTGACAACATTCATAATTATTTTCACCTAGATTCCAACTCTTCATGTTAGATAACTTTTGATATATAACTTGATCACATTCATCTTCAGAATTACCTTTTTTTTCCCTCTATGCTCTCAAAACTCTTAAGGAAATCAAAGTCTCTACTCTCCCTGATTCACTGAGGTGGAGACGCCAACCCATGGAGTGATTTAATCTTAAATAAGATTACTCCCTGATTTCTAGACGTGTTGCAACTCCCTTAGAAGACATATGGACCAAAATTTGGAAGTGGAACCTGTTATCACATATAGTTGTCAAGGGTAGCAGGTCGTACAAGTCTGTGGTCTGCACAAGAAGTGTCCAAGCGTAGCATTCAAAAGAAGTCCATTTTGAGATGAAATACAAGCAAGCAGATAGGTTCATGTTTCAACAACGATGATCCTATATACAATTCATATTAGCGACACTCGGACAATCAGAGTTTAAAAGTCACGCAAGGATTAATGACTAGCCAAGCATCCCAAAGTCCCGAAGTAAATCTGAGACATTCAAGGCTGAGGCCACGTGTCACCATATCTCTCACTTCAAGAATTCAATACTTCAGAGGATTGTATGAGAAAGAAGAAGGAAAAGGCCCGAAGGTCGAACTCCCGAAGTGATTCTCGGCCATCCAAATCAATAGGACATGTGGAGGCATATCTCACACTTAGGAGGATTACATGATCAAGTAGAAGGAAAAATACTGAATTTCAAACTCTTGAAGTGAATCTCGGTCATCCAAAACAAGAGGTCATGCGTCACTAGATATCTCACTTCGAGAATTCGTCACTTCATAAAATTGTGCAAGCAAGCAAGAGAAGCTCTCAAAGCCCAAAATCCTGAAGTAAATCTTGGTCATCCAAAACAAGAGGACACACAGCGCAATATATCACACTTTGGGAATTCAAAACTTTGGAGTATTATAAGAGATATGTATTGAAAGGGACCGAAGCCGAAAATCTTGAAGTAGTTGTGAGTCGTTGATCATTTTAGCAGGAAGAAGGGTCCATTCAAGGTAGGCACATGGTAGAAAAATTGGGGCTTTTCCAGATCGCATATCATGACCATATCAATGGCCACACTTCATTGTGGGGACAGAACATGCTCGAACAATAAATTTTTTGAGTGATCCTGCAATTGAAACCATGGTATAGTGAAAGAGATTCGTGGAGGAAGGTTGTGAATTGCGGGCTCAAAATAAGTGTGAATCCACACCGCTTATGACAACCCCACAATCACATGCTTATACAAAGACAAATTTGAGAGCATAACATGGCCTCCCCCTAGGTGTTAAGATGCGCTCCAATACTGAGGAGGATTCAGTTAATGAAAAAGGACTGTTAGTTGAAGCCTCAACTCGGTCCATAAGTAGAAGACGTGAAATATCTGGCCAAGGAGACATAACTGTCAGCCCAAGGTACTATGAGGGACAATTTCATCTTGCAGGCCCATACTGATCCGAGCTTGCATCTAATAGGCAGAAAAATGCATAGTCTGACAGAAATATGCACAAACATAATCTTTAAATGAGATGGCCATATTACACTCCTAGCAGTTGTGGACTGATATGATATAAATAGATCAATTTAGATTTTGTAAAAGAGGGGGGTATTTTTCAGAGGCTGGAGAGCCGAGAGAGTTTTATGAGTAGGTCTCTGTATTTTTTTTTTGTAATCCCAAGGGCTTGGATTGTAAATATTATGTTATTGAATATTCCTTTGAATTGTTCTTATCAGACCGTCTTCTTAGTTTACACGTTGCTCTATTTCTTCTTTTTTGGATGTAATCTCTCTGATTTATGGATTTCTTAGGCGATGGAGGATCTATTGTCATCATTCCCATCTTTCATGGTTCATCATATATTTTCTATTTTTCTTCTTGTCTGGATGTAATCTCTTTGATTTATGGATTCTTGAGGCGATGGAGGATCTATTGTCATCATGCCCATATTTCATCGTTCATCATATATTTTTTGTTTTTATTCTTGTCTCGATGTAATATGTTTGATTTATGGATTCCTGAGGCGATGGAGGATCTATTTTCATCATGCCCATAATCCATGGTTTATCACTCAAACATTTTCTGTCTTCTTTCTCCTCATCACCACATAAATCCTTTGTCTGATAGGTAGTTTAAATGCCTTCATTATTCACGATACCTATGACTCCATAGCCCAATGGTCCCAAACTACTCTGAAGTTACTTTTGTTATCTTTTCCTTTCCCTCCAGTCTCACTGATCCGCCTACTCAAACAATATTAATCCATTTAACTTTTCTGAAGGGTACTGGGATTATCCTCTTGCAGTCGGAGGGTGACTCTCAGTGCTAAAATTAATGACATTGTTGTCAGGGATGAAAGTGAAGATATCTTCCCTAGGATAATGACAACGAAAAGATCTAGTTTTAGATGGTGAACTGAAGTTGGACACATTATTCTGACTGCTCATCTTTAACCATGGTGACTCCATTGTTCGAAAATCTATTGGAAACTCCACTGGTTTGAAATGGACAATATTTTAGCTCAGAGCTATGCTTTTTGTGATTTTTCAAAGATAATTGGTTTCCCTAATCAAGTGCCTAATAGAGAGGAATGGGAAAGTAGCCTTCCTAAATTTCATGGAAAAGAGTGGGAGGAACCAGCTGAACTCTTGCTAGATTTTGATGATTTTATTCATCATTTTCATATCGTGCACGAAGATGTTTAGATAAATATTTTTAGGTATTCATTAGAGGGAATTTCTTGTGATTGGTGTAGATCTCTCCCAGTTGCAAGTATCATATCTTTGACATACTTTCATGCAACTTTCAATTTCTTTTGTAAAGAATATTTTCCAGTTGAGAGTCTTTTTGAGGGATCTTGTAATGACTTTTCTTTGATCCATAAATATTTTGCTAGTCATGAAATCCCGATTTGTGATGAAGCATTTATTGTAGAAGAAAACATTTACTGTGAAGATCATGGGTGTTGAATGATATTCATTATGATAGAAATAACATAGAAACGTTTGGCATCATAATAGATAACTATGACAGCAGAATGAAAACATTTTTTATTTGTTGTTTTATATATTCATGAAGATCAACATCTCTCTTTTGAATATTTTTATGAAGAAGAGAAAGTGTATTCTGCAGTAGATATTTCTCCTGGCTATGAAGCTGAGCTAGATGATAAGCTAGTTAAAAGAACTAGGGAAGACTTCTCTCCATTTTTTCCTAGCTTTTCAGAATTGAAGGAAAATGTTGTTTGCTTCTCTTATGGAGAAAATATAGAGGATATTCTTGTCCTTGAAGCAGATGTTTTTGGCAAACCTACTTATGATGAAGAATTTGTTTCAAATGATGACCAAAAACAACCATTTTTTTATGAATATGCCAGTGAAGATCATGAAGAGTAGAGACTTTTTGTGGCTCCTTTAGAACCTTGTAGCATGGTTCATGTGTATGATAATTATGAAATTGATCTTTGGGAGGGCCATGAAGGAGAAAAGGAAGGGATAAATGTGAAGCTCATCTCATGTCCAACATTGGTAAATGAGTAAATATCGACTGGGATTAGCAAACCTAAATCAATCCTTTACCCACTTGTACATGCTGAGAACATCAGATAGAAGGTAAGCAATGATGCAATGAAGGATATAATTTATTACCTATTTCGCACACCTTATTATAGATTTTATGACCCTGTAGGGTTATATATGGAGTTGAGTTTTCCAAAAGCATTGGATCCTGCAAAATTATTCATCTTATCATCATTTGGGTGTATGGTCAATGATGCAGGAGCATCACCAGCAGCAAGCGAACACAGAGGCAAAAGACAGTTGGAAAGCACCAATGAACATTTTTGAAATGTTTTGAAACATTAATGAATAGTTAAGAAGAGGCACACTTACATATTGTAAACAGATCATGAGCGATTCTCTCTCATATATAGTAGGTAAAGGCATTTATGCCCAATTAATGAAAGTAGGTAGATTTAAATTCCAGATTAGACAGTTTAGAGCATAGGAGGGAAAACCGACTATAGACACCCTCACCTTTGTATCATTGTATTATTATTATCATTTGTATCATTGAGCATAGAGAATAAGAGAGTTGTAGTAGAGAGTTGAAGAGAAGAACCCATGTACAGAAGTTCTGAATTAATATAAAGATCTTTGATTCAGATTCATGGTGTTATGATGCTTTCTGTGTATACATGATGAATGGTATGCGTATGGTTGTTTATTCTCTCTGTTATGCATTTGCTTTAAGATTGTGTGAATGTATGATTTCATGTTGAATGTTTGAAGTTTGAGAGAGAGAGAGAGAATGAGTTTCAATTGTTTCTCAACCTGAGTGAGAAGTTCCTGCAAGGAGTGCAGTGAAATCGTCCACAAGGAGTGCATTGATGGAGGTTCATAGTTTATCTATGAAATCCCAGGAGAGATACCATTGTTCTCATTCCCACAGAAGTGTAGGTGAGACACAGAAGTCGTGCAAGGTGTGCGTAAGCCAGTTGAAAGCTGAGAACTTATCAACCGAGGGGAGAATTGAAGGATTGTTGTTGCAGAAAAGTGCACAGAGTTGAGAGAATCAAATACCTGGAAGTATTTGAAGGCTGCCGCAAGGAGTGCACACAGGAGTCTTCTTGAAGACTCGAGTTTGCAAGAAAAGATCAGGAGGGTTAATTCCTTTGAGATAATCAAAGGGGAGACGAAGTGAAGTCACTTTGCAGGAATCAAGTCTAGGTGAAGGAACGTTGGCTTATTTCACAGAAGTTACAAGGAAGAAATCAAGCAGTTGAAATTCTCTGTGGGAATTCCCGAAATCACGAGGACTGTAGGATCTAGAGAAGTTGCATGGTGGTTAGAGGCGAGTAAGATTCTACCCTAGGATCCAAAATCAACGTGGATCATTGATCGTTCTTTGCACAAGCCATCGGATCATTTCGGCATTTCAAAAGTCATGAGATGGAGGAGACAGCGCCTTGGGAAGGAAAGTCCTGAAAACCCAAAAGAGTGACAAGTGGTAGAAGTCTACATTAGAGATCGGAAGGGGTCAAGTGGACAGGTGGCGTGTCCTCATCAAAATAGGTATAGTCAATCCTTGTTGACTATTTTAGGGTTCAGAGGTTAGAGATTTGGGAGCATTGCATTCGGATTCGCGAAATCGTGAAGTCCGAAATCCCGATGAAGTGAGAAGTCCGTTGTGGGCTAGCCTTTGTTGAACGTGTTGGGATTCGACATTTCAACATTTTCGAGGACAAGTGATCAGGGTTCTTTGTCCCAAGATTCCCAAAATTGTGAAACGCGATAATAATTTCGGTGAATCGGTATTTCGGGTTTCGGCAGTTGAAGATTTCATAAACTCGGAAGGAGAAGTCACGAAGTCGTGAAACCCAAAGTCCCGAAGTGGCGAAGGGCGTGACCCTATTTTGGGTCAGGAGATTTGGGTTGATGCTTCGTGTTTGATCACGCGGGCACACTCATAAGGACCTGTGGATACACTGTTGTGTGTGAAGGGTATTTCCCAAGGGGAAACCAAAGAGTCAATTAGACTCAAAAGGGAAGACTAGAACGATCCTGTGTGGACCTCAACCTGAGGGTTTGGGGGTCTGTGTCAGTCAGTGTTCCAAAAAATGTTTTCATTCTGTTGTCATACTTCCCTTACCTTTTGTGGATCATTTGTAGTGAAAAGGAGAATTATGTTACCAAGCAATTTGGGTGGCTATGGTGGAAGTTTTCTTTCACCTGGCACATTGTAAAAAACTAGTTAGTCTAGGATTGTACATAAATAAGATCTTTCTGGAGAACATGTTTTTGTTTTCTTTTAGTAGAATAGTGTACATATGAGCCTGCTATCTTCAACAAAATGTATTTTAGGTTGACTCCACAACCCATTAGCCAAGGCACTGGAACTGTGCGTTCTTGGTAGCTAGAAAGGAGCATGACATCCCCTGTGGAGCCAAATGTTATCACATATAGTTGTCAAGGGCAATAGGTCGTCCAAGTCCATGGTCTGCACAGGAATCATCTAAGTGTAGCATTCAAAAGAAGTCCATTTTGGGATGAAATACAAGAAAGCAAATAGGTTCATGTTTCAACGACGGAGATCTCGTATACAGTTCATATTAGTGACTCTCGGACAGTCGGAGTTTAAAATTCACGCAAGGATTAATGACTAGACAACCAAAATCCCAAAGTAGATATGAGCCATTGCAGGTTGAGGCCACAAGTCACTATATATCTCACTTCAGGAATTCGACACTTTGGAGGATTACGCGAGAAAGAAGAAGAAAAATACCCGAAGCCCAAACTCCCAAAGTGAATCTCGGCCATCCAAATCAAGAGGACACATGCAAAAAGATCTCACACTTCAGAGGATTGCACGAGCAAGTAGAAGGAAAACTCACGAAGCCCGAACTCTCGAAGTGAATCTCAGTTGTCCAAAACAAGAGGCCATGCATCAACAAATATCTCACTTTGGGAATTCGACACTTCGAAGAATTACGTGAGCAAGCAAGAGAAGCTCCTGAAGCCCAAACTCCCAAAGTAAATCTTGGTCATCTCACACTTCAAGAATTTGACACTTCGGAGGATTGTAAGAGCTATGCATTGAAAAGGCCTGAAGCCCGAACTCCCAAAGTAATTGTGAGTCATTGATCTTTGTAGTAGGAATCATAGTCCATCCAAGGGTGGCGCATGGAAGCAAAAGAGAGGCCTTCCCAGATGCCATATCATGACCATATCAATGACCACGCTTCATTGTGGGGAAGGAACATGCTCGAACAATAAATTTCTTGAGCGGTCCCGCAATTGAAACCATGGTATAGCGAAAGAGCCACATGGCGGAAGGTGGTGAATTGTGGACTCAAAAGAAGTGTGCATCCAAACCTCTTATGACAGCCCCGCAATCATGTTATTATATAACGACAAATTTGAGATTAGCACGTGGCCACTCCCTAGGCGTGAAGCCACGTTCTGATCCCGAGGAGGATTCAGTTAATGAAAAAGGATTGGTAGTTGAAGCGTCAACTCAATCCATAAGGAGAAGGTGTGAAGCTTTGTCCAAGGACACAGAACTGTCAGCCCGGGGTACCATGAGGGACGGTTTCATCTTGCAGGCCCATATTGATCTGAGCTTGCATCTGACAAGAGAAAACATGCATAGTCTAACAGAAAGATGCACAAACGAAAGCTTTAAATGAGGTGGCCAGATTACACTCCTCGCAATTGTGGATTGATCTGATATCAATATATTAGTTTAGATTTTGTAAAAGAGGGGGATGTTTTTCAGAGACTGGATATTTGAGAGAGTTTTATGAGAAGGGCTCTGTATTTTTAGTTTGTAAGCCTGAGGGCTTGGATTTTAAATATTATGTTATTAAAGATTCCTTTGAATTGTTTTTATCAGACTGCCTTCTTAGTTTACACGTTGTTTTGTTTCTTCTTGTCTGGATGTAATCTCTTTGATTTATGGATTCCTAAGGTGATGGAGGATCTGTTGTCATCATGCCCATATTTCATGGTTCATCAGATATTTTCTATTTTTTCTTCTTGTCTCAATAACATAGTTACCAACTTAATGAGAACTGTGACCTCAAAACGAGAACTCTCGCCCAAAAAACCCATATTTTTCCAAAAGAAACATGAAAATCAACCCCCAAATCAAAAAGTGGTGCTACCGGTAGCACCATTTTTTCAAACGGGGTCAAAATTACAACATTTTTCAAACATGGACTTCAAAACTCATACAATACCTCATAAAAACCTTCAAATCGGCACTTAAATAAAAAAATGATGTTACAGTTTTTTTTTTTTTTTTTCAAAACGTTAAATTTATAGATATTTTGAAATTGTATTTTTAGTAGTCGATACCATTAAAACCAAAACCTCAAAATCAACCATCAAATTGAAATGTACCGCTACCGGTAGAACCCATTTTAAATTTGGGGTATTAAAATGACATTTTTTTTAAAGTGGTAATCAAAATCATCGTTACGGAAAACAAAATAATCAAATCAACCCTTAAATGCTTACTTTTTAAATCTTAGTTTATCACTCCAAACACAACATAATACATA
>JZKD02S0512750.1:186433-196823 GCA_000966675.3 Picea glauca | reverse complement strand
TACTTATAGAAAAGGGGGATCCCATTCCTTGGGTTTTATAGGTTGATGAAAAGAGAGATGGTTGATTGGTATAGTTTTAGGAGAAATTAGATTGGTGTGGGTTATATTTGGCTCTAAGTGGAAAATAAAGAAAACATTTATTGTGGTTTCATATCTCCAACTCGGGGGCATAAACTTGATGCTCATATTTAGAGAAATAAGGATACGATTGGGTGGAATGTCTCTCCTCTACAACTAATTGCACATTTGATTAAACATATAAGTGTTTTCTATCTTTCCATTATTTTTATTTATGTGTTTAAATTGTTATGCACAAAATCTCTGTTCTTGAGCTTGAGTATTTGTATTTTGTTATGTGTATGCATAATTAGTCACATTCATGTTTATCGGAAATGATGTTAGATGCATGGGAATTTTTATCATGTTGCATGCATTGTAAATTAGTGGGTATCAGAAAAGTTTGTTTGGTTTAGTAGTGGAGGTGCTACAAGGATATTGATCCCCCTCCCTAAGTTCTTCTCTACAAGTAATTTGAAGTCTTTGAGATACTCACACATTTCATATTTTTGCTTGAGAAAATACATCCAAGTGTACCTTACCAATCATTAATAAAGGTCAACATGCCTTACTCACCCATTGTACTATAAATATGTACCATTGGTGTGAATACATTATGAATTGATTAGTGAGCTTTTTCGGTCATCTTATTGTTCTTTTCTATATTTTATCAATTGGTATTGTTCTTTTCTATATTTTATCAATTGGTATCAGAGCTCTTTTGACCTTAAGGACCTAATGTCACAATGGTAGTTTTCCATGGATAGTGAAAAATTCTTAATTTGATTTCTTGCTGATTTAATTGGATATTCCTTACTTATATTTCAGAAAACGTTTCTTTAAAATCATGTACGTGAGATCTCATGGTAAAGGAGTGAAAATAGAACTGGGTGTAATAATATCACATCTTTTGTGAATAGGTTATAGCATTGGTTCATGAATGGTATAGATCTGATTTAGATCTATCGTATCTATGTGAACTCATCAACAACTATCATATCATTTTTTTTAAGTTGTTTCAAAAGTTTAAAAAATCTACATCAACCTGCATTCTTATATTTAACTCTTATCGTTCTTGGCATCGATCTTAGATCTATAGAGCCAAATCCTGGTTAAAATCGTGTTGTAGATCTAAAACCGGGACCTCTCTAAACTGCATCTAGATTCGCAGCGATTCAAATCTAAGATACTCTTGACTATCACTTACCCATTGTTGATATGCTTTGATTGATTATATGATCTCATTTGATGCACCTTAGCTATGGTAAAAGAGGATCGTCCCCCATCAATGCACAACGTGAAGGACAGATCTAGAATAACGATTTGCTTGTTGCAATCATCATTGCACAAAAGCTTCGATCAACATCAGTGATTGCAGCCCCTTCAACTTTTCGATGGTCACAGAAAGAATCTCTATTTCATGCCAACTACAAGCATCTCGCTGTAAATTTATTTGGCCTCAGCAAGAAATCCTTTGCAAACAAGAGTGCTTCTAGTGAGAAATGAACTTGCGATAAACCGAACCCTAGCATTGTGGAATTTTCCCAACCATCTCCAGCTCAAACAAGATCCCAACCATTGTTTCAACAAAAAAAAATATCAAATCTATGCAAACAATACAGATTAGTTTGTTATCATATTTTGAGTTGCTTTTAAGCAACATCTTATTCTTAATGAGAATCCGGAGGATCATCGTTTCTCATTTCTGGAAATAAAGTTGTGAAAATCATGTTATCTGCTCCTAATAAATTTTTGCAGAGATCTGATTATTTCCAAGGGTCAACACATTCAATTCTTTTTAAACTTCCAGTCAGTAAGATCAGTTTTAAAGAACATTCTTGATTTCTCTGCATTCAGCAGAACAACGATTTTCACCAGAGCTCAACAATTGAACCTTAAGAAATGATTTGGTCAAGTTCGGTGATGCATCCACACAGAAATCACCCAACAAAAGCACCCGGCAAGTCTCTAGGAGAAAGTGGGTAAGCCATCCTCAATCTGGGCAGAAAATATATTAAAAAACAATCCCGACCAAAATGGTGGAATCACCCAAGATATCTCGCACCAGATGTAAAAGAAGAAAGCAATCTCTGAAGAAATCACCCACACATCGCCAACAATTAGCATCAATTGTTTAAAAAAAAACCGTTGGAATGAGCACATTTTGAGCTCACGGTGCACTCGTTAGTCCATAAGCTTGACCATGAATTTCAGATCAACGAAAACCATTCGCAATCTCAACGTGGTAATTGTTTTTCTTGTGGTCAAAGGATGGTGAAATCCATTCACTAGTTTTTATGCCATTGCCACATACATTATGAGGAATAAAATATGTTGAATACGAGGGAGAAAGTAGTCGGTACATGTTTTTAAG
Source organism: Picea glauca (assembly GCA_000966675.3). Taxonomy (NCBI): domain Eukaryota; kingdom Viridiplantae; phylum Streptophyta; class Pinopsida; order Pinales; family Pinaceae; genus Picea; species Picea glauca. The sequence goes on along the minus strand of JZKD02S0512750.1, from coordinate 194,392 downwards.
GAAATCACGTTTTAATTTTTCAAGTGGATACAAAAGTGGTATGGAGACCCTATGTTAAAGTCATACTTATAATATATATTTGAAGTATTATTTTAAATTATTGTCACTTTATGTAACAAAGGAATTAATAAGGAGTTATTATACGGCAGCAGCTCGGACATGATATATAGCAAGTTTAGTTGACTGGATATTAATAAGAGGTTGACCAAAAATTTGTGAAGTCTTAGAAAAGTTAAACATTACCAACATATTTTTTTATTTTTTTTAATTACTAGAAAACATTTTGAGGAGATTTGATCGGCTATTGGGTAAAATCATGAAGATGGGTAATACTTTTGTGACAATCGGGTCTAAAAAATTTCTAACGACAAATTTTCAGCCGAAAAAATGTTTTTGTGAATTTTTCCGGCTGAAAATTTGCACGTCAAATTGAACGGTGCCCTGACGGTGCCCTCGAAATTCATGTACAATGTTTTTCGGATGAATTATTTTCCTGTAGTACAATGGTTATCAGATGAATTTTACACATATACTCAAGTACAAGCAAGCAAACTAAAGTAATCAAGAAACTTTCATTCATATTCAAGATATCAAGTTGTCAATCATTGCAACAATGGACACAACAAGATAATATTCAAAGATATATCAAAGTATCATCAAAGATCAAATCGAATTTAAATTAAGTTGAATTGTATTAGGTGAATTCTCGGTTGAGCTCGACACCAGGAGTCATTGTAATTTTGAGTCGAAACTGATAATATTGAGTTAAAACTTGTTGGGATCAAACTCAAACCATTGTAAAACTTTGCGGTGCATTATCGGTACTACTTCCTGGTAGTATAGTTCAAGCGAGTTCAAGCGAGCGTGAAGTTAAAGCGAGCGATCCAAATGAGAGAGTTGCAAGTAATTATTCTCTTGTTGAGTCAAATTGTAATAAAGATCTACCTACACAAGGAGACCTCGTTTAGTGTTTTGAAATGGATCGAAGTCTCGAATTATTAGAGTTTTTTAGCACTCTAATAAACACCACTGAAGACAACAAAATTTTATTGAACAAAGAAATTCTTCAATCAGTTCTAACTTGTTTGCAAGTGACGAAAGCAAAAGTTAGACATCTTCAATTTCAACCCCAACTATTGAACGATGAGTTGATATATCTAAAAAATGAACAGTTAGTGAAGTGTTCTGAACTATTTTTTGTTCAAAACAACCCTCTCTATAATGATGATGATGATGATGATCAACATTTAGTGAAGGTGAAACTCAGCAAGACAACTTCAGATGCAGATGAAGATGAAGTTGTTCAAGTTTATCATAATCATGTTCAAAATACTCTTTCCAAGCCCATCATCATACCTTGGGAAGAAATAAGCTACAACAAGAATAAAATAGGACTTGGATATGACAAGGAAGTTACCTTTCATATTCTCTATTACTCCCGACCAATCTAGTTCTAAAGTGTTGGATTCCTTCGAGAAGTTTCAACTTCACATGTTTCCGCTCAATATCAGAAATCTAAATGACAACATTGTAATCGAGTTGGTCATATGGAGAAGCAATGTTTTGATCTCCATCCTTGTCAGCATTGTGGCAAGCATAACCATTCTTCAGACAAATGTTCAACATTGAAGAAACCTACAATATTGAAGATTCACTATGAGTGGAACGATCCTTGGAAGTGGTCATCAACAACCAAGCAACTATATAAATCTTACCATAGATTTCAATATCGAGTGAAGACCAATCTTTCATCACATAACATTTATGTACTCATATAAGTGGTCCCCTTATGGCATAGATTTTAAGCATGGCCCTCATGGGATTGTATAACATGTGGTTGTTTCCACATGCCCACTTTGCGTTGTATACAAATGGAATAATTTTAGTACTCTCTTGAGCCCAAAGGAGGGAGTACAATGATGTAACTCTTATGTACCTTAAAGGGGGGAGTTCAAAAATCAAATGGAAATGGTTCGTGAAACCACTTGTGGTCTCTCCTTTCAGCTGAAAAAGGGGGGAATTGATGATGGTTGTCAGAATGAAAGTTTCGACAACAATAAACATCAAATTTTCCAGATGGGAAAGTTGGCAAAGTTTGGTAGAATTATGATTCAATGAATTCCAATTGAATCATACACATGATACATTAGGATGATGTTGGACTCCTAAAAGTTTCAAATTTGGTTAATGGTAATCCAAAAACCATCAGATACATGGTATTAATTGGTCAGTGGTTATCCAGACCACATATTCAAAGAGCACTTCAATGATACATTGATAGTAGAGTGGTGAAAATACATGTTCACCAATTAACAGAAAACATCATATTCTTCTAAGCTCAAATAATTGGCAAAATGATCGAATTGTCAAGCAATCAAGAAATATTCAGATATTGTAGTTGTTCACTTCTATATATCATCTCTCTTCTAGTTCATTTCAGATGAACCATTCAACATCCAGATTGACAATATTTCAGAATTTCTTCATTGAGGCTCAACTTAGGATTTTTAGTATGAAGACTTGAAAATAATACGACTTTATGCTTCATTGATGTTATTATTGATCGGACTTGTGATTGAAGGGGGGAATGCTATTCTATGGCTTACCTTACAAATCACTAAGTCTAATTTTCACCTGAATTCTTATTATTTATTTAGGATATTAGTAATATATCCTCAAGTGATGACTAATGAGCTAATTAATATTGCCTAGCCTAGTCATCATGAATGATTTTAGGATCTAGAGAAAATCTCTCTATGAGGTGGCATCACTCATTGTACTATAAATATGTGATTGGTGTGAATACATTATGATTTGGCTAGTGATCATTTTCCGTCATCTTGTTTTTCCTGTCTATATTTTATCAAGGTAGATATTCTAAATTAATTTTACATTTCCCACATAATTGAACAGGCACATCATCTCCCATTAAAATGGAAGGACTAGTGCATGGCTCCAAATAAGTGAAGGAATATTGTGATGAGGACATGTGATTAGAATATATTGAAACAAGAATCCATATGGTTTATGGTGATGAAATAGCAAATAAAGTGTGACCATATTTTCCTTTTCCTTTATCATCATGAGGATTTCCAACATCCTTCTTACTAGAATTTTTTGATATGTTCCCACCAAGATGTTTTTATTGAAAAGTATGTTCCAGATGATCAATTGTTTTATTCATGCATGCATATTCAAGATGAAAGCCTCTATTACAGTAATGAAACTTCACCTTCCCATTATTTTATTTCCTTCCCTCGGGGTTGGAGGTCTCCTGAGTAGATTTGGGATTTCTATCCTTTTTTGGATCTGGGTCTTTTTTTCCTTTAAATTTTTGTTTAATTTGTTTCTAGAATTATCATTTGTTGCAAGTGCATTTACCTTTTAGGACTTGAGGACATCTATTTGAAAATTTTCATCTTTCTCACGAGTGATATATTAAACAAAAACATCCAAAGGAGTCATCTTCCAAGAAGCTCCCAATTCTAGTTTTGTATCATGAAACGTAGAGACAAACATTGTGTATTTAGGACTTATTTTTTATGGAATTGAAATAATGAGTGTCTATTCTCTCTTGTATATAATACATAGTTGGAGCTGCACCAACAATGGTTTGAATTTGGTAAAGAATTCTTGAATAGCATTGAATTTACTCAAGCTCATTCCCTCCGGAAGGGGTGACTTCTAGAGAACACATGTCACATGGTGCGCTAGAGAAAAAGGAAGTTTAACCCCCTCTTCGCCATCCTCCTCCTCCACCCATTATAAATTCATATCATTCACTCCAACCAGAGCTTAGTGCACTGGGTCAGTTCGACTGATTTAATGGTGATTCAAGCTTGGCCCTCTGGTACTAGTACGATGCAACAAGGTTGCATCACCTTGGAATTCATGGATCTCCAATCCATGAATTCCCTCATCATCACACAGGTAACTCTTCGTTGTGGCTCTTATCTCGAGAGTTTGTCCTTAGTTTTTCATTCTCCCCCGACTGTTATGCTGCGAGCACTCTAAGCCTATTTCATTTTCCTTTTGTCCACTACCAACATTTATAGACTCTCCTTTATTAATTCGTCCCCCCACAAACTCATCTTCACCATTCTTCATGAGAGAGGCAAATCCAAGCGTGGGTCGACCAACAACAGTCAAGTAGGAAAGGATAGGTGAACAAGAATGATCTCTCTCTCTCTCTCTCTCTCTCTCTCTCTCTCTCTCTCTCTCTCTAGAAAGTAGCTCGGACCACTCTCCTCACTCTGGTCAAAACTTGTGTGAGGACACTCAAGATGACTTTCACTCATCTAACCTAGAGATAATATATGGGGGATGCATAGTGGAGGAAGAGATTCATCCTAATTGGGAGGAGATTCCTCCTAACTTGCAGGATACCACCATGGAGAAGATGAAACAAACAAGCACCAATTTCCCTTTGAATTCCCCCGAGCCGACCATGACAGGATGTGTGGTAGAAGAGGAATTCCCTCCTCTAATGTCGGATAACTGCAAAATTTTGTCGAACCCAATGACAGATACCAAGGGATAAAGTGGGGCGAATGCTGGAGCAAGGAGGAAACACATAGGGAGACACACAAATGAGCGCAAGTTCACCTGGATATGGGAATCCATGACCTACCCAGCTCCTACAGGCTCACGGAGGATCATTTGGTCTTAATTTTTGAGATGAGAAGAAACTTGGCCGAACAGTTGCGCAACCAAGACATCCTCAACAAGCACTTGGACATTCTGTTTGACTCCCTGTCAAGTGAGTCTACAATGAGCCACTTCGTGACATGTTGTCAACCATACGCCTTCACAGATCACCAGGATGGACACTAGGTTTCTCCTCACATCTAGTTTCTTTACTGTTAATTTTTCTGGTTTTAGCTACAATGTTTTTTGTTGCAATTAGACTCTGGTTCACTAGCTGGTCCTTGAACAATGTTGACCACCTGTTCTGGTTTCCATGCATGTGGAAGAACATGTGGTGAGTCCTAATGTTTTTTCAGACATGTGTCTCTTTTTGGTCCTTGAACAATGTCGACCACCTATTCTGGTTTCCATACATGTGGCGAGTCTTGATGTATTTTCAGAAATGTGCCACTTCTATTTTTATAGCATAAGGTAATGCAATATTTTTATTTAAGAAACAAAAATGCAATGATCTCATTCTTGAACAAATGACCTCAGAGCACATCCTTCTTTACAAAATGTCCTTCCAATGTGGTCCAAAATTTATTCGGAGTAGAAGATTTGATGTGGAATAGAAGGTCAAGAGAAATTGAGAGGAATAACAACCCAAATAATTCATCCATCTTGATAAACCATTTTCTTTCTCCATTGCAGACTTGTCAATCTCTATTCCTATTATAATCATATACAAGCCCTTACTTTGCAAGAGAACAACTACTTGTGTCTTCCATTTGTAATAGTTGAATGGAGTGAGGATTATTTGTTGGGGTTGACCCATTTTATATGTTATGATATTTGATGTGTCTTCCACCTACAAAGAGATTGAATGAGGTAAGGTATTTGACCTCATGGATCTGGTTTTCCTTAATTATCAATTCTTAATATCTTATAAATTTAATTTGAATATCAAAATTAAGAAAATTTGAGTGGATTCAAATTTAGAACAAGCTTATAAGGGTGTCCACCTTTATCCATTCACTAAGCTTGGATCATCATTCCTCCTTTTATTAAAGATGAATCATATTAAACTTAACCTCATTTGACATATTTTTATTAAATTTGTAATAAAAAAAAAATGTTTCCACAAAATTAGTATATTCCAACTAATCTTTAATTGTATTGGATTTTTAAAATATATAAATTTAAAATCAATATCAATTTATCACGTGTTAATTAAGTGAATTTATGTGAATAAATAAAATTCACTTCCCATCATCATATAATTTTTATACTAGCATACCCCTGAAGTAGGGGAAGGCATAACACCAAATCAGATTGGGGTGGTTATGTTTTTCAAAGGTAAGAGAATTTTTTTTTGAATGACCCGTGAATAATTAATTGAAGATTCGTTGAATAAGGTTTAGGAATAACTAATTAAAATGATCCTATAAAGAGCTAACCAATGCACATATTGTAGTGTACCAATTGCTCTGATACCAATTTGTAGTGTACCCTTCACTACCCAGGTTCACACAAACCTCTCGAGTTTTACCATTCATTACATGGATTTAAAAACAAATGCATTTAACCAGAATTAAACACACTTAACAACTCAGAGTAAAATATATGGGTACTGCTATAATTAAATGTCTCATAACATTCATCATTAATTCATTTACACAGCGGAAAACATGATACAAAACAACACAGTCATGTCAAATGTGTTAAAACGTAACTCAGATTACTTATCTTTTATCTGCTGTAGCATTCACCAAACAAGTGCAGGCCTTCCACGAACCTCCCAGCCTTAGACCACACTGTTCATCAGCTCAACAGTGGATCACCCCCGAGCTGGGACCGAGATCCACCCCAAGGCAAGGAATCCTGGGCTAGGATGAGATCACAGGGAAGACATCAAAGAAATATCTAGAAGGATTCTTCCCAAAGATGCCATCTTACACCCACTACTACTAGACCCTCATTCCCCACACGCATGTTCCGCCCGGGAGTATACACCTTCACACGCACAGTCCATCGGTGCTAACCTCCCCTTCTGGGTCTCGGAAACAGGCCGGATCAGGAAGTCTCAGAGCCCGTAGCTGGTGCTGGACACTCTCTGGAAGAAAACACTTCCCAACAAACTCTTTCACCTAGAAAGAGTTGCTCGCAGGCTTGACAACCTGCCTCTTCCAACATCCACCACCTCCCTCACCTAGAGAGAGGTCATACACAAGCTTTAGCAATGGCGGCAAGGTCTCAGGGTGTTGGTTCTGGGAACGCGTGATAACAATCCACGCAGGAAATTACACAGACTCCCTGGTTTCTAACGGGTAAAGAGTGAACTGGCTTTTCAGACGGACACCATCTTCTCGGCTCTCAGAATAGGGGGCGTACACGTAAATTTTGCAGAACAAACACAGGCTTTATGGCTTTCAGAGATGAACCAAGTAATCTGGCAGAGGTCGTACCGGTTCTACGCTCACAGGTTCCGGTTCGAAAATGGATGAGCGAGCCCCTCACGGCTTAGTTCGTTTCTTTTATTTGCATGCACCAGGGTTGACACTTGTCACCCTGGGAACTGCATGTGTACCACAGCGTGCATCGCCTTTGCACATTCCCTCCCTTTCCAGGAACTTAGGATAAACAGAAATGCACATGTCTCTTTTTAAAATAATATTTAAAATATTATTTTCCAGGCTTAAACCCCTAGGCTTAGCACTCAGCCCCTTTTCCCACCTTTCAGCCCCTAATCCCTTACCCATTCTGTGGATGCTCAGTCCCCCTTCACTCATTCATCGTGGTCGGTCTGCACCTGGTGGTGTTTATATTTTATTAAATATTTTGCATACATACAAGTACAACAGCAGGCTCCTGGCCTTCAACACTTAAGCTCCCTGGCCTAACAAACACATAAGCCTACAACTTATAGGAACTCGGCTCACCAGCCTATAACACATATGTACAATTCGTTTCATACATCAGGTTTATAAAGGGCTCGGCCTTGGGGACATTACAATCCCCCTCCCTTATTTTTGCACTGTCCTCAGTGCAACTTACACTGTCTCTGCAAGCCTTTCAAAATCTTCAAAAAGGTGCGGGTACTCTACCCGCATAATATCTGCATGCTCCCATGTCGCGTCCTCAGGACCGTACCAGGTCCACTAGACCTTTACAATCTCTATAGCTCGATTCCGGAGCTGTTTTCTTTTCCTGTCCAGTATGCACACAAGATGCACTTGCAGGACACCTTCTGGTTCCACCTGAATCACATTCCAATCGATAACATGATTAGCATCAGGTACATATTTCTTAAGCAGTGAAACATGAAACACA
>JZKD02S0512750.1:130285-156874 GCA_000966675.3 Picea glauca | reverse complement strand
GCTCAAAACAGTTTTCTAGCAATTTTGACAATTTACTATTTTTAGCAGTTTTAACTTTCAGAGCTATTTTGAGGGCCCAAATGAAGGGTTTTGGGGATAGATCTTCTCAATGATATCTAAAGGCATGATTGAGCCCCCAAAATGAATCTCCTCGATGATACCTTTCCAACGGGCTATCATTCTCCTAAAATGGAGATCGTATGAAAAATTTAAGACCCCAGGAAGTTGATGTACTAACTTACCCAAACGGGGCCCACATGACTTTTGGCGCTTCATCTCTTAGGGTTAGGTTTTTGGATGTCTAGGGTTCTTGGCATTCTTTATTGTAAAAATTCCTTCAGAGCTTCATTGTAATCATCTTCTTGCGAATGTGAGTAGTCAACACATCTCTTCTCAAAGATAAGTTGCCAACATTCTAGTGAGTCTTTCACTCTGTATTTTTAGAGTCTTTGTACATTTCTTTCATTAATATAAATCGTGTATTACTATATCTCTGTGTTTATGGTTGCATCTCTGATACATTTATGTTATATTTTTGGATATCCATGATATCTCTTTGCATTTTTTTATTATATCTCCACTCTCATTTCGTGCCGAAAATAATCTGGATTAGTAGTCCTCTAACAAGTCTAATTTCCCTTGCCAGTTTTCCTCTTCTACCATCTTCTCTCTGAACATTGGCAGAAAAAAGACTTGGTGCAAATTTAAGATTTCTCAGAAAATATATTTATTTTCATCATTTTAAAGGGGTGTCATTCTCCATGTAGCATCCATGGAAGAAAGAAACCAAGCTATCAACAAAAACATTGCAAAATAAGGGGAAAAAATTGGAGATTTCTCCTTGCAGCTTTCCATTTCTATCAGATACAATGGTAGAGGCCTCTACAAGTTGTAATATCTGCTTCGAAATATGGTACACAGGGGAAATTGAAAGAGACAAAAGAATCATCTCTTATGTGTGAGCACCTTAACTCTCTAGTACTCTGACATTGTTTACACTAAGGATCTCCATATTCTTCCTTCCAAAGAAACAACCATCAAAGAAACATCGTCATGATATTTGCGGTGATCTCCTTGAGGTATATCTAAAATCTCATGAAAATCCATCCCTACATCCATATGACAGTTGAGTACTTCAAAAAAAATAATATACCATATAACACTATATAATAACTTTATTTCAAGCCATTTCTAAGCATTGAAGTCTCCTTACCAACTTTCTTTGTTGCACAAAAGAGGACCTCTTCAACGAGATGTTGGGAAGGATATCCATCCGAAAAAGATGATATAAACCATTCCATCTGGTTAATCACCTCTTCATTGGTAAAATATTGATAAAGACCATCTAATGAAAGTATCAAAAAATGGTCTTCACGGCCCAGTCTATGGTGATTAAGAGTAGGTGTGCAGGTAATGTATAGAGCGGTGCCAACAAAATCAATTCTAAACATCTAGAGAAGAGCATCATTCCATTTTGACTTCCATCACAAGAAGATAAGCATCCATCATACCAATAGCATGATGTGATCAATCTATTTCACTGGCTATAATATACAATTCTAAGAGTCTGTTAAAGTTTAAACTGAACGAATGAATGCCATAAACACAACCCTATGAAACTGAAACAAATATAATTTTACGTGATAATGTTAGAAATTATGAACAAAATAAGGAGTCTATACAAATTCCAGTGCGTGTTTACCTATAGTTCTTTAAATCTTAATGGATGGTATTTTAGCTAATCTAACTTCCCAAGTAGCTGATACAAATCGAAACCAAAGTTTACCCTAGATTGATGTAACAATGAGCATTGGGTAAATTCCTGAATGGATAATCTCTAGCCTTCTCGAGGAAACCTGCACCAATTGCATGTGTGACCTTTAGCATTCCCTTGACATGGGCATTCATGATAGACAGCATGTCATCTACTTTCTCTGCAATGATCCTATGAACCTGCTGAAGAAACACCACTCAACCAGAAATCCCATTCCAAATCCGGATAGACGAACGATGCAATAAATGTGTCGCTTGTCGCATCCAGATGTATGGGTGTGTCTCACATGCGACGATCCACACAATCAATGGTGATGACCACAAATAAAAGATTTAGTAGTTTCATCCCTGCATATAGGTGGAATTGGTCAGTCCTATTCAATGAACAGAGAAATTGAAGGAGATTTGATGGCTCACCCTGTTTTCTTATTTTTCTGCACGAGGAGATCTTCAACAGCATGACATTTTTGAACTCTCCTTTGTAATTGGAACCCAAGAAGTGAACCATCTCAAAAACTTTGACGGGATCCATCACATAGTAGTCCTCCTTCAACTTAACTTCTTTCAGAAGTACTTCAAAATATCGAGCAAATTTCTCCCAACAAACCTGCAACACATAAGCAAGCGAGGAATGCAGATTTGGAACGATTTTGTAGCCAAATTTGTGCAAAATGCTTCTAGTTGAATGGCACGTGCATATAAACAAAAACAAAAGTACAATCTACAAGCCATGTGGGATGATGTGTTTGATAGACCCTTTATATATAACCTCAAGCTTCACAAACTTCATAGTACAACCTGCCATGGAGGATTTAACAAGTAATATGCCAAACGACCTACCACAACAGCTATAAAGGAATAAAACCCTTGTCAACCATGTAAAAAACAATAAAACAAATAAAACCCGTATTCAAAGCTCTTTTCCCTTCGATAATTCCCGACCAATTGCAGAAATTTTCAGTTTCTTAACAACATATCAAATCGTTAGAAGCACTCAGAGAAACAAACAAATCCACTCAAAAATAGAGAAACAGGGTTGTTTCCTTCGAAAATTGTCTTAAAACTTACCATAAGTGCTCCCGCAGATGTCTTGAACCGATGTTCGAGAACATATTCTAGCCCTGGTACAACTGAAAGCGCCTCGTTCAAAGCTCTCAACACTTAGAATAAAAAGCAGAACAACTCTGTTCTCACACCAATGTTTATAGACTAGGTTTCTTCTCACCTAAAAACGTGTCAATTGAAATCAATAAAAGAAAAAATCGGAAGCGCTTGCAACGGATTATTTTGAAGGTGAGTTTCTTCTAGACGACCGAGGCTGGAGATGCGATGATCTCATCGCAGGCGGATTTTGAGATGGAGGATATGTCTCTACTCACGGGGGAGTGTTGCAGGGTTTGCAGGAGAGCGCCTGTGTGGTGCAGGGCGTCGTTGGAGAACATATCTGCCTGGATCTGTGCTAATATTGCAAGGCAGTCGAAAGTTGTGCAATAGTGTATGGGTGAAAGAATGAATCAACATTGAGGCGGTGGACGGCAATCACACGTGGCAGATTAACAAAACAGGTGCACCGTTGCAAATGGCTATGCACAACTACGGAAAGTCGAGAGACAACTCGCCCTAAAAGAACGCCTTCTACATAATAATGTTTTTAAATATTATTTATTATTCAGTTATTTGATCCGCGGAATTGGTTGAGAATTTAAAAACAGAAATTCAAAGTACCCTTTTATTAGTCATTGTTTATGTAAAGTCGATTGAACTGATTATATAAAAATTAGCTCAGCTTTAATTCTCACCACATCTCCGATTACTTTACTTAAAAATAACACGCGCAAAGCAGCGTATTCGAGAGAGACGAGATGCTTTATGAAATGAAAATTTTATTTTGCATATAGCTTCTTTAGATCTCCAAGGTTGTTACATTGTAAACAAATTCTTCCCGACTCTCAATTGCAATGGACTGCCCAGTTGACAGGTGAACCAGGTAACTGATGCGCTTCGTGGACACAAAAAGCCAGTCGTGCCATTGTGTAACACATCGAAAATAGGAAAAATGTGGCGGAAGAGAAGCAACGGCAGTCCAAACGTTTTTCTCGCTATCATACTTCATCAACCGTGTAACACTTCTAAAATAGGGAAAATGTGGCGGAAGAGAAGTAACCGCAGTCCAAACGTTTTTCTCGCTATCATACTTCATCAACCGTGTGTGATGCAACGAATACAACTGCCCAGAACAAAAAGAAGGCACACACGAAGTGAAAGGTCCACTTAAACTCCACATATTTTCCAATCGTGTCCAGGTTCCCGCCCTCGGATCCAAAACGTCTGTACTTCTGTCCAGTCGATTCTGCGCCGGGTCCCTACTAAGTCCGCTTAATACCATGAACATTCCTTCCGAGAAAACACCCTGACATCCGACGCGTTCTTGGGTCATAGGAGGAAGAATTTCCCACTTATCCTCCTCCACGTCATAAGCTTCTGCAGTCGCCAGAGGGTTGCCATGCCCGTCGTGCCCACCGGCAAAGTAGATACGCCCCGTAGAAGAAGAGGCGGCGTAGGCAAATAAGTAGCGAAGGTTGGGAATGTCAGCTCCGCGGCTCCATCTGGCGGACACAAAATTATAAATGTAAATATTCTTCGTTTCTCTCCTGTTGCTCGGATGCAATACGCCTATGAGAACCAGTTTCCGATTCAGACAAACACAATTAAAGGAGATTGGAATTCCAGGACAGTGGGGATCATCATTCACGGGTAGACTTTCCGAGGTGCCCTTCACAGGGTCGTATACTGTTATTCCATAGACGCCAGGATCTGTTATTCCAGAGACATCAGGATCTAAATTTGTTTGAAGTAAACATATAAGTTGATCGCTCGTTCCAGATACCTTTCTGTCTGCATAAAACTTGGGGCCACTCAGCATAGCCTCCCAACTTCGGCACACGGCTTTGAGATTCTTGTGTGAGTCGTAAGGCACTCTTAGTAGGCACTCTCGAACGAGATCCTCTGGAAGATCGGAAATTACGTCCATTAGAACAGGGATGAATAGAAACTTCAAAGACAATATTTCATACTCAAGTTGTATCTATCTTTAAGAGAAAGCTCAAATTTGGGATATTTTGGGATATTTATAGGATAGGCATAACTTAGATGACGACAATTAGTAAAATTGGTAAAATTGGTTGATATAAGTGGATCGATCTATTAGTTTGGAAAGGTAATTAAATGGCACCGACAACCATTTTGAATAATGTGGTTGAGCTAGTTGATGGTCAACAAGGATTAGTAGATCATGGTTGATTACAATTGACTATGGTTTATATGGTCAAGTTATGGTTGAGCAGGGCTTATTATTGTCGACATGTGATTGATTATGGGTAACCATGGTTAAATATGGTAAACTATAGTGTAAGTCATTAATCTATAGTTGACCATGTTTTATTATAATTGACAATGATGGAGTATGGTTGACTATGGTTGACCAATAAAAATAAGTGTTTTTTTATAGCTAGTCTAAACATTCTACTTTTTCGGTGATTTTTTCCGTTTAATTTTGCTCGAAATCTGGTGAGGAATGGTTGCATCTTCATATTTGAGTGGCTAAGTTTGTATTTCAGCATGCTGAATCCATTTGTGCATTCAAAAATGCAATTTAAACAATAGAAAATAGTGATTTTCTCTGAATTTACATAGCCGGATTCTGGCCAAAAAAACCTAAAAGGTAGAATGTTTAGCCAACGTCTTTTTTTATTATTGGAAATATGTATTGGGAGGGTGACGAGACTCTAAAATGTCATCTTTTCCATACCCATACTTGGCCTTTTTGGTCATTTTTCTCTATCATTCTAGCCATTTTTTAGTCTATCATTGATTATAATGATATATTTTGTCTCAGGTATGTTCTCCTATAATTCATTTCATTTTAGTGAACTATGCTAGTGTGATTGAGAGAAATTAGTTTTTCATGCTCACTCACGAGTTCACGAGCCAATACCCCAGGTTGGCATGTGCACGATGTTGGTCACAGTTGTTGTTACATCACAGGTCACTATTGTTGTTACACTACCGGTCATTGTTTTTGTTACACCATCAATCATCATTGTTGTTACACCGTCAGTTATCGTTGTTGTTACACCACCAGTTCATCGTTGTTGTTACACTAGTGTTAGTCAACGTCACTACACTAGTGTTGATGTTCTTTCTCAGATGACACTGCATCATCATTTGGTAAAGGAAAAATGTGCAGCTATGGTCCCTTGTTCTTCCACATAGTCAAAGGAAGTAGTTGTATCTTCTATACATGAGTTTGATGGTTGTAATGACTAAGGTGTATTGTGTGTGATCATTTTCATCGGTTGCAATAGTTGACATGAATGCCTTGTAATGGATTATACAAACATCATATTTTAAGTCGACTGATGGATATTTTGTATGCACTAAAAACACACTAAAAACTCTCAATTAAATTGTCAACCCGGGGTAAGTAAACTTAGAGTTGTAGAAAAATATATGCCAAAGGTAGAAGGGTTGGTGGTAGTATAGTCTAACTAAGGAAGTGGCTATCTAAAGGCTAATCTATTCAAGCAAAGCTATTTAATGAGCAAACCCTAATAAGCAACTTGAAACTAGGTAACCTAAGTACTTTTGGGTCAAGGATCAATGGATAGTTCTAAGAAAACATGTAAAAACCCTACTTGAAGCAAACTAGCTCATAACAATAAGAAAAAACAACTATTAAGCATAACGATAAGAAAATAAAAAAAGCAAACTACTTTAACTTGCCAACCTAAATTCAATGGGCAACTACCCTATGAAAGCAAGTAAATAAACAAAACAACAATTATTATATTAAAGCAAGTAAACAAGTAAAAAAAAACAACTAACTAACCTATAAAAGCAGGTAAACAAGCAAAACAACTAGCTAACCTATCAAAGCAAGTAAGCAACTAACTACTCTAAGATAACTTCTTCTACATGCAATCTAATAAAAACTTCTCATTGAAAAACTATCTAGCCTAAGAGGCAAGTGGACTATATTCATAATTCAAGCTTCAAAGCTGTTTCTAATTCATAAAAGGAAATCTATTTAATTGAAAGCAAGAAGGACTAACAACTAACCTTTAATCTATGATAAACAAACTGCTCTTTAATCTATCAAAACAAAACACTATCTATCATACAACAGAAATAAAACTATCTTCTGATCTATGAAAGAAAGAAACTATCTTTTAACATATGAAAGTAAGAAAACTATCTTCTAATCTATAAAAGAAGGAAAACTATCTTCTAGTCTATGAAAACTCAAATATAGTGTTGGTGGTTGTGTGAATGTCTCCGGTGTCGTATAATATCTCAATGGAACTTGACAACAAAATATAATTCAAGTGGTATAAGCTCAATACTTATCTCAATAGAAAAGTGAAAAGTATGGATTAAACAATCCAATGAGAATTTAGCCATTACGAAAACAATGTTAAATACCCTGCATATTCATGTATTAACCATCAACAATATAACAAGATTTTAATTGCACTTCTATACTATGTAAGAAAAACTAAATTCAACCATTAACTAAGAATTGTAATTGCAATCTAATTCTAGGAAAGAAAATACATAAAGTGAAGCTATGCTACATCTATCTTAACAATTAGAACTGCACTAAGGAAAATGCTTAAGAACAGAAATTAAAACATGACATTAAAACGTAAACTACCAAATACATTAACCAACAACTAATTAAGCAAGCTCTACATAAAAATGAAATAAGCAATCTATAATTAATAAATGAAATTAATCCTATCCATCCATCAAATCCTTGTTAAAGAAAACTCGAATTAAAACTATGTTCTACTATGTTTTAAACTCTGTTTTAAATTTAATTCTAAAAGCATAAATAAAACAAAATCTAATATCTAATTGCACACAGGGTTAGTCTATGTATTTTCAAATTTGTTCCTAACTACAAGATCAACGCATGCTAACACAATCCTTCATACTAACCTGCAAAAGAGAGTCAAAGAAATTAAACTACAACAACAAACTAATTAACAAAATAATAATGCATGTACAGAAAATAAAGAGAGACAACTAAACTATAAAATGCATAAACAACATAAAAAACAGTTACCAGACTGCTCGTGGGCCCCCAAACAAGTCGTGATCACTTCCTAAAATCACACCATAAACTCAACAATTCAATTTCACCATTAAAACTCAAAAACATAGTTTTTATATAATCTGGCAATGAAAAATGGCAAAACAGAGTAAAATCGTGTTTGTCCATATCACACTAGTTCTTCTACTGCATGAACATCTCTCTGACCACCACGGTGGTATTTATAATATTTACAGACCAAGTGGTCGACCATAGGAGGGTCGAACCACTTCTAAATTCGACAAATTACATTAATGGTGTCGTAACTGCCGAAAATAGAGCGAGCCAATAATTTCCCTGCTTAACAACTTAAACTGAGTTTTCAAGGGTTCATTAGCTGGAGGGGGCAAGCACAAGAAAAACCCACATTCTAGATTCGCCCACCACTAGTCACCAATACCATAACCGCCAAATCGCCCATTGTTTTTGTGCAGGACGTTGTGCTGGACGGAGTGTCGGATTGGGTACCGGATCAAGTGTTGGGAGGAGTGTCGGACTGAGTGTCGGAATTAGAAATATGATGTATTTTCTCCCTATAACACCAAAAACCATGAATTATATCCTTGGGAACATGAAAATGTGATGGATTGTACTCAATATCAACATTAAACATGAATCATACATACCTGGTGTAGATCATACTGTTTTAGCATAAAATTCTTCAAAAAGCTCCTCTAAAACATGAAAAACACATATGTACATTTGGCAAAAGTGTCTAATAACTATCATAAATTGATCATATCTCGGGCCCAACATTGACTATTGGTATCGAACACCTATTCAAGATAATAAATTGCAACAACCCAAGAATCGTAGATTCTTATGGCTGTCCTCGAAATATTTTTCTTAGGATAAATAGTTGTAAAATTGTATAATTAGCCTACCCAACTTAGGAGGCAAAAAGAAAAAGGAAGAAAATAGATTTCATGTTGTAATGTTCATACATTGTAAGTGGATTATTGTTTAATAAAACATTGTTTGAGTTTTGCACATTTGTTTCATGGGAATGAAGATTTAAATCTGAGCAACCACTATTTGTTCTTTACAGTAACTCGTCTAAGGAGTTAGGGCCCCCTCTTTTTCCAAGTAATATTGTATCTTAGTAGGGTTTGGTTGTTATAGATTGTCTTTATTCTTTGGTTCTTTGTTCAAATGAGAATTGTTAATTTAATGTTGCAATTTCAAGAAAGTAAGAATTATTTTACATCAATACATTTGTTCACTTCCATACATAGTCGATTGCTTTATTTCTTTGATTCAATTAAGTAGGATTTGGTATAGAGGAATGCTTGGTTATAAGTTGTGTTGATTGCATCAAGATTTCTAGAGTTTAGGACAAGACTTTGAACTGGTATATTATGTCATGCTTTGGTTTGAGTCAAGAGTTCATCTAATTACAACTTGAGAGTTTGACAAATAAAGATTGGTGAGGTCACCTTATAGTTCTTTTCCTTTCCTTGAAAGAGTGATTTCTTTCTAAATTCATTTCCTTTTGAACAACAACAAGTTTATTTCATTTCCTACAAGTAGAATTAAAGAGTGTATTCTTTTCATTTCACTAGTAGAATAATTATTTCATTTTTGCAAGCAATTTCATTTCATAGGATTGCCATTTATTTTGAGCTAATTAGTATGCAAGTGAGATTGCTTCCTTTACAGTTGAATTTAGTTATTTACTTTCACAATTAGATTGATTCCTACAAGTTTATCATTTCATCATTTATTGATTAGACTTATTTATGGTGACCTTGTTAAACAGTATTCCAAGACTCCTTTGTAATCATTATTCTTATTCTTACAAATACAATGCAAATTCAAACCATAATTTGAACAATTTTCTCTCGTACATACAATACACGACATTTCACTAATACCCTATGAACCGCAACTCGACAATTAAATGCACATTATTTCTAACTATATTTCTGAGAAATTAGGAAGGTAATTAAAAAGCCCTTCATTTTGTTGCCAATGCTAGGGAGCTGTCAAAAGTACAACATTTTTTCTTATATATTGGTTTGGATTTATTCCGTTGTTTTGAACGCGTGTGTAATATAGGATGTTTTGACTCATCAACAAAAATAGGGATCCTAAAGAATGATTTAGCATTTCTATCAAAACCCCCCAAAAAACTAACATTGCAGGGAAACCAATCCAAGTAGAAGCATCCAACAAGCCCAATTACCAAATTCCAATAAAGAGCTATCTAAACAAGAGAAGATCATAAGACTCCACAACAGAGTTGGCACATCCATTCCATCCTATGGAGGACACATATTCAATCTAGGTAGATATATTGTTCCCTGAAGGAAGCACAAATTCTACAGAAACAAACAGCTAGGCCACAAATTCGAGGTGTCGATCATTCAAGAACCAATCAATCCCACTTCTACCACCGAATTTCCAGAACAACAAGAATATAATTTCCTTATGTTTTTAAGGATGGAAAAAGAAGTCAACTATGAGGTAAAAGAGGAGACTATTACCTTTAATTTCTCAATTAGAAATATTGAAGGAGTGACTGAAATGAAGAATATCTTGCACTCTACCTTGCCTATTTTCAATGGATCAGCTAGAGAGGACCCATATACATTACTTTTTTAATGTTTTTCCTATGTAGGAGCTATGACTATGTTTATGGTGCTCAGAAATTGAATCTCTTTCCCGCCACCTTGAAAAATCCTACACTTTGATGGTTTATGGGGCTCTATAGGGAAAACATTAGTACGTGGGTAGAAATGAAGAAATAATTCCTCAAAAAGTACTAGGACTACTGCAAGGACAAAGAGAGGAAAGAGGAAATCTCTAGGATGTTGCAAAAAGACGATGAGATCTTGAAAGATTATGTAGAACACTTCAAAAATAACTTGTATAGATCAGGTTAGGGCCAGCTGGATGGAGAAACCTTATAGATTATGCTACCATGAGGAGTTAAGGATTATTTTATTGACATCCTTAACTTGATGAATGGAGGTGATATATACTAGGAGTCTTATGAGGTCATTTGTGAATTATATCAAAGATATTCTAGAGGGAAGTCATGGCCAAGGAAAGGGGCAAGGGGTGTGTTGACTAGGATCAACAATACATCTAATGAGAGAGTCACTCGAGCTGAAATATACAATTTATTGGAAGAATTTAATACCAATATACTTAGTTCATTAATATTTCAACTAGATAAATTTCAATTGAAGAAGAAGTGTGACAAGGAAGAATTAGCCTTAGATATTTTTTCCTCGAAGTGCAAAAGAAAACATCCACTGAAGGATTGTTCATTGGAAAAAAATGAAACTTGTGGAATTTTCGAACAAGAAAATGCTAGCAGTAGCTATCCCTCTGGTAACATCCCCACTATAATCCCCATTTTAATTAATGCATAATGTAGATATGAATATGGCTATGGCCAAGCGATGTAATATGCAAATTTTATTTCTTACTTTAATAAATATAATGTGATACTGGATGTTAGGAATATGGAAAGATATGGGGGATGATTTATCCACAAGAGAGGTAATGTCTATGAGTTTCTAAGAGGAGCCCAAGGAAGTAATTAATTGTGGGTATTAATCCAAGCCAATATTTCTGAATTTTATATTCATTGGTACAACCTTGTATTTTTTTGTTTGAGTGTATGAGAGGCCTTGCCAATTAAATACTTCTCAGGGGGTGGGAGTATAATTCACATCCCATAGTTATTTGAAGCATGGGGTTGTAGTAAAATCAACATTGGGTGGAGTGTGCAGTCAATTATACTTGGAGAATAGAGAAAATTTATATGGGGGAGAATAGACAGTTTTTGCACATTCAATTTTAGTAGGAACAACAAGCAGAGAGAAAAGAAAAAGAGCATTGGCCCTAAACCAAGAAGGTTGGGTGAATTCTGGAGCATGTTGGAGTATTTTTTGGAGCATTATGGAACTAAAGATTGAATATCTGGGTTGTCAGACTTGAAGAGTGAACTCTTGTGGGAGTTGCACTAGAGAAACAATTGTTGTTGTTTGTTACTGGTATATTTTCCTAATAGTTAGTTCCCTTGAGTTTCCAAAACATAGATTTATGGTTACCTATGCTAGAGAGACCCTGATAAAAAAATGGGATTCTTGATGGACTGAGAAGAGGGAAGGGGTACATTCCATGGGTTGGGTAGGTCAATAGGAAGAGAGTTGGAGGAAATTTTGAATAGTTGTAGGAGAATACTAGTGGGTTGTGATATTTTAAGCTATGAGTGGACTGTGAGAGACACCTTCTCTTACGGATTTATAGCCCCAACTTAGGGAAGAATCGTTGTTGAAATGTGTAACAAGAAGTCTATGGTTGGGTGGAAGGTCATTTCAAAGCAGTTGGTTGCACAAATGTTTTAAAAAACATAAGTGTTTATCTATTTTCTGACTTATCTTATGAGTTTTATGGATGTGCATTTTATCATGTGTATGAGAATGTTTTTATATGTTATTCTAGATGAATTATTAAATGAATTCATGTAAATTTTTTTAGAATGTTGTAGATGGATTTAATTATGGGTATCATAATCTAGTTGATTGTGTTAATTTATAGCTAGTAATCTACATGAATTAATTAGAAGAATAAATTTTGGAATTTATGTGTATTTTTCAACATGTAATATCCATCCTTTAAGTTGGGGGATGTTATACAATGGTATCAGAGCTTCAGGTTCAAGAACTTGACATGTATGGGCTAGAATCAACATGCAAAAACTAAAATTGCAGAGTTAAAAATCAGAGAATGTTTGCAATGTGGTTGTCATATTTTTCTAGGAAAAAGTGTGAGGAGATTTCTTGTAATTTTGGTGAATTTGAGTTCAGGGGTTAAAATCCGCAGTTTTAATCTATAAATATTCATTTGTTGGGCCAGTAATTAATTGATTGAATCCCCAAATTCTGCAATAAAATTGGTTAAGAATTCGACATAAGAGTGTAAAATTTTGGGTGGATAAGTCGAATCGATACGCACCAAGACTAAATTGGCCATTAGCAAGACTAATTTTGGGTTCCATGGTGGCCATGGTAAAAATTTGAAAATTATGCAATTCTGGAAAAATTCAAAAAATTGGGTATTTTTCGTACATGACGTCAGCATGATGTGGAGGCCACATGGCAATCACGTGGCAGAAGATGATCTGGAATTCCATTGTGGAAAATGATGGCAGGTTATGTAGTGTACATGGAAGGTTCTGTAGTGCACATGGTGGGTACAACTAATAGACCGATCCACTTATATCAACCACTTATATTAGTAAAAGTGGTTGATATAAGTAGATCGGTCTATTAGTTGAGATTCTTGTGTGAGTCATAAGGCACTCTTAGTAGGCACTCTCGAACAAGATCCTATGGAAGATCGAAAATTACGGCCATTACAACATAGATGAATCGAAACTTCAAACACACTATTTCCTACTCAAGTTGTATCTATTAGAAAAAGCTCAAATTTGAGACATGTATAGATAGGGAATATATTAGATTATTCTTTTTATATAACTTAGCACAATTATATTAGTAAAAGTGGTTAATATAAGTAGGTCGATTCATTAATTTGGAAAGGTAATTAGTAAAATTATATTAGTAAAGGTGGTTGATATAAGTAGATCCGTTCATTAATTTGGAAAGGTAATTAAATAGTACTCACAACCATTTTTAATAATATGGTTACGGGAGGATTAGTAGACCATGGTTTACTACAATTGACCATGGTTTACTATGATTGACCCTATTTGACTATGGTTGATCATTGTCAATTATGATTGACTATCGTTAAGTATAAGTTATGTTAATTAGGGTTCATTATGGTCGACATATGGTTGACTATGGATAACTATAGTTGACCAGGGTTGTCCATATTTAACTATAATTGACTATGATGAAGTACAGTTAACCATAATTAATGGGTTTGTTTATGGCATGTGGAAACTTATTACTTTCAATAAAGAAGTGAGATCCCTTCTGTCACACACAAGAAAATCAAATTGTACCAACTAAAAAAAATCATATCCATGATATAGATATTGTTATTATTAATATTATTCTAATTCTATTTCATATTAAGAATTTTAAAAATTACGTCAATGTGTATATATCTTTTAATTTTAAATATTTTATTTTAATTTTTATTACATTAATAAAAAGTATTGATACTCAAAAAATTAAATAAAGATAACTTGATGTATTAAATTATAATATATTTTTATTCTAATTATGGTACAATATTATAATATATTTTTATTATGATTATGTTAGAGTTTTTAAATAAGTGATGGGAATTGTGATTTTAATTGGTGAAATTCAATAGTTGAAACAAAACTTTTTATACAATTATTATTTTGGCAAACTTCAATAAATTTGATTTAAGAATATGTGATAGACTTAAGTGCCTTGAAAATATATTATCACATTTTATTTAAAATTTTGAAAAATAGAGTCAATATATTGTATATATTGTAGGGTGGATGAGTGGTTTATAGGTATTGGAGAGTATAAAAATGGGTATTTGGTAAACATAGGGGATATCTAGTAAAAATAAGGTTTTTTTATTATTGGAAAGATGTCTTGGGAGGGGTGACTAGAGCATGAAATGTCATCTTTTCCATACCCATACTTTCCCTTTTTCGTCATTTTTATCTATCATTCGAGCAATTTTTTAACCTATCCTGGATTATAATGATATATTTTTTTCTCGGATATGTTCTCCTATAATTCATTTCATTTTAGTGAACTATGCTAGTGTGATTGAGAGAAATAAACCTTTTAGTCTCACTCACGAGTTCACGAGCCACTACCCCAGGTTGGCATGTGCAGGATGTTGGTCATAGTTGTTGTTACACCACATGTCACCATTTTTGTTACACTATCGATCATCTCTTTTGTTACATCATTGATCACCGTTGTTGTTACACCATCGATTATCATTGTTGTTACACCCTCAGTTCATCGTTGTTGTTAAACTGGTGTTGCTCAACACTGCTACACTCGTGCCAATGTTGTTTCTCGGATGATATATTGCATCATCATTTGGTAAAGGAAAAATGTGCAACTATTGTCCCTTGTTCTTCCACATAGTCAAAGGAAACAATTGTATCTTCTATACATGAGTTTGATGGCTATAACGAGTTAAGTGTTTTGTGTTTGGTATTGTTGTCACCAATTGCAATAGCTGACACAGATACCTTGTAATGGATTATAACCGCAACATATTTCAAGTCAACTATTGGGACAGAATGCATGTTCAAGTGAATAAGTTGCAATGACCCAAGAATCATAGTTCTTATGGATATATATTTGTAAAATTTTATAAGTAGCCTACTCAACTCGGAAAGCAACAAGAAAAATATAGAAAATACATTTCACACTGTAATTTTGATACATTGTAAGATGATTATTGTGTAATAAAATAATGTTTTGGTTATATTTATTTATTTCATGGAAATGAAGATTTTTAAATCAGAGCAAGCATTATTTGTTCTTTCCAATACCTCGTCTAAGGATTTAGTTCCCCCTCTTTTGCTAGGCATTCTTGTATCTTAGTAGGATTTAGTTGTTTGATTATTTTCTTTATTCTTTAGCTCTGTGTACAAATTTGGATTCGATGATTCATTTTTGTGATTCAATTAAGTAGGATTCGGTATAGAGGAATGCTCAGTTATAAATTGTGTTGATTACATCAAGATTGTCATAGTTTAGGACAAGACTTTAAACTAGTTTATTCTGTCATGCTTTGGTTTGAGTCCATAGATCATCTTATTACACCTTTAGAGTTTGATAAATAAATATTGGTGAGATCACCTTACATTGATTTTCCTTTCCTTCAAGTCTAGTGGTTTCTTTCTAAAGTCATCTCCATTTGAACAACAACTAGTTTATTTCATTTCCCACAAGTAGAATTAAAGAGTGTACATTATTTTCATTTCATTAGTAGAATAATTATTTCATTTTTGCAAGCAAGTTCATTTCATAGGATTGCCATTTATTTCGAGTTAATTATTGTGCAAGTGAGTTTGTTTCCTTTACAGTTGACTTGAGTTATTTAATTTAACAATTAGATTGATTCCTACAACTTTATCATTTCAACATTCATTGATTAGACTTAGTTTTTGTGGCCTTGTTAAAAAGTATTCCAAGACTCCTTTGTGATCATCATTCTCATTATTACAACTACAAAGAAAAATCAAACCATGATTTTGTAACATCCCACTCTAGTGCGCACTCAGAAAACTTATTCTTTGAGGACACTTGCTTGCAAGTGATCCGGATTATTATACTATTGGGAATTTGGTTATGAATATGAGGCATTATGGATTGATGAAATGTTATTTTGTTGTATTGACATAGACAGGTGTTATCGACTCGATTTTCCTGAGTGTGAAATATTTTGGACCTCGAGGATGAAAAGGCATCGATGAAACCCCTTGGACTCTAGATCGAGTTAGGGAGTGGACTATTGGGGGTTTGATTGTTGTATATATGAAATTTGTGCATTTGATTCGATGATATGATTACGGATATTATTTCTGACATAATTCGTTCATGATGCAGACTGAGGA
The DNA here is from genome assembly GCA_000966675.3 of Picea glauca. Taxonomy (NCBI): domain Eukaryota; kingdom Viridiplantae; phylum Streptophyta; class Pinopsida; order Pinales; family Pinaceae; genus Picea; species Picea glauca. The sequence continues at coordinate 140,396 of JZKD02S0512750.1, read as the reverse complement.
TGGATTTCCAACCAAACTCACATGTGGAGTAGAGGGGTCATGCACGATAACCAAAGATGTTGAGGGAGAGGTGTGGACAACGTCCCTGCCACTGCCTACTAACACTCCCATCGTGGCTCGAACTATAGGTTAAAAGATACCTAGTTCGAGCAGACCCACGATGTCTTGAGGGAAGACTGTGAAAGTCACTCACGATGATTCTAAGGGGCATGCAATAAGGAAAGGGCCGTATTCCTTAGAGGCCATTAGTCTCCCACAATATCACCTGGTGGAGTATTTACTCAAGGGGTTTCTAATGTCTACCATGTCAGTCAAGAGGCGAGTGGAACCCTTGGAGAACGTAGTGTGTCCTGAAGGGCAGGTCGCGCATGAAAAATGGAAAGAGACGAGTGGCACCCTTGGAGCACATAGTGTGTCCTGAAGGGCACGTCATGCAAGGGAAACAAAATGAGGCGAGTGGCACCCTTGGAGTGCCTAGTGCATCCTGAAGGGCACGTCATGCAAGGGAAACAAAATGAGGCGAGTGGCACCCTTGGAGCACCTAGTGCATCCTGAAGGGCACGTCGCATTGTTAAATAATAAATGAATAAACCTATATGGCCTTCAAACGAATATGTGATAAGAAATATTCTTAAAAAAATTCCTTATTAAAATGTCGCCCAACCTTGAAAATTAAAATCTAGGTCTAAGTGATACTTGTGATATATATATATATATATATATCATCATCATTAATCATGTGACGACAAGGGGGTAAGCAATCCAAATAATATATAAAAATCTTTTGGGCGATAAAATTTAAAAAGGGGGAAAAGGGTAATTTTCTACACTTGCCAATTTGAATTTTAAATGAAAAGGGAAAGAGAGAAATTTAAAATAATTAGGAAACCAGGAAAAAGCGGGAAAAATAAAGAGAAAGGGAAACATACGGAAAAAGCAGAAAGACTAACTTAGTAATGTATCTTGCATTTAAGAACTTTCTAAATTGAACTCAACTAGTGATTTAGTAAGGGGGTAAGTCATTAAAATGTGTAAGGGAATATGGGGACACCTAGGAGCGATTCTAGGAATTCTTTTAGGTGGGTGAAGGAAATAGGAGTAATTGATTAATTAATGAAATTAATTTATGGTGCAATGAAGTGGATGGGTGACACATGTACGGGGAGGATTTTTATGAATTAAATTATTGAACAATAAATTAAATGGGAATTTGGGAAAGTAAATGACTTAGAAACTCTATATCAAGGATGGAGGAGGAGGAGGATGAATCTCTTATGTGATGTGTAACATTACGCTGCAGAATTTTAGACTTGACTGACTTATCTTGTGGGAGTTGGGATACCCATCTCGGTGAGGAGTGGTAGCTCAGCCTTGCGAGGCGAGCTGGGAGATAGTTTATCTTTGGTTTAGTGTGCGTGGTCCCTTTGCGGATCGAAGGGCTAATGGGGAAGAAGAGTACCCCTAGCATTGGTTGGGAGGTACTGGTGAAGTCTCATTAGTTGGCAAGTGGGAGCTACATGGAGTGCACAGGACAACAACTCAGAGTGGACGACTTTGGCTACAGTACGCTTAATTTAATTCTGCATGATAGATTATTATTGACTTTACTCTTTCAATTATGTACTTTTAACTATGTAAAGAAGGTGTTGACTTATCATTTTAATGAAGAACTTAATTTCCCCCATAGCTTTAAGCTCGTTGCTTGACTTGATTTCCTTGGCATTCGATCATTGATGTTGTGATTGTCATGTTAGTTCTAATTGATTTTTATGAAGAGTTATTGCCTAGTCTTCACCCTCATCCCTATTTCGTCATTCCACGCCTAAGTAGTCAGCCAGGATTCGAATCGATGGTCGTCACTTCGGTGCACAACGACCTATAGATTCAAATTCCATGCTTTCCTATGCGTGGATGATGAGCGAATAATGTTTTTTCCCAACCGTCTACCCCTGTTGATTGTTCTTGGTTGATTGATGGTCATTGTTCTCTATTGTGTTGAGTAATTCCACCATTTTTATCATTCCCATCCCCCAATTTTGAACTCTACATTTACCTACGTCTTGATGGACGAATTACTTCATTTTACTCTGAATTTTTATTCCTTACAAACTGGGGAATTTTCACTCTGAAATTTAACACCTTGACTGCAATTTTTTCTCTGCAATTTCAGTTTGTTTTAAGGGGAATTTACCTTACGTTTACATATTTGGCCTACGATTTACTCTCCCTTTGGCCACTGGACTGCATCTTATTCTGTTATTCTCTGCGTTCAATTCTTTTATTAACTTGACGGTGTTTTAATTCTTTTCATTGCATTTATGATTGGTGTTTCATACGTGTGTTTCCAACTAACTACAATTCACCCAAGATTCCATTAAACTTTGTGTACTGAGTGTGACTGTGCTTTAAGTGGATGATTGGCAACGATTTGTATATGTCTTGGTAACTATATTTTGAATAATTATTTCATACAGTGATTCCCTCCTATGCATTTTGTTTCAGTCTATCTCTTGAAAAAAGGGGATAGGAATTTATGTTGTATAATGGTTTTATTTGAGAGGACGTCTGATATCCAGCAGCAAACTAAGCCATAGGTAGCCTATACACATGCAACATAATAATTAAGAAATAGTGATGATATTGGACAACTATAGTATTTAATTTACCAGCATTGATTATTCTAGAAACACTGTCTCGGCTTCATCAAATCTTCCCTTGTGCTTGAGGAAAATAGTGTTCCCTTTTAGAATAATAACAGTGGGCTGACACTTGTCACTGAAGTCCTAAAAAATTAAATATTCTTCCCGGACCTTGAACCACCCATTGCCAAATTATCCAAGAATTCTCAAGATGTGCCAAAGTATGATCCGCGTCTTTTTGCTGCATTAATTTCATTGGCTTCTCTGCCTAACCCGACCTGTGCATCTGGAGATATATCGATTTTTGTTAGAGCGTACAATTCTAGAGCTCCTCTTGAGTGAGTGTGTTTCAGATCCTCATTGTAGTCAAGCTCATGCACATAGAAGGTTCCAACATTCAGCTTCTTTCAAGATTGTTGCTTGATAGTATCACTGAGCCATTCCTTGAGAGTGACCCCCCTTAGAGATAGAATTTAGCACTCTACTCAGGCTACGTCCAACACATTTCTGGACTAAGTTTGTCCCTTGTATAGTTGGCGCATTTAGCGTATGTGTGAGCCACTAGTGAATCATTATTTGGGCTACGTATTAGTCTTTTTCTGAACCACGTTTTCCAGTGCATCCTTTGATGATACACCTGCGTTTAAAAATATTGTGGACAGCAGGTCATCTATTGCCCAACTTAATTATAAATTTTATCTACAGGATTTACCCAGCCATTTATTTTTCCAGCGATCTCTTGGGCAGTGTGTTATAATTGTGGTGTTTTTAATGACATCGATTCTAGATATTCTTCAGTATTAATGGCATTATAGATGTTGGCATTCTTTAATGCTATCATGATAGTGTTTTGCATAGCCAGAAATAAGGTATCTTTCCATTGGCAGTGAATCCTTATTGGTAGCATGATATGACAACGTCAATTTTACTGTGTTCATCCCTCACATATGTAAAAGACATTCACAAATAAATACAGGTATGTAATGTTTATAGTGTTTCTTCTTCTTGACATTTGCATTACTAAAGGGATACCAACTATGTCACTCATTACTAATAATAGGAGAGATCAATCTCTACATATTTAAATGAATCCCCTATATCTACCTACATATAAACATGATATAAAAATAAAATATGTTTGATTTTATGAAAGCTATGAAATACCTAATAATTAATAAGTATGAAAATTATTCTTATGTTAAGGATTCATTGTTATTTAGTTGTGTTTGATTTTGAGTCTCTAACTTAAAAGTTATTGTTTTATGGCATTTTAGTTTATAGATTGCGCCAGTTTAATTTTTGAAGGTCTTATAGTTTTAGCCGAAACATTGATAGTTTAACGGTTATTGACGATCCTGTGCCTTGAGCCTTATGTCGAGCAGGAAGGGGTGGTCGGTCATCATAGTTTCACCTTAGAGGTCACCTTGTAGGAAAAAATAATCCTTCGGTCATTCGCACAGATTAATTCGAGTGTTATCATCATGCGTCATGTTGATCTATTGATTGGGGTGTGGTTGTAGTCCTCTTATCAGTAACTCGGCCCCCAGCGAGTTGGATTCTTCTAAAGTCCTTTGTATAGATAGGTTAGGTAGCGCCAGGGTTATCGCCGCAGCTATCACCTGGGGATGACATGAGTCCTGATGAGGGGATCATGGCGTGCCCTATTGGATAGAAGTGAGTGATAACTTGGCTGGAGTCAGTGCCTTTCATGTGATTGTTGTTGATTGTTGTAAGTTTTCTATAGGTGCATGGGTTGAATGCCTTCATGCGTTGGGTTGCATGCCTTTGAGGATCTAGTTAACTAGTCATCGAGGTCATTGTGTTAGGATGGGGATGTTGTCCGTTATCTTGTATGCATGGTCATGTTTGTGTCGGGCGGGTAGTCATTCCTTCTTGTTGTTTTACGAACGTTTCACCCAAACGTTGCTCTTGTGACAATGCGTGGAGCCATAGTTGTCTGTTGTCTATTCTGCGGGTGTGGTGCTCATCGTCAGATGTGTTGTTTAGCTATAATTTTTGTTCTCATCCATCATTTGCACTTTCTACTTCGGTGGTAGTTGTAACGAAGGGGTCGTTACATATGGTATCAGAGAGGGTTCAACCCTACGACTAGGGATCACCACGCTTTCCGCTATAGTAAACCCTTGAGTATTAACCTAGCGCTAATTAAAAACTTTAACACATCCTTGCGGTGATCTCAACTAGACGATGCCACATAGGTTCACAATGTGGTGTCTTGCATGGAGGTGCAACGCCTCCAGAAGTGCCTGCGCCATCAGAGTCTAACCCTAGGGAGGAACAAGTCCCTGGGTTGGATTTGATTGATGTAATGAATGTTTATGGTCTGATAAGGTCCTCCCAGGGTATGTCAGGGGTTTTGATGCACCAATTGTACTAAGATGAGGCCAAGGCACCTGTACCTCTAAGGGTCCATAACGCGCCTCAACTAGTATTGTTATCTTTCACCAAGAACTCAAGTGGGATAAGTTCTCAAATCCACGAGTGTCGCGGATGGCGTAGCCATCGAGGAATGGTTGGAGAATATGGTGATGTTATTTGCACTTTGCGACTATACCTCCAACATGAAGGTCCACATGGTGGTCTTCAACTGAAGGGAGCGCTCTTCTATGGTGGAAGACGCTCCTGTTGTATTTGAATGTGACCGTTGAAGACATGTCATGGGAACTGTTTGAGAAACGGTTCCAGGAGAGATATATTTCTGAGGAATTCATGAGCATCCACTCAATGATTTCAATGCCTTGTGATAGGGCAGTCGTACAGTGCCTGAGTGTGAGGCCCATTTATGGAGCTGCTTCGGTATGCTCCAGACCTTTTTACCAAGAAAATTAAGGTCAATAAGTTCATGTTGGCCTTAGTGTTAGGATCCAAATTCTACTTCGGGTACCATGATTACTGGACCGAAGAAGTGTGATGGATCGTGGAGAGCCACATTACTAGCATTGCTACCCAGAGGAAAGGGTCGAAGCATCTAGATCAGTTGGACCCACTACCATGGGAGATTTAGGCAAGGCCTATCGGATTTATGCAGCTGTGAATAACCTCCAAGAAGAGCACCAGTCGATTGTGCATGTTAGGTACCATCTATGACCAAACCCTTAGTATTTTGATATATCTCAGTGCTACTGAGAGTTTTTTTTCTGATACAACGCTAAAAGGATTAAGGTAAAGCATGTCAAACAGGATGAGTTTAGCTTTGTAGAGATGGCTTCAAGAGCCAAATAAAAGGTTGGAGGAAAGTTTATGGGTTGTACCCTTAACCTAGGATATTTTGTCACCAGGGTCAACCTGTACGTCATGATCTTAGGATCTTATGACATTGTGATCGGTATGGACTAGTTGGAATAGCATGAGGCGATACTCAACTGTAAGACAAAAAGGTTGATCTTGGTCGATGATGAGGGACATAGACGTGTGATTGTAGGATGGAACCAAGGAGTTTCCCTGAGGTTCATCTCTTCTTTTCATCTACGTAAGAGCATGCGCAAGGGATATAAACTTTATCTGATACTTGCGTTAAATGAGAAGGGAGTAGCGGAAGGTCTAGAACACCTTCCTGTGGTGAGAGAGTTTGCAGACGTCTTTCCGGAGGCCTTACCTAGGATGGTGCCAGAGAGGGAATTGGAGTTTACCATAGACCTAAAATTGGGGATGAAATTGATAGCAAGAACGCCTTATTGGATGTCGACCCTGAATTTACGGGAGTTGAGGATGCAACTGAAGGAGTTGTTGGACCTGAGACTTATACGTCTAAGTGTGTCATCGTGGGGTGCACCTGTTATTTTCATATGAAATAAGGATGGGTAGTGGAGGCTCTACATTGAATACCATCAATTGAACAAGGCTACGATCAAGAATCAGTATCCGTTGCTGAGGATTGATGATCTGTTCGATCAGATGAAGGGTGTGACAATGTTCTCAAAGATAGATATTCAATCAAGGTATCACTAGTTATGGATCAAGGAGGATGATGTCCCTAATACCGCCTTTAATATAAGGTTGGGCATTACAATTTTATTGTTTTACCATTTCGACTGACAAACGCCCCAGGGGTATTTATGAGTTTGATGAACGGGGTGTTCCGCGAGTACTTGGAAAAGTTCATCCAAGTCTTCATTGACGATATTTTGATTTGCTCTCGGACGACGGAGGAGCATGATGAGCACTTGTGCTTGGTACTAAAGTGTCTATGAGAGCACAAATTGAATGGGAAATTGTCCAAATGCTCGTTTTATCAATCGAAGATTCACTATGTAGGGCATGTCATATCCAGAAAAGGTATCACCATGGATCCAACAAAGGTCAACGCTATTATGGAATGTCTTGCGTGGACGAATGTCCTAGAAGTGCGTAGCTTCATGGTTTTAGCAGAATATTATCGATGGTTCATAGAGGGATTTTCGAAGATAGCAAATCCAATCACAGAATTGCAGAAGAAGAACAAGAAGTTTGTTTGGACTGAGAAATGTGCGGAAGCATTTCAAAGACTCAAGTAGTTGTTGTTAACGACATCGATACTAAAGGTCCCTGACAAGGACGCAGACTTCTTGGTATGCACTGACGCAGCCAAGAAAGGATTAGGTGGAGTCTTGATGCAAGAAGGTCGAGTGATCACTTAAATCTCGAGGAAACTGAAAAGGCATGAGGAGAACTATGCGACGCATGATTTGGAGTTGTTGTCCATTATATATGCCTTGAAGGTTTGGAGACACAACCTTGTTGGACAAAAATTTGAACTATATATGGACCACTATGGAGTACAACACATCTTTACGCAAAGCAACCTGAACGCGTGACAACGGAGTTGGTCGAAACTTCTTAGCGAGTATGATTTCGAGATTTCTTACATAAAAGGAACAATGAACCGAGTGGCATATGCATTGAGTCGTAGACCATGTATATTTTATGTGTTGCCTCTTCAGACGAATCTACGTGAAAATATTATAACTTTATAGCGCAACGATGACTGGTACAAAGAGGTGAAGGATTTTACTGGACAAAACACAACGATGATAACAAGATTTGAAGGATTTACATTTGATGATGATGGATTATTGAGGTTTAAAAATCGTATTTACATACCACTGAATGATGAGTTGAGGATTTTAATCCTAAACGAGGCTCACAGAGCAATGTACATGGCTCACCCGGGAGTCACGAAGATGAGGGAGGACCTTAAACTGTTATTCTTCTGGAAGGGAATGAAGGAAGACATAGTCAACTATGTGGCCAGATGTCTAGAATGTCAGCAAGTAAAGGATGAACATAGACATCCAACAGGATTACTACAGCCACATATTATTCCAGAATCGAAATGGGAGGTTATTTCGATGGATTTCATTATTGGATTTCCACTGACAGCAAGGAGACATGACTCGATTTTCGTACTAGTCGACACTCTGACGAAGAGTGCTCATTTTATTCTTGTGTGTATGACGTATCAGGCACCTGACATAGCTAGAGTATTCATCAGTGATATTGTGAGGCTCCCTGGCATGCCTAAGAGGATTACCTCTGATCGAGGATCGGTGCTTACTGGATGATTTTGGACTAGTTTCCAAGAGGCCTTGGGAACCCAAATTAACTTTAGTACTGAATATCACACAGAGATTGACAAGTATATTGAACGAACGAACCAGACCTTCCTGAACATGTTTCTCATGTACGTGATGGACCAACAAAAGCGTTGGGAAGAATTCTTGCCACTAGTGGAATTTGCATATAACAACAGTTACCAAAGCACCATTAAGATGGTGCCTTTCGAGTTTATTTACGGTTGGCCATGTCAGACACCTTTGAGGTGGGATCGGCCTTAGGATAGGGTCCTGGTGGGACCGAAAGTGATCCAATAAATATAATATTAAATTCAAACTATAAGACAAAGGATCAAGGAAGCGTAGGATTGACAAAAGAGTTATGTCGATGCGCATCTTGTCAACCGTAGTTACGATGTGGAGATCGAGTATTCTTGCGGCTAAAACCGCATAAGAGTTCCATAAAGTTGGGAAAAGGGGATAAAATATCTCCTAGGTTTGGGGTAACCTATGAGATTATGGAAAGGAGAGGCATGTGGCCTATTGACTAGCCTTGCCTGATTCTTGAGGCATATGGACGATGTATTTTCACGTCTCTGTTTAAGACATTAGGATTAGTGATCCCACACATGTTTTAAATTGAGCACCTGGCAGGTGTTGGATGAGGGTGCACTCATGGCTGAGCCGATCCTCATCCTGGATCATCACATTCGACATCTATGGAGTCAAACAGTAGATCAGGTCAAGGTATAGTGGGACAACTATAGTCCACACTCGGTGACCTGGGAGGATGCATATGATATCTGCTAACATTGTCCATTTTTGTTTTATAGATAGACTTATGATACTGTGATACACATTATTGCGACACTTATATACTGTGAAACTTCGGGATGAAGTTTAGACCAAGAGGGGGTGTATGTAACATCCTGCTCTTGCACGCACTGAGAAAACTTATTCTTTGAGGACACTTGCTTGCAAGTGATCCGGATTATTATACTATTGGGCATTTGATTATGATTATGAGACATTATGGATTGATGACATGTTATTTTGTTGTATTGACATAGACAAGTGTTATTGACTCGGTTTTTGTGAGTGTTCAAGATTTTTGACCTCGAGGATGCAAAGGCATCAATGAAACCCCTTAGACTCTAGATCAAGTCAGGGAGTGGACTATTGGGGGTTTGATTGTTTTATATATGACATTTGTGCATCTGATTAGATGATATGATTATGGATATTATTTATAACATGATCTGTTGATGATGCAGGTTGACGATATATTTCCAACCATACTCACATGTGGAGTAGAGGGGTCATGCACGATAACCAGAGACGTTGAGGGAGAGGTGTGGACAGCATCCCTCCCACAGCCTACTAGCACTCCCACTATGGCTCGAACTGTAGGTTAACGATTACCTAGTTTGAGAAGACCCATGATGTCGTGAGGGTAGACTACAAGAGTCACTCACGATGATTCTATGGGGCACACAATAAGGCATGAGCCTTATTCCTTAGAGGCCCTTAGTCTCCCACAAGATCACCTGGCGAAGTATTGACTCCAGGGATTTTCATGTCAGCCAAGTCAGTCAAGAGGCGAGTGGAACCCCTGGAGCACGTAGTTTGTCTTGAATGGCACGTCATCCAAGAAAAATGGAAAGAGGCGAGTGGCACCCTTAGAGCATGTAGTGCGTCCTAAAGGGCACATCGTTCAAGGAAAAAAAATTGAGGCGAGTGACACCCTTGGAGCACCTAGTGCATCTTGAAGGGTACGTCGCGTTGTTAAATAATAAATGAATAAACCTAGATGGAATTAGAACGAATAACATGATAAGAAAGATTTAAAAACAATTTCCCTAATAAAATGTCGTCCAGCCTCGAAAATTAAAATCTAGATCTAAGTGATACTTGCGATAT
>JZKD02S0512750.1:108594-130236 GCA_000966675.3 Picea glauca | reverse complement strand
ATAATAATAATCATTAATCATGTGACGAGAAGGGGGTAAGTAATTCAATTAATTTATAAATATTTTTTGGGGGCTAAAATTTAAAAAGGGGAAAAAGGGTAATTTTCTACACTTGCCAATTTGAGTTTTAAATGAAAAGGGAAAGAGGGAAGTTTAAAAGAATTAGGAAACTAGGAAAAAACGAGAAACATAAAGAGAAAGGAAACATAAGGAAAAAACAAAAAGACTAACTTAGTAAGGTATCTTGCATTTAAGAACTTTCTAAATTGAACTCAATTAGTGATTTAGTAAGGGGGTAAGTCATTAAAATGCGTAAGGAAATATGGGGACACCTAGGAGCGATTATAGGAATGCTTTTAGGAGGGAAATATGAGTAATTAATTAATTAATGAAATTAATTTATGGTGCAATGAAGGGGATGGTTGACACATGTACGGGGAGGATTTTTATGAATTAAATTATTAAACAATAAATTAAATGGGAATTTGGAAAAGTAAATGATTTAGAAACTCTATATCAAGGAGGAAGGAGGAGGAGGATGATGGATCTCTTCTGTGATGCATAACGTTACACTGCAGAATTTTAGACTTGACTAACTTAGCTTGTGGGAGTTGGGATACCCATCTAAGTGAGGAGTGGTAGTTCGGCCTTGCGAGGCAAGCACAGAGCTAGCTGCTCTCTGGTTTAGTGTGCGTGTCCCTTTTCCGGCTCAGGGCGATAAGGGGGAAGAAAAGTACCCCTAGCGTTGGCTGGGAGGTACCGGTGAAGTCTCATCGGTCGGCAAGCAGGAGCTGCATGGAGCCCGCGGGACAACGACTCAGAGCAGATGAATTGGGCTACGGTACACTTACTTTAATTATGCATGATAGATTATCATTGACTTTATGCTTTCAATTATGTACTTTTAATTGTGTAAAGAAGGTGTTGACTTATCATTTTAATTGAGAAATTAATTTCCCCCATAGATTTAAGCTCACTGCTTGACTTGATTTCCTTGGCATACGATCCTCCTGTTGGTTATAATTGATTTTATGAAGAGTTTATTCCTAGTCTTCGGCCTCATCCCTAGTTCGTCAGTCCACACCTGAGAAGTCATCCAAGAGACGAATCGACGGTCATCACTTCGATGCACAATGACCTATAGATTCAAATGTCCTTAGTCCACACCTGAGAAGTCGTCCAAGAGACGAATCGACGGTCATCACTTCGATGCACAATGACCTATAGATTCAAATGTCCTTCTTTCATATGAGTGGATGATGAGCGAATGATGCTTTTGCCCAACCATCTACCGTTGTTGATTGTTCTTGGCTGATTGATGGTCATTGCGCCTTCTTGTGTTGATTGATGGTCATTGTTATCATTCCTATCCCTTAATTTTGAACTATGCATTTACCTGCGTCTTGATGGACGAATTACTTGTCTGTAATTTTTCCTCCGCAATTTCAGTGTGTTTTAAGGAGAATTTACTTTACGATTACATCTCTGGCCTGTGATTTACCCTGCCTTTGGCCACTGGACTGCGTCTTATTTTGTTATTCTCTGCGTTCAATTTTTTTATTTACTTGACGGCATTTTAATTCTTTTCGCTGTGTTTCTTATTGGTGTTTCATACCTGCGTTTTCAGCTAACTTCAATTCACCCAGGATTCCATTAAATTTTGTCTATTAAGTGTGACTGCGCTTTAATTGGATGCTTGGAAGCGATTTGTATATGCCTTGGTAATTATATTGTGAATAATTATTTCATACAACGATTCCCTCCTATGCTTTATGTTTCAGTTTATCTCTTGAAAAAAGGGGACGCGAATTTATGTTGCCAGAGGTAGCCTGTACACCTGCAACATAATAATTAAGAGACAGTGATGATATTAGACAACTGTAGTATTTAATTTACCAGCATTGATTATTCTAGCATCTCGGCTTCATCAAATCTTCCCTTGTGCTTGAGGGAAATAGACTTCCCTTTTAGAATAATAATAGTGGGTTGACACTTGTCACTGACGTACTGAAAAATTAAATATTCTTCTCAAACCTTGAACCACCCACTGCCAAATTATCCAAGCATTCGCAAGATGTTCCAAAGTATGATCCGAATCTTTTTGCTTCATTAATTTAATTGTCTTCTCTGCCTAACCCGGCCTGTGCGTCTGAAGATATATCGATTTTTGTTAGAGCGTATAATTTAGGAGCTCCTCCTGAGTGAGTGAGTTTCAGAGCCTCATTGTAGTCGTGTTCATGCACGTAGAATGTTCCAACATTCAACTTCTTTCAAGATTGTTGCTTGACAGTATCGCTGAGCCATTCCTTGAGAGTGACCCCCCTTAGCGATAGAATTTAGCATTCTACCCAGACTGCGTCCAACGCATTTCCGGACTGATTTCGGCCCTTGTACAGTTTGCTCACTCAGCGTATGTGTGAGCCACTAGTGAATCGCTATTTGGGCTACGTCTTAGTCTTTTTCTGAACCATTTTTGCCAGCGCATCCTTTGATGATACACATGCGTTTAAAAATATTGTGGACAGTGGGTCATCTATTACCCATCTTAATTATAAATATTATCTACAGGATTTACCCAGACATTTATTTTTCCAGCGATCTCTTGGGCAGCGTGTTATAATTGTGGCGTTTTTAATGACATCAATTCTAGATATTCTTTAGAGTTAATGGAATTCTATATGATGGCATTCTTTAATGCTATCATGATAGCATTTCGCACAACCATAAATCGGGTATCTTTCCGTTGGCAACGAACCCTTATTTTCAACAGCGAAAACTTATTGGTAGCATGATATGATGGTGTCAATTTTACTGCGTTCATCCCTCACATATGTAAAAGATATTCAAAAATAAATATAGGTATGTAATGTTTACAACGTATCTTCTTCTAGACAATTGCATTACTAAAGGGATACCAACTACCTCACTCATTACTAATAATAGGAGAGATCAATCTTTACATATTTGAATGAATCCCCTATATCTACCTACATATAAACATGATATAACAATAAAATATGTTTGATTTTATGAAAGTTATGAAAGACCTAATAATTAATTAGTATGAAAATGATTCTTATGTTAAGGATTCATTGTTATTTAGTTGTGTTTTATTTTGAGTCTCTAACTTAGAAGTTATTAGTTTATGGCATTTTAGTTTATAGATTGCGCCAGTTTAATGGTTGAAGGTCTTATAGTTTTAGTCGAAACGTTGATAGTTTAACGGTTATTGACAATCCTATGCCTTGAGCCTTATGTCGAGCAGGAAGGGGTAGTCGGTCATCGTACTTTCACCTTAGAGGTCGCCTTGTAGGAAACAAGAATCCTCTGGTCATTCGCGTAGATTAATTCAAGTGTTATCATCATGCGTCATGTCGATCTGTTGCTTGGGGTGTGGTTACAGTCCTCTTGTCAATAACTCGGCCCCTAGCGAGTTGGATTCTTCTAGAGTCCTTGGTCTAGATAGGTTAGGTAGCGCTAGGGTTATCGTTGCACCTATCACTCGGGGATGACATAGGTAGAGGCGAATGATAACTTGGCCAGAGTCGATGCCTTCCGTGTGAGTGTTGTTGATCATTGTAAGTTTTCTATTGGCACATGGGCTGAACGCCTTCATGCATTGGGTTGTGCGCCTTCGAGGTTCTAGTTAACTGGCTTTCGAGGCCGTTGTGTCAGGATGGGGATGTTGTCCCTTAGCTTGTAGGCATACTCATGTTTGTGTCGAGTGGGTAGTTGTTTCTTCTTGTTGTTTTACACACGTTTCACCCAAATGTTTCTCTTGTGCCAGTGCGTGGAGCCATAGTTGTCTATTTCTTGTTTTGTGGGCATGGTGCTCGCCGTCAGATGTGTTGTTTAGCTATAATCATTGTTGTCGTCCTGTTTTTTTTTTTTTTTTAAATCACTTTTTGCTTCGCTGGTAGTTGTAACGAAGGGGTCATTACAGATTTGAACAAGTTGTTTCGGTATATACTATACATGAAAATTCACAAGTACCCCACAAGCTCAAGGTTAAGAATTAAATGCACATTCTTTCTAACTATCTTTCTGAGAAATTAACAAGGTAATTAAAAAGCCCTTCATTTTGGTGTCATTGTTAGGGAACTATCAAAAGTAAAACATCGTTTCTTATATATTGGTTTGGATCTTTTATGTTGTTTTTAAAGTGTGTGTAAGATATAATTTTTTAACTCATGAACAAAAATAGGGATCCTAAAGGATGATTTAATAGTTATGGAAAAAAACCCCAAGAAACTAACATTGTAGGAAAACCAATCCAACTAGAAGGATCCAGCCAACCCAATTACCAAATTCCAATAGCGAGATCTCTAGCCAAGAGAATACCGTAAGAATCCACAACAAAATTGGAACATCTAGTCCATTCTATGGATGACACATATTCAATCTAGGTATATATATTATTCCTTGAAGGAAGCACAAATTCTACAGAAAACAAACAACTAGGAGACAACTTTGAAGTGTTGATCATTCAAGAAGCAATCAGTCCCACTTCTACCACTGAATTTCTAGAACAACAAGAAGATAATTTCCTACATTTTTTAAGGATGGCAGACACAATCAACCGTGAGGTAAAAGAGGAGACTATTACCTTTATTTTCCTAATTATAAATACTGAAGGAGTGAATGAAATGAAGAATATTCCGCACTATACCTTGTCGAATTTCAATTCCTTAACTACAGAGGATCCATATACATTCCTTTTCGAATTTGATTTCCTCTGTAGGAGCTACAACTATGTTTCTGATACTTGGAAATTGAATATGTTTCCTTCCACCTTGAAAAATACTACACTTCAATGGTTGATGGGGATCAGTAAGGACAACATTAGTACATGGGAAAAAATGAGAGAGGAAAGAGGAAATCTTTAGGGTGACGTAGAAAGAGGATGAGATCTTGGAAGATTATGTAGAACACTTCAAATATAACTTGCAGAGATCA
The DNA here is from genome assembly GCA_000966675.3 of Picea glauca. Taxonomy (NCBI): domain Eukaryota; kingdom Viridiplantae; phylum Streptophyta; class Pinopsida; order Pinales; family Pinaceae; genus Picea; species Picea glauca. Next base: position 125,280 of record JZKD02S0512750.1, on the reverse strand, counting down.
AGACAAGGCATACTGGATGGAGAAACCTTACAGATCCTGCTATTGTGAGGAGTCGGGGATGACTTTATTGACATCCTTAAAGTGATGAGTGAAGGTGATATATAATAGGAGTCTTATGAGGTCATTTGTGAGTTATGTCAAAGATATTCTAGAGGGACTTCATGGTCAAGGAAAGGTGCAAGGGGTGTGTTGACTAGGATCAACAAGACATATAATGGTAGATTCAAAAATGTTGAACTCAACAATTTATTGGAATACTTTAAGAGCAATATACTCAGCTCGCTAAGCTCTCAACTAGATAAATTGAAACTGAATAAGAAGCGGGACAAGGAAGAATTAGCTTTAGCTATATCTTCCCTGAAGTACAAAAGAAAAAATCCATTGAAGGAGTGTTCACTGGAAAAAATTGAAACTTTTTGAATTTACGAAGAAGAACACACCACCATTAGCTACCCCTCCTGTAACATCCCCCTTATAATCCCTATTTCAATCAATGAATAATGTAGATATGAATATGGCTATGGCCAAGCGATGTAATATGGGAATTGTACTTCTGATTTTAATAAATATAATGTGATACAAGCTGTTAGGAATATGGAAAGAGATGGGGATTGTTTTATCCACAAGAGAGAAAATGTCTAAGAGTGTCTAAGAGGATGCCAAGGAGGTAATTAATTGTGGGTATTAATTGAAAGAAATATTTCTGAATTTTATTATCATTGGTACAGGTGATGTCAGTAGGATGTATAGGTGGTCTGTAGTAGATTTGTGAGAATAGGAAATTTCCAAGGATTTGTAGAGGTTGAGTTTTTTGGTTTTGACACGACAAGGATGTCCTCATATTTTGATGGATTTGTATTGGTTGGGAGGGTTGTTTTTTCCCTCCGAATTTCTAAATTTATGAAATTTTGTGTCCCGTGTGTATTGATGATTCATAGTTGATCTTATTGTTTCCACTGCATATATTTTCAATCTATTATTTTTAGTGTAAAATTGTTGAGTGATAACAACTAGGGTTTACACTTATTTCACTAGGAAGTCATTTTGAGATTTGAAAATTAGTCACATAGAGTTGCATGTGAAAATTGACATGGTATTAGAGATTGGGATTTGAAGAGAAGGGTATTTTCTTTGAGACACATTTTGGGAAACAACACTCGAAGAGTGTTGTTATTATTCTTTTTCTTTTTCCAGGAAGGTCATAGATGTAAAATCTAAGAGGGAGCTATAGTGACAGTGGAAGGTGGCAGTAGGTTATATTGTCTCTGGTTTGAGACAAGAAGCAAACTGTCCAAAAAAGGAGTTGTGGACTACTGTACCTTGGTGGTGTGATAGGTTGGGAGTTTTGTTGAATTGGTGGAGAGATCAGTTTGCAGTAGTATGTTGTGTGGAAGGTTTCCAACTCTGAGGATGGAATTCGAGTAGCTTTTCATAGTGAGTTGTGATGGGTACAACTTAGGTTCTTTGGCACAGACAATATAGCATCATGTGGATGGAAGGTTGACAAGATGGATTTTTCATCGGGTCAAAGAGTTTTACATTATCAAGGTTTGACAATGTATGAGTCATTTGACCCAGAAGGATGAGGACACTTGCAGAGATGAGTTGCAGAGGTCTAGAGTGGACTAGAATGAGTGTCCATACACAACTCAAGACTGTTCAAAGAGAGGAAATATGTTCATTTGCAGTATGTGCATAGACACAAAGAGATTTTGGTGACTTAGATGATGGATTTGGGTAGAATTTCATTGGATGGTCGTGACTTGGGTAAGCATGATACTTTCCTTGGAGGACTGCATGGTTCTCATATAGTGGGAACCATCGACAAATGATTGTTTTGTGAGCTTCACATTATATAACTTAGGTATGTATGAGGAGCTTGGTATGAGGACTAGGCACTGTTATCGCACAGTTTGTAGTTAGGATAAAAGATAGATGTAAAGAGGTAAACTGGCGTAACTGAACCAATCCCACCCAATGTCACCTTGATAGGAAGGTTCTTTATTTTTAGGGAGGTAAGGCCCAGGGGAGACATCCCCGGTGACCTAGGGTTTGAGAAGGCTAAGGATTATAGGATAAAAGATAAATTCCCCCCTCACAAGTCACCACCAAGAAAATAGTCATTGATTATATGAAGTACTAACCAAGCGAGTAAGCTTTCATATATCTATCTCTTGTTGCTTTGTCTATTTCATTCGAAGATTTGTACCAAACTTTGTTGAAAGGATAAAACCCATGAGCGCTTTGCTAAACAAGGACATTGCCTTTAGATGGGATAATGAAGCCATCAAATCTTTCAAGGATATTAAGGATGCTATCTCCCAAGCCCCTGTCTTGATCAACCCTAATGATTCACGAGATTTCATAATGTTCTTGTTTCCCTCCCAGGATACCATAGCAGGTATTTTAATGCAAAAGGACATTGGTGATTATGAATACCCCATAGATGTTATGAGAAAACTCCTTAGAGACTCAGATTTGAATTACTCCATTACTGAGAAGCAAGTGTATGCCTTGGTGAAATCCCTCAAGCACTTTAGAAACTACATTGGCTATAATAAAATTAAGGCTTATGTCATGTACCCTACAGTAAATGATGTTTTATCACAGCAAGATTGCATGGGTACTAGGTGGAAGTGGGTCTCCAAAATCCAAGAACATGACTTAGAAATAAAACCCACCAAAATAATAAAGGGACAAGGTCTGGCCCAGATGCTTACCGAGAGCAACCAAGAGGCCATGCAGATGGGGGAAAATGAGAAGATAAATGTAGTGGTCAATGAACTAGAGCATGATGATTCGTACTCTGATATCGTCTATTACCTTAAGAACTTATCCTTCCCTGATCACCTAGTGGACTACAAGAGAAGGGCTTTAAGGCTGAAGGCTATGAAATATTGCTTGACCGAAGATGGCCTTGGTTGGAAAAATCCTAATGGGGTGCTCCTTAGATGTGTTAACCAGGAAGAAGCAAAGAGATTACTGGAGGAATTTCACTCTAGATATTGTGGTGGACATTTCGCAGCTTGTACTACTGCCCACAATATCCTAAGGGTAGGATATTATTGGCCAATACTCTTTTTCGATACTCACCGACATGTCTAATCTTGCCAGTCGTGTTAGTACTTCTCTGGTAAAAAAAATCTTCCGGCGCAACCTCTAAAGCCCATAGTAGTTGAAGCACCTTTTCAGCAGTGGGGTTAAGATTTCATTGGGGAGTTTAAAGATAATTCGAGCAGTGGCTACCAGTGGATCCTAATAGCCACAAACTATTTTACTAGATGGGTAGAGTCTATACCCACAATGAAAGCCATCAAGGAAGTAATCATGAACTTTTTGGAAGATCGGATCACAACTAGGTTCGGTGTCCCTTCCAAAATTACTATAGACAATGCCAAAGCTTTTACCTCCCATGCACTAGTAGAATTTTGTTTCAAGTATGGAATTGTCCTATCTCATTCCTCCAACTATTATCCACAAGGGAACAGATTAGCAGAGTCTAGCAATAAAAATCTTATCTATATTATCAAAAGGGTTGTGGGGGAAAATAAGAAATCTTGGGATAGAAAAATAAAGTACGCCTTGTGGATAGATCGAATAACAATGAAAACCTCGACGGGGAAGACTCATTTTTAATTACTATATGGTCTAGAAGCAAAACTTCCTGTGAACCTCCAAATTTCCATCCTCTGTTTCGATCAACAGTATGCTACAGATGAGGAAGCAATCCAAGGGTGAATCAACCAATTGATAGAGTTATATGAATCTAGAAGAAACACCCTTGGTCAAATGGGAAGAAACTAGGAGAAGATAAAGAACACTTTTGATCACAAAGCAAAGGAAAGAAACTTCACTGAGGGAGATCTTGTACTGTTGTGGGATAAGAGAAAGGAGAAACTTGGTATGCACAAAAAGTTGGATAGTTTATGCACAAGTCCTTATAAAATCATGAGTCATGCAGGTACGAAGTCTTTCAACCTGGGCACTATGGAGGGAAACACCCTGAGGATGCTAGTGAACACTTTACATATCAAGAGTTACTATCCACCAACAACATGATAGGTAAGTGCAGGTAAGTAGGTAGGCATTTTTTCATTCGTGTACTATACCATTTTCATTGCATGTTAGTTTGCTTTCACATCCACACTTATGATTGCTTTACTTCAGTTTTATATATATCTATAATAATAATATAATAATAATCTATTTTTAAGGTCACGGCCAAGCCAGCACACCAAATTGGTGTATGAGACCCCCTTGTTTGTGGGACAAGGGACCCCCCTCCACCCAGCGATTTGACTGGTAAAGTCTACGATGGTATACATATCCTAACCCCCTCTGGATTTGAACCTATGACCTCTTAAGAGGAAACACATGTTCTTAACCATTAGGCCCACTCAGGATATGTTGGGGTAGTATCACCACCCCAATTGGTTACTAATGTCACTATTGAGATCAAGAAGGTACACAGGTTATGCTAGAGATTTTTTGGTTCTCATGCGCTCTACGGTGAGCACATGTCCTCGAGTTGGAGCTAGATGTTATCCCCCGCTTTTAGAGATAACTAGGAGATCATGTATCGAGGCCCACAGGTCCTAGACATGAAGTACCGAGAGTCAGATCGACTTTAGCATGGCCCTGAAGAGCCCATATTTTCTCCCTTTCAGTGCCTCTACTTTGCAGCAATAGTAGCATCCATCACCATTGGCTTCACCTTGTGTCAGAGATGATTCTTGCTCCATGAGGTAATGAGTCTGGGTATCATGGTACGTGTCACTCTGATCTTCAAAACCTTTGAATATGTGCATTTAATTCCTTTCGTTTCTAACAAATGCTTGGATATTATACTTTCCCACTTGACCATATATGGGGGGGATGAAAAGATTCCCTAGTAAGCCTATGTCCGTAGGTTTTGGTTTTACATTGGGCGGATTTCTAAAAATCCATCATAGCACCACCTTTTCATCTTGCTTCCCACTCATCTATCCCATTACACTTGTTTAGGCACTGGGTTGACCTATCATTTGAGGATTGCACCTTACCTCATGGGAAGAAGAGGCTAAAGGCCCATAAGGTAAAATAATGTTGGAAAAAGATAAAATCCTAACAATAAAACCTTGAGATGCTTCGTCGAGGGATCCTCGAGAAAGCAATAAAAGGATTCTCAGGAAGAAACAAGAGGGACCCATAAAAATAATAAAACAAGACCTAGTGAGAGGATAGGGGGTCTCATCACGAGCCAACGTATTAGGTCCATGGGTACCTAGTAGTATGACATTACCACCAGCTGGTTACCATGCCAGGGTAGTGACTCTTGGTTTCATGGACAAGAGAAAGGGGGTCTCATCACGAGCCAACCTTCTCATTTCTGTGAAAGTACTTGTGGGTAACATTGTCACTACCGGTCACCACGCCAGGGAAGTGTCCCTTGATTAGATTCTTGAAGAAAAAGAAGTAAAGAATAAAGAATAAATAATAGAATGGACGAATGGGCTTGGAAAAAATAGGTGCAGCTTGCCTTCTACAAAGGCACCCACATGTAAAACTTTGTGGTTGCTGCTCTCACTGCACCCACTTGCCTGGACATCCCTTATCCACATCACTGACTTACATGGCTTGGATGAAGTCTCTTTCAGAAACTTTCCTCTTCCAGTGGACAGTAGCCCAATAGCACGCCCTGTCACTTTCTCCAAACTTGTATTGCAGGCTTGTATAATGTCTTTGAGATTTTAACTGGGGTAATAGGGATTTTTGCACATGTTTAATAATATTGATGATGAGATGTGACTGGCATTGCTATGATCCCTGTGACTTATGATCCCATGGAGGGCATAGTTGTTGATGTGCACAATCATGCCCGACGGACAGGTACCATGTTGGACTGGTACACATGGGGAGATGATCAGTTCGGACCTCCATGGGGATGAAGAGCCCACGAGATGGATGTTGAGATCCCAGCAGGGGAATATACTAGACACAGGGGTTTTCACAGGAGAGAAGGAGGAGGTCTTGCAGAGGCACCCCGATAGAGCTTGACCTAGGGGGATTGTACCCTTTTCAGTGGAACGTTGGCCTTGGAAGGCCTAGGATGTCACCCTTCATGACCATGACGTCACTTAATATAATGAAAACTTTGGGAGATAGCTGGGACAGTTTTGGCACATGTGGTAGGTTGGAGAAGCCCAAGGAGGGCTAACGTTTTGCTCCAAGATGTTGCATTCTCCTAGAAGGGGCTAACGTCACCCTAAAAGGGGCATGACATCTCTCTTTATCTTGATTAGGATTTAATTTTAAGCATTTAATTTAAAACAGTATGATTTTTAGTATTTTGTCCTTGTCGACTTTTTTATGACCTAAAAGTGAAATTAGGTCATGGTACTATATAAATTGAGGGTTTTTACTCTCATTTTTTCATCATCTCTCACTCACTCATTAGTGAGGTCTGAAATTTGCGCTACACTTGGAGTTCTTGGATTAAATTGTGAGGCGTACTTGTTGAAGGAAGTCTTTTATTGGCATTTTTGCATTTATCTTGATGGAAGATGTTACAACTAGGGTTTGCTACTTGATTTCTTGGTTAAATGTAAGTAAATTTCTGCAAAAATTCTTGAATAAATGGTTGTAGTGTTATTTCTCTTGCATTTATGGTTATAATTTTGTTGATTTAAACCCTAGGGGAAAAACACACATAGAAGGTCCTTGTCTCATGTCCCCATTAAGATTTTTGGCCATTTCATTTTGTTGAAGTGAGATAGAGCCTTGCCCTAGCAACACTCTACTCTTTCATGCTGAAGAGGATTGAGCCTTGCCTTAGAAACACTCAAATCTATCTTCTCCTATGCTAGTCGTTTTACATTTTTTTAAGCTAAGAGGGAGAAAACGCATCAAAGCCTAGTTCCCCTACACCTTGATGAGTCGATTTTCCCTAAGGTTTGCTTGGTAAAGCCTTGCTATAGCAATACGTTGCCTGCAAAACCTCTTGTCTTAGTTTTATGCAACTTTTTGAGCTAGCCTTTTTGCCATTGAGCTAAGGAAGGAGGAGAGAGCACTGAGGCCTAGTTACCCTACACCAAACTGAGCCTCTCTCCCTTAGGGTTTCATCCTTGAGGCCTTGCTTTAGCAACACCTCAAGGTCTAACCCTCTTGTCCTTAGTCTTATTACTTTCACTTAATCATTCAACTTTTGTGTCCTCTACTTTTGACTCCATTAACCCTAGGGAACTCATCTAAGGCCTAGCTTGTGAGTACTATGATCAAAACAACTCTTAATACTTTGAACAAACCCTAACTACTCTAACCCTAGCCTAAGATTAACCCTCCTAACTAATTGTTACCATTATCCTTTTTCTATTAAACTCATTGTGCAGTTCTTATGAGCAATTGAATGGTTATTTTAGGCATTGTTTAAATGAATTGTTAATTGTTACAATTGAATGTCAAGTTCCTTTAACATTTATTGAAGACGTGATATTGTGCATCATTGCTATTATATAAACATTGATTTCATCAATATTTATTTCGCAATTGCTCACATATCAGATAGTCATTGATTATATGAAGTATTAACCAAGCGAGTAAGCTTGCATATATCTATCTCTTGTTGTTTTGTCTCAGGCATGTACATCTCATTTTGGTTATGCTTCTCTTTATTGGATGGTTAGCCAGACTATCTTCTTGGTGGTGACTTTTGAGGGGGCGAATTTATCTTTTATCCTATAATCCTTAGCCTTCTCAAACCCCAGGTCACCGGCTACGTCTCCCCTAGGCCTTACCTCCCTAAAAAGAAAGAACCTTCCTATCAAGGTGACATTGGGTTGGATTGGTTCAATTATACCATTTTACCTCTTTACATCCATCTTTTATCCTAACTACAAACTATGAGATAACAGGCATGTAGTACAAGGATCTGGAGTAGTGGTATTCCAAATGAAGTTAAGGGGGCTGCTGCGAGGGGAAAATGTGATATGGGTGTTAGGAGTGTGTTATTAGACTCAACCATTGACTACTAGGGCTATGCAATGTTGTTTTGGGATGGACAAGTGTTATTGGATGCCCAAAGGATCTAGCCTAGGAACAACAATGCACCTGGAGTTAGAGAAGGAAAATTATATAGGTTAAGGGACCAACCTATGTGTGTCCAATTATATTGGTTGAGGAAAAATTATATAGGTTGAGGGAAAATTATATAGGTGCTGAATCCGTGCTGCCATATCTTGATCCCACGCTCACAGGCAATGCATTGTTGAGAGGTGCCAACTTCGTCTCTGCAGGCATTGGCATTCTGAACGATACGGGAATCCAATTTGTAAGTACATCCATTTTGTGAGTTTAATATTGTACATTTTAATTATATTGGAAATTTTTTATTTTAAAATTTCAGAGGTTGAAATAGGAATATATAGTTGTTGCAATGCAAATGGTTATAGATCCAGTGTTAAAATTTGAAAAATTACACATTTTCGTTACCAAATTCTAGGTTTTTCATTATGGAATGCCTTTAATGAAAATGACAGTTACTACATGATTGGCTGGCTCTCACCATGGCTATTGATTAAGTAAAAAATAACGAACATAATTTGTTTGCACACAGGCGAATATTATCAGGCTGCCTCAGCACTTCCAGTACTTTCAACATTATAAAAACAAAGTTGAAACATTATAGGAAAGCCTGCGACCGACAAGGTCGTTGCGGGGGCGCTACTGACAATCGCCATGGGAGGAAATGATTATGTCAATAACTACTATCTTGTTCCTGTATCACTGAGATCCCTGCAGTACTCGTTAACCAGCACACTAGCTTCATTATCTCAGAATATAAGAAGCATTTAGCGGTAATGATTGAAGCCCGCAGGGTTCTGGTGCTGTCCACGGGTACTTTGGGTTGGTCTCCCGCAATGAGGGCAATGAGGTCAATAAATGGTGAGTGTGCTCCGCAGCTAATGCAAGCCACTACGCTTTTCAATTCGGGACTAAAAAATATAATGGATCAACTCAACAACCGAATCAATTCGGATCAACTCAAAAATAGATCAACTCAAAAATATAATGGACTAAAAAATATAATGGATCAATTCTGCTCAGATCTATACTATGGGTAACTCTTTTCCGCCGAATCAGGATGTGTTCAACAACCCTCAGGCAAGCGGTAATGTTTCTTCCAGAGCTTTTCTGATTATCAATCCTTGGTTTAGAATTCAACGTGTAGTGGTTACTCATTATAATTCATTTTCCTGCAGGATTCTCGAATGCCAAGAACGCATGCTGCGGACAAGGACTCTATAACGGTATAGGGCTTTGCACTGCGGCGTCAAACTTGTGCGCAGACAGGGATAACTATGTGTTCTGGTACCAGTATCATACCTCTCAACGCGCTATTAAAATTATTGTCGACCGCTTATTTTCCGGTTCCATGGCTGATATCTATCCTGTCAATTTAAATGATATGCTGAAGCTTGACGTCTGAAGACTAAGTCGTCCGTCACCAACCCTGAAGAAGATTTCACCTAAAATTGATTGATCGCATCTATTTTCAAAATAAACTAGCATACCCCTAAGCCGGGGGAAGGGAACGTCGAAAAAAATCAACATATTTTTTTGGTAATGCTAATTTTAATAATGTGCACCATTCTATGTGAGAGTATTGAAATGTTTGAATCATAGTAAACCAAAATCATATGACTCATTAGTATATTAAAGATGCAGAGCAACAACAAATAACTTGTTATTTGTTCATAAATGAAATAAAAGCCCAATTGAATATTTCACTTATCATGCATTCATAGCAGGTCACAATACAACTACACCAAGCATGTTTTTAAGTTTTTCAATTTTGTCTCTACTTAAAGATTTGTGAAGAATATTAATCATTCAATGCTAAGTGGCACAAGATATTATCTTGGTATCCTCATCTTGCACCAACTTTTTGATGTGATCTTGATGAATTTTCCTGGGTTTAGACATAGATGGGATCTTGATAAAGGGAGCGTTATAGGAATCCTTGGGATTCTTTCGGTTATCTTTCCAATCCTTATGATAGGATTCTTTCCAAAAAGAGGAGTAAGTAAATGGAAAGAATTGCGGGTTTCAGAATAGTTGGTTCTCATGGAGGGACAATTTCAATAGGTTCAGTCTCAATAATAAGCATAACCAACCTACTCGGAAATAATTAATGTAATCGATTCATCTTGCAACCTAGGAAGTATTACTATGAAATTGAATTCTAAACGGTTTACTGTCGATAATGAAGAAGAATGGTATGAAGGATTAATCCATTTAGTCAACTCCCTCTACCTATAAAGTCACAGTGCTTGGGTGGTAGGCTTTTCCTCAAATAGGTTGGATACATATATTTAAATCCAACCACTTACATAGAGGAAAGAAAGTCCACCATAGGCTACTCATTTAACATGGGAGTAAGAGTAATTTTGAGGATTAGTGAGAAGCAACTAACAATCATATAGTCCCCCCACAAAACAAAATAGAAAGGAATAGTCCATACAACATGTGAAGCAATATGGCTAAGGAGGGTTTTAGTTATTATGGATCTTCAAGAGATCCAATCCACACCCTTTTATTCTGATAGCTAGAGTTTGATTCAACTAAAGAAGAATATGATGTTCTATGCAAGAACCAAGTTTATTAAGATACATTGTCTCTTCATCCAATGGAGGTGCAAAACAAAGAGATTGATGTCTTTACCATGGAACAAGGTATTTACCATAGAACAAGATCAACATGCAATCCTCTTCATGAAATCATGGAGATGGAGAAATTTCAAAAATTTAGAAAAATGCCTATGTAAAGAAAATAATAAGGGTATTAAAAGGGGTGTTAAAGGTGTAATTCCATTTCAGTTGGGCAACCTACTCTTCTATACTTAGCAAGAAGGTCAAATTTAGGAGTGTTTGACAAATCCGAGGGATGCGATCTATTTTTGGGTTAGCATTTTTTGGTTCAAGGATAAAACTTATCCTTGGTTGTGCACTTATAGGGGAGTAATTGTGGATAAATATGTATTGCATACACAATTCATATTGTACAAGTTTTTGGGAATCTCTCATCTTCTAGAGTGTGCTCTAATAAATGCAACAACTTTGAATTTGGCTATATGATGCTATTTCCCTTTTACAGATTTGTTGCTAGATTGTAGATTCTTGTTTTTATCCTTTACAGTTTCTAACTCAATAATCCTTGTCACTTCCATCCAAGGAAATGACACTTCAACCCTAAAATATCCCTATGACCTTTGCTTGGATGCAAAAATGGATAACACCCTTACCAAGACAAATGGATTCTCAGGGAAACTTGCAACGAGATTTTCCTCATATACATAGAGAAACTAGAGTCTAATGCTAATCAATTAAGAAGAAATGTTGAGATTCAATCACTTATCTAAGAGAAAACTTAGCCCAACAAATTCTATTTTTTGCATTTGAACTTGACAAAGAGTGCATCTTATTTGAAACATTTCAATTTCAGTGTTTAAATAGAGCCAAAATTTAGGGAATAGTTAACTCTAATATTCAGTCATGTAATTGAACATGGGAATAGTTTTAGATATATACATGTTTCTGTCTTCTCTGTTTAGATGACTGAATATATGAAAATTAGGTTGATAGTTGGAGCCAAAACTCTATTTAGGCTTGGAGCCAAAACTCTACCTAGGCACAGTCAAGGGATGAGACAACTTTTCTTTTTCTCAAATCCTACTCTTGAAATTCATCTGTCCAATTGACAATTTTAAGAGATAAATTTGTCTTTCATTATGGTGATAGTAATAATTATTTCAATTAGGAATTCCTGTCTTTTTTTCATGTGATGATCGGAAATCCATTTTCTATAATCTATTGTATAGCAACAGGGATATAGTCCAATTGACAATTTTAAGAGATAAATTTGTCTTTCATTATGGTGATAGTAATAATTATTTCAATTAGGAATTCCTGTCTTTTTTTCATGTGATGATCGGAAATCCATTTTCTATAATCTATTGTATAGCAACAGGGATATAGACAAGCATGTTGATGGACAAACATAATACTAAAGCAGAGAGAAATCACTCTCCAAGCTTTAGATGGTAAGAATTTTGAGTGAAAAGAATTTAAATTTTCTATCATGTGAAAATCTTTTTCAATCAATCCATATTACATGTTCATTTTTATCAGGAGCCCAATATGGAATGTTTGTTGTACACTAAAAGTGTCTCTATCTACAAAATTTCAACTTGATTGAAAATTGTCGATGAAGAGTTGGGTTTTACCCCAAAATTTGTACCAGACCCTATTTAACCTAAATTTCGTGAGGGAAATAATCATTTTTCCTTTTACACAATGTTTAGATCCCATGAAGAAACCTGCATTTCAGCCATAGCATGGTCTAGTAGCAGTGAGGAATCCATCTATACAAATGAAACAGGGATGGCAGTTTTCTTAAAGCCAAATTTTTTGCACCATTAGTTGCATTGGAATGACTTTTACAATACACCATGCACTTCTGCAATTTCAATTTAGCTCCCTTAGGTTCACATTTCATGATCTTAGAATTTTCCATTTAAAACACAAACATCCCAAATGGTGGGTATTATCATAAGTACATGTTGCACAGTAAAGGGTAACACACAAAGAAACAATAGAATGCCATTAACATATTCATTTTAATGATGTTATAAGTTAATCTTTCCTATGAGTTCAACTTGGCTTGCTTTCAATCTATGCTTCTTCAACATTATGGTCTGAAAATTTGATATGTTTTATGTTTAGTCTTATGCACAACAAAATGACTTTTTGCAAAGACATAAAAAAAATAAGCTATCAGTAAATATATATCCTCTTTGCAAGAACTTTAGGAATCATACACAACCAGAAAGGTTTTCCATTTATAAACTTGTTTTCAATATCTCCAGATTCCTAAAACCTGAAGTATGTTTTGGCAGTCAACCGAGTAGTACAAGCAAATAACCAAAAGCTCATAACAGCCCATGTGTGCCCAATCCCAACTTTTGTCCATCAGATCAAAGCCACACCTAATATTCCAGAAATATATGCGACTTTGTTGCTTTTATTTGTAGTGCTTGTTTTCTTGATTGTTGTAATTTAGTTATACTATAGTAGTGACATATGTACCAAAAACGATTAATGAAAGTTTGCAATGATTGCCAAAATAACTCACTTCGGCACCTAAATGTAGAATTATGCATGGGATGGGACATTCTGGCTTCCTTGAATTGAGTTTGCTGCCTAAGTTTGTAGCAATAGGAAAAACAAAAGGTTGTACTTTTGAATTATCCTTTAGGCCATAAACTAGCTTCACATCTCTCTTAGTTAATCATCTCAACACTATAGTCCCCAAAAACTCTTTGTAGGTTGCATCTCACTAGTGCAGTCCCAAATTATTAAAGTAGAACCAAACCCAACAGAACAAATTCGTAACATTTCGCTGATAAAAATAATGTTCAGAAACTCAGTAAATGCATCATCCAACCCACCATGCTGAAATAGATCGATTCCTCCTTTGTACAATATCACATACAAAGAAAAATCTCATGTTTAATCTTCTTGAGTTATTTATCCTCTAGGTTACTGAGGAGTTTAAAGCTTATCTTAATTATGTTTTTTTCATGTCAATTTCAGTTTCTTGTGGGTTCATTGAATGGGATTCATTCTAGATCTTACATAGTTAAAGGGATCTATTATGGGGTCCTCTTGGATCCATATCCATCACAGGATCTACTCACACGAAGGATCCAAATATTCCATGAGCAGACATCTCCTAATGATAATTTTTTAATAAAAAACATTTTATATTAAGAATTGGGTCCAAGCAGTATCCAAAAATTAATGCTAAACAAATCAATCCACACAATCCCTAGATTCGAAAAGCTAAGAAATATTCTCCAAATAGTAGGGACTAAAGGATCATTGAAGCTACAACTTTGCTTCTAAATAAAGTGAGTCAATGATTAAAAAATGCAAAAGCACTGATACGTACGTGATTGAAAGGGATTGCCATTCCTTCAAAGAGTACATGCTAAGCCATCATTGTATCAAAATAGATTCCCTGGTCCTACCAATGCTAGTAGGGAAAGCCCATGACGTCTAGATCCTATGTCTAGCTTTTCAAAATCGTGTCTTAATAGATTCAGATTAGCTGAAAATTAAATAGCTTTGAGACAAAAATAGTGAATATATCAATTTTAGTTACCTTACTTTGTGAAATTCTTCAAACGTTCAAGCATATCTCTTTTGCCACCCTGAACCTTTTGTAGGGATGGAGGAGTGACTATTGTTGCATAGGCCTATAACTGAAATAAGAAGCACGTGGGACCAATGGGTATTTCTTTTTAAAAGATAAAACACTAAACCCTAAATGCAAAAAATCTTAAAAGATAATCCTAAACCTTTGTAGTAAATAGAGCAGGAGTGGTAGACAATGGAGAACGATCATTCTGATTACCTACTAAATGTTAAAAGAAGATTTGTGAAAAGTTCAAGGATCCCAGAGAAGGACAGTCCACCAGTACAGGTAAGGTACCAAACTGTAGAAAGGCTATCTTTCCAAGTCCTGACCTCCTTACCAAGTGGGCACCTCCCAAAACGATAGCCAACATCTTACAAAAGTTTCAAAGAACTCTGAAACCATACAAAACTCTTCAACAATTGTAGTGCAATGAAACCAATAGCCCACCAGAGAATTTACTGATATAGACCCCAAAAAAAAAAAAATAGTCTTCAGAATGTCCCAATTAATAACACCCTCACCAACCCCGTGTAATTAGCTCTTTCTCATTTGGAATCCCGCTGGGCACTATATCCTGAGGATACTGTTGGAAACGCAGAGTGACACACCCAACAAGAAGCTCTTTCTGCTCAGTCGAAAGGCTATCAAAATACCCAATTATTCTCTCGGCTTCTGGGGAGGATTCCAGCATTTCCCGAAGCCTCTCTAATTGTATGCAACACTCAGAAGGAAAAAATCTGGGCCAATTTGTCCAACTCATGGCTTACAATATTCAGTAGACTTTGCTGGATCAAATCCTGTACATCTCCTTTATGTTCACCCATCGATCAATCTTCTACGCTTCTCTGGTAGCTGCTCTATTTTTCTACATTTGTGTGTCTGCTCGTTTGTGGTCGTTTTTATCGAGCAACTCCTCGACTACCCAATATTTTTCTGTCATCAGACTTCCGCAGAGTCATGGGGAATGGGGAGGGCGGTCTCCAGAATCCCCCGCTTTACTGGAGGAGGAACGCACATAGCCGTCGCAGTGTAGTGTCGGTGAAAGACACACGTGGATAAAGAAAAATCAGGATGACGCGCCTCGGGAAGGATAATTATACGCAAGTTATGTGCGTTTGGTGATGCATAGAACCAATTCCAAAGATTCACATCATTGACGCACTCGTTTTTAAAAAAATAGTACATTTTAATAAAAGAACAGAATAAATGCCTGGAGATGTTGGAGCTAAGTGAAGATATACCTGGAGATGTTGGACCCTCAAGTGGAGATAATCGAGTAGGATATGGAGTCGGAGATAGTGGAGCTCGAAGTGCGAGATAATGGAGCGTCAGGTGCAGTAGACTATTCAATTTTATTCATTGTGAATTAGTCTTTTTAATTTTTCTTTATTTTGGTTTAATTAAGTTAGTTTAATTAGGTTAGTTTAATTTAATTTGAAGAATATATGTGTTTGTGTGTGTTTTATTTCTCAAAAAATTAGTATCTACATATAAAAATTTTAATTACTTAATTTTTTTTATTATTATTTAAGAGTGACATGTGTTAAAATTGAATTTAAACACTAAATCACACATCTACATAATATTGTGTTGTAAAATGTGTCTCTAGATACAACAACATACTTTTTATATTTGAATATATATAATTTTTTAGAAAATTAAAAATCTTGATAATTGTTAAGTCAAATCAAATAATTAATGTTAAATAATTAAAAAATCATTTAATCAAATTTAATATTATGTTTCAATAAACTTTATATTTTATATAGAAATTTAATTATTATTTTTTATATAATCAACTTTGTAATGGGAGGTGATACCCTATATATATAAATATCCCAAATTTGAGTGCTCTCTCAAGATAGATTGAAACATTTTGTTTTAATAAACTATATTTTTTATATAAAAATATAACAAAATTTTTTCATATAATATAACTTTGTAGTGGGAGGTGATTCCCTATATATAAATATCCCAAATTTGAGAGAACTCTCAAGATAAGTTGAAATATTGGATGAAAACTTAAGTAAGAAATACTTTGTTTGAAGTTTCAATTCAACTTTGTTATAATGGTTATAATTATAATTTTTTAAGAAAAGAAAGAGATTTTGATAGTGGTTAAGTCAAGTCAAATTATTATTAATAATAATTAATAGGGTATATAGAATTTAAAAAACTAAGAAATTTTAATAATTATTAAATCAAGTCAAATCATTAATATTAAATAATTAAAAATTATTAAGTAGTCAAATTTTATATTGATGATGATGATGATGATTAATGTTCACTAAGATTTAATTGGTCCATCGGATCTTAAGAGGGTAAGTGATTACCTATAATTCTTTAGAATTTTGTTTATGTGCTTGAAAAACATTAAGAGAAGCTTTCCAAGATCACCATACTTTTGTTGAGTTAAGAGGTTAGGAAGGTTGGTAGTGTGATCAATATTTT